>JBAIZL010000009.1:35869084-36246584 GCA_036971475.1 Prosapia bicincta | reverse complement strand
TTGACCAAGGCGCGAAAGACTTCGGACGTGAAGTCTCAGTTCGAATCTGGCTGGAGCCCACAAATTTTATAATTTAGTTATTGAATATATATTTCAAAAACTGTATTAGCATCCATTATCATCAATTACAGGTTAAAAAAAATGTATTTTAACTTGGTTGGGTGAATAAAAACGTATTTTATTACCGATTGAAAATTTTCACAGGATAACTTATATATCAGGAGAGTGTGAACTAATAGAAGAAATTCAAAAAGAAAACAAAATTATTACAATAAAGAGCGGAAATTTGTAAAGAATTATTTGATAAATGAGTGTGTTTAACAGTGTAAATATTTTCTATGGCGAAAACTAATGTAAGTTTTTAATAACTAATTCTAGCATGTGACATTTAAAATAAATTTTTACTTGTTTAGATTACATTTTTAAATAAGGTCACCAAGTACGTTGTTTATAACAAGTTTATTGTTCCAGTAAAAAATCGCTCTATTTTCTCATATTTTTTACAACCGTCTTAAGAAGAAATACGGAAATGTATTTCTACAGAAGATTATTTTTATGCTTTAAGGTTTCAACAGTATTTCTTGAAAATACATTTTTAAATATATTTTATATTTGTAAAATCATCAAGTCTGGAATTTGAAAAAAGAAAGTAATATTGTATTATTATAATTTAAACCAGCGAATCGTAACCAAATAATTTTTTTAGTCATACGCGACATAAAGTATACGTTTGCTCTAGGAATAAAAATAATATTAAACGAAATGCCATATAAATAGACTGTTTTGTATCAAGACAGTCCAGATAGTGTCTCTATTATCACATGCGGAGGAAAAAAAGATTGTGAATAAAGGTGGGGAAATATTTATTCTTCGGTTGAATGTTATTCTTATATCACGATCACTTATAATTTTGTAACCACCGTATATTTCGACTGCAGTGTCAAGCTTCATAACAAATATTTAATTTCTCTAATCGCCTGACTCCTATTTTTTTTCAAATTTAATTTCCTTGGATGAAGTTTAAACACTAGAATTTAATAAGGACTTGATGTGTCTATATAAACCTTACACAGTTTCCTTTTTTTTATCGAAACAAATATTCAAAATTTTTTACATACAGGCATAAAAAAATCAGCAATAACTGATTAGGTTAAATTGATTTATTTTAAATCTTCATTATAATCTATATAAAATAATAAAGTAAACAAACTTTTTATCCTCGAGGGCATGACAAACGCCTTATCAATCAGTTTGAATACATAAATTAATGTTTAGATGGCAATGTACCATTATTGTATAACAGTATTAAATACAACAATAGAGAATTGCGTAACTGATAGGTTAGGTTGCAAAAGCGATTTTATCACTGGCCTATGTTAGACCACTTACTTGCTTGGTTAGCAGAGGGCTTTGGCACACGCAACACCACACACAGTTGGCTACTGAATGAGATAAGAGGCAACTGGCGTAGAGACGAGATAACACGCGACAATGTGAAACAGTTTATAATTGGCAAATGTTATTAGGCCTATGCAGAGAAGACTAGTTGGGTATTCGGAGTGAGTAAAAACTATTCGCGACATTTAAAGGCCGATGTCGCTCATTCTGTTACGTAATGAATTATTTCAGATTTTAGAAGAATCAACACAGTTAAATACTGGTATAAAAAGGGGGAACTGGTCTTTATGGGTCCGATAAAGACTAGGTCTGCTTCAGATATGCATGCTACAATCCTGGTGCTATCATTCTCCTATATCCCAAGGGCGGCTTCAGGGGAGGGCCAATAGGGGCTTCCCCCCTTTCCCGAGAATTTTGGATACTATTTTTTTTTTTTAGAAATACAATTTTTATATTCCGAACACTTTTAATGTATGCCATTTTACTTTAAAAAAATGTATTTTTCATTTGATTCTTATTTTAAAGCAATGTATATTGTTTTTACATTTATGTAATGTTAGGTGTAGAAATTCCTCTGTTACATTGGTAGTTCCACCTAGCATAAACAACACTGGCATGTTGCAAGTCGCGCACTAGTTCCACACAGGCTCGGGTATCCTAACTGTGTACTACGACTCCGCGTCGTCCTCGCCAGACAGAGCCGTTTGATGAAACGATTAAAGTTGAACAGTATTTTGTATTATGTATTTTGTACAAAATAGTGTTATGTGGGGCCAGGAGGATTTTGGGAGGGGGCTTAATCTTTTCTACATCCACAGCCTCTTTTATATCGTAATAAGGCGATAAAAAAAACAGCGACTTGGGCTCTCCAAGTAGACAACCCGAAACGGTTTTATCACGTGGTTGAAATATTACCGTCCTACCATTTTTACATCTCTACTATTGACACATGTTGGTACATTATTCTTATATAGATAGAAAATATACTTAAAACTGAACAGAGAATATGTGCATTCGTAACATGACTCTGATGAAATGGGAGACGATAATATAAAAAAATATTGAACTTTGACGTTTCGAACTCATTAAACATTTTCATTCTCCACCTCAAAAAATAACACATTTTTCCATATATATAATTCCGTAAGAAGAAATTTGAGAGAAAAATTGCGGAAATTTCGAAGGTCGTTCAGAGCTGGGAGATGGTTCACATTAAAGGTACTGACACGAAGGAGCGGGGGAAAATATATGTTTTTCTCAATGTACAACATTTACAGGGTTTTGGAGAACTTAAAGTTACCAAAAATCTCCATAAGAAATACATTGCAATGAAAAACAGCTGAGAAGGATTTTCAAATATTTCAGCTGAGAAACAGAGTACAAGAGTATATATTAAAAACAGAGTACAAATATTTTGACAGTATTAAAGATTAATTAAACATATGCACTTTTAGGTTTAGTTAGGATCAGGTTTAGTTAATTGAGTGTGTCTTATCATACTAGATATATTTGACAAGTGTATTAAATTAGAAATAACCACTGGATCTGGAAAAGGAAACATATTTTTACCAATAATTGAATTAATATCAACATACCCTAACATCCTCTCCTATGGGCTGCATGACCTTGACGTGGTGGAGAGGCTTAATCCGCGCGTGGGGGACGGGTGGAGCGGAGCTGTACGTATGTGGCTCCCTATAAACGGGAAGTCCAGGCAAATGTGAGTGCATGAAGGCGGCTCAAAAAAAGGGGCCAGTCCTAGCACTTGAAGGGTTGTTATCTGCCCGGCTCTCGCCCTGCACTTCCCTTGCAGGCGGCAACCAAGAAGCACCCCTCATCCAGGTTGGTGGTCTGGATGGGCACATACACTCCCGATCTGAAGATGTTTTGCGATCCGTGCCGATGTAGATGCATGGCCCTCAGGGTAAGGAGGGTCTTTAACGGAGCCTCAGGGGCACCTGGCGCCACCCCTGAGTACTTACGTCGCCTTACCGCCGTAAGCGGGGCTCTGCGGCGGCGGACCTTTATTTCCCTAGCTGCTCGTGGGAACGCACATGGGAGAGATAAAAAAATTAATTTAACTGGTCAGGGCTTAGAACCTACCGACAAATCTGTCCCTATGGAGGTGGCTTCCGTAGAGACAGATGGAAATCCAGTTGCGAAGGCAACAGGAAGAATGAGTGGGGCACAAAGGAGGAAAGCACTCTGGCTTTCCTACCATGAGGAAACAAAGAAGACGGAGGCGGAGGGCAGTGAACCACCGCCACCCCCTTTGAGGAAACACCTGTCCAGGCAGCGGAAGGGTTTGACGGAGGCTGGGGCTAGAACCCGCCCTGTCGTCCCGGAAGCCAGTGGATCCGGTAGGACCTTAGTACGACAAGAGAGAGAGAGAGAGAGAAAGGAAGGAAAGGAATACTTCTAATCCTACTCCAGAGTCGGAGGCCAAGAGGAATAGACAAGGGTCTAGGCCTGCTGGGTCGGGAGGGCCGTCTTTCTCGTCGATCTCCGCCAACCTACCGAGGGTTCTTGTGACCTTTGGGGATAGTGTAGGCGTGAGGATGGAGATGACGGCGCTCGACCACCTTAAGGGCACCGTCATGGACCGGATTCTGAACACTCCTAGTGGAGGTTTTGTTCCGCGGTTCAGAGACACTTACCTAAGGGATGGAGTCGCAGCATTTATTTGTGCCGAGGAGGAATCGGCAAAATGGCTGAGAGAAGTGATACCGTCAGTTAAGCGACGGTACTCAGTCGTTGAGGACGGGACTCAGACAAGGCTAGTCCTGCCTGATGAACTGATCAAAAGGGTGAAAGTGACGGTGCTAGTACCACCACCAAAAAGGGAGGCCACTCAGTTGGTCAAGCACATGGGGATGCAAAACCCAGAAATTGACACTTCGAAATGGAAGATCCTACAGTGCATTGAGCGGGGACCTGCAAGCCTCCTCTGCCTAGGATTGGATGAGGCATCAGCCAGACAATTAAAGGCAAGAGATGGGAAAGCATTCCTGGGGACTGCAGAGGTCACTTTTAAGTGGAACTCTATGGACCCGGAAGAGAAGGGCGAGAGAGAGAATCAGGAGAAGGCGTAGGGGTCAGTTGGATATGGCTGACCCTCAAGCAATGATCCTGCAAATTAACTTGCACCACAGTAAAAGCGCCTCGGTGGTCCTAACCAGGTGCTTAAATGTGAGGCACACATTACCAGCGCTTGCGCTAGTGCAAGAACCGTGGCTGGTCAGGAACCGTATAAGGGGTCTGACTGCAGCTGGGCGCACCTACGCAAGTGGGGAACATGAGGGGCAGAGGATTAGAAGCCACGCTGATTCAAGAATTCTCAACAAAAGACCTTGCGGTGGTTAGAATTCGAGGTAAGAGCGAGGTAAGTAGGAGCAGGGAGTTCATCGTGGCCTCCACTTACTGCGCCCACAATAGAGAATCGCCCCCTGCAGAATTACGTAAGTTAGTTCGGTACTGCAGGGAGAGGAATATAGGAATCTTAGCGGGCTGTGATGCCAATGCTCATAATGAGGTGTGAGGCTGCACAGACACAAATGAGCGAGGTGAGGAGCTCCTAGCCTTCTTGATTGAAGAAAACCTTGTGGTTTTAAACACAGGTGCCGAGCCAACAATTGTCACTTCAAATAGAATGGAGGTTCTAGATATCACCTTCTGTAATAGACAAATGGTAAGGTGGGTGCATGATTGGCAGGTTTCGGATGAGCCCTCCATGTCTGATCACCGGATCATTACTGCTACGATGAGGGGAGTTGTCTCCCATGTGGTGTGGCTTAGGAACCCGAGAAGGACAAACTGGGAAGGTTTTAAGTCTTCGGTGAGGAGGCGGATGACAGACTTCCGTGGTAAATATGGTAAAGCAAACGAACTGGAAAATACTGAGACCTACATCAGGACTGCAATTTCCACGTCGTTTGAGGAAAATTGCCCTCTCTCGCGGATAAACACTGGGCGCGGTAAGCTTAAGTGGAACAGCGAGTTAGAGGCAAGACGGAAAGAGACTAGAAGGCTCTTTAATAGGCAAAGAAGAAGAAAACGGCGGAGACCTAGCAGGCAAATAAAGACAGCCAGGGTCTCTATAAAAATCTTATTAAAGAGGTTAAACGTGATTCTTGGGAAAAGTGGTGCTCAGAGACAAGCACACTGAGTGACACTGCTAGACTGTTTAAGGTGTTAGCAGGTGGACCGAGGGGAGAGCTTAAGTTTGTCAAGAAGACTGATGGTAGCTTTACTGACACATCGGAGGAAACTCTGCGTCTGTTTATGAGGAACAGTTTTCCCGATATTAGACCGGTAGGGGACGAATCTCAAAACCTCCGACATACTGGGCTAAGGGCGGACTGGAATATTGCTGGGCAGGTGATCTCAGCGCAAAAGGTGAGAGAAGCGATTCTGTCTTTTGAGCCTTTTAAAGCGCCTGGATTAGCTAATATTACTCTAGCACTACTACAAAATTGCTTGGAGGAAATAATAGGGCCGTCTATCTTCAAGCCCATCCACATAGAATCGGCCTAGCAGATGAAGACACCTGCCCCCTGTGCCAAGTAAGAAGAATGTACGGCGTACATCTCTTCCTATGTCTCCAACTACAGTCAACACCGCAGAATATAGTGAGTCTATATTGTGAGGCTCGACGTCGAATGGCAGACAGCCACGGATGGGCGTTGGATAAAGTAAAGTAAGTTATTTATTATGAATTTTTATTCAACATATGTAAAGCTCGTGGACAACAAAGGTTTTGTTAACTAGAACCGGTTTCATTGCCAAATATAAGTAGGCCCTGTCACAGCTTACTGTTCTATCTTTAGACAATTTAATCCTCTCCTATCTAATGTCTGAAGAGTGTCGACCATTAACTAATTAACTCTTACAACTTTACTAATTAAGCTTACGCTATCGATATTCCCAAAATGTACTTTATGCATGCGTCTTTTTTTTAAATCAAGTGGAAAGATATCAGTGTTTAAAGAGAAAACAAAGTAATATAAAATACGTCCCCTAATCAAGTAACGATACTTCATAGTTTTGACGGGAAAATCTTTTGAAATATTCAAACTCACTATGGGGTTTTAAAATCCTAAGGGTTATCCTTATATCATCTTGCCTTCAAGCTGTAGTGCTAATTACATAATATAAACACTTCACTGTCTCCAACGCGTCGAAATCTTCAAACTAAACTGAAATCGAACTACAGTATGCGTCTCCGTAGGTAATTATAATATATTCCTTTACTCTAACTTCAGGCTGCATATTAACTGATTCCAGAAGACGAAGCAATGTAAGGCAAATACTGCCTCTCTATTGGTCGTGAAGTCATCCAACTCCACCAACAACAAACTGTCAACATTGTGAATTGTGACACATATGTTAAATGTTCCGTATTTTATATTTTTACCATCCGCCGTGTACATGAAATATCTGTAAGTTATTTCTTCTACCTACCTTGCTATTAGTTACAATAATTTGTAACACAACACTACATGTTATAATTTATATTTAATTTTATATCGTGTGCTGCTTATTATGATCTTGAATTTTATACTTTTTTTCTTGACAAAATTATTATGGATTGCCTACCACCAAATTATCATTATAAAATAATGGAGGAAGGAATTCTTAGAATATATGGTCTAAATACAAATATTATAATATTTTGGCGGGAATTGAACACTCCAATTTTTAAATATAACAGTATAAACATTTCATTTCCTATAAGTGCAGAACTTTCGGGTGTTTTACCTTAGAACGCTTCAAATTCAACAAAATTTCATTAAACAGGCGCAATTTGACGTCCTTAAGCAAATTTCAATTTTTTTTTACCTCATTTCCTCATTTTTTGGAAATTGAGCCCCATGTAATTTATTTTGAGGCTTGTATGTCTGAGGCCGAAATAATTTTTCCTAAAGGGTCTACGAATTTGACAGTTGGTGGTGAAGTGGGAGGAGCATACAACCAATCAAAAGGCTGTATTTGTTTTATATTGCTTCACCTTCTGGGATCAGTTGATATACCTTCAACCTAGTCAAACTTCCATTTTTTCTTGCTGAACATCAGTGAACTCAATCAGTTACCTAACAGACGATGTCGACAAGTTTTTAAAATACTTTTACAAAATAACAAATGTCAACGCCCACTCAGAGTACGATGTACTTGACTATGTGCTGTATAAAACAGATAAAAAACAAATGAAGTTGCGTAAATTTCTTCAACTTCTCTAAAAAAACTATTTAAGTTACAATTTTTTGTTGAAAACGGGCTCGTTTAAAAGTAAATTTTATTTACTTTTAATTTTATTTGAATTAGGAATTAAAACTGCGCCGACATCCACCTAATCGTAGAGGCTTAGTTGTCATAACTCTATGACCGATTAGAAATGTTTATTAGTAGACTTTAATTAAGGTAAATGTTGCATGTCTGATTGTATCCAATGCCTACACAAAAGGCTTCACCACGCATCTTTTGGGAAAGCGCCCAGTCTTGGTTAAATTTAAATTAAGTATTACTATATACATTATTACTGTTATAAACATGTAGCAATTTGGGAGTATAACAATTAAATAAAAACTCAAACATGTGATTGTAATCGAATAAACCAAATAATTATGAACTAGCCTTTGTGAAATGTTATAGAGTATCAATAAATACATCATGAATTAAAATAATATGTAAAAATTGTTCGACCTGAGAGCACAGTAGACTTATACAAAAAGGTAAATATCTAATTTTCCTTTGTAAATTATTTTGATTGTAGTATTTGCCCCTTGCGAGGTAGGCCTACCGTAATCAGAGAATAACTAGAGATCGCTTGCTACAGCTCGCCAGTGATAGTATGCGCGTTGGACACATCTAATTGCATAAACCCTTTCTTATTCCACTTCTTACAAGTGGACGTAAATGGTAGATCCCTCTTTTTAAGCCTTTATAGAGGTAATGACACTGCACACGTGATCTCACTGTATCCTCTACTGAAGTGTATCTTCTATCTGCATCCAACTATTACAAAACTTTCCTATACTTGGTAGGCAGCCTTTATAGAGGTAATGACACTGCACACGTGATCTCACTGTATCCTCTACTGAAGTGTATCTTCTATCTGCATCCAACTATTACAAAACTTTCCTATACTTGGTAGGCGGCCTTTATAGAGGTAATGACACTGCACACGTGATCTCACTGTATCCTCTACTAAAGTGTATCTTCTATCTCCATCCAACTGCAAAACTTTCCTATACTTGGTAGGCGGCCTTTATAGAGGTAATGACACTGCACACGTGATCTCACTGCATCCTCTACTAAAGTGTATCTTCTATCTGCATCCAACTGCAAAACTTTCCTATACTTGGTAGGCGGCCTTTATAGAGGTAATGACACTGCACACGAGATCTCACTGTATCCTCTACTAAAGTGTATCTTCTATCTGCATCCAACTATTGCAAAACTTTCCTATACTTGGTAGGCGGCCTTTATAGAGGTAATGACACTGCACACGTGATCTCACTGTATCCTCTACTAAAGTGTATCTTCTATCTGCATCCAACTATTGCAAAACTTTCCTATACTTGGTAGGCAGCCTTTATAGAGGTAATGACACTGCACACGTGATCTCACTGTATCCTCTACTAAAGTGTATCTTCTATCTGCATCCAACTATTGCAAAACTTTCCTATACTTGGTAGGCGGCCTTTATAGAGGTAATGACACTGCACACGTGATCTCACTGTATCCTCTACTAAAGTGTATCTTCTATCTGCATCCAACTATTGCAAAACTTTCCTATACTTGGTAGGCGGCCTTTATAGAGGTAATGACACTGCACACGTGATCTCACTGTATCCTCTACTAAAGTGTATCTTCTATCTGCATCCAACTATTGCAAAACTTTCCTATACTTGGTAGGCGGCCTTTATAGAGGTAATGACACTGCACACGTGATCTCACTGTATCCTCTACTAAAGTGTATCTTCTATCTGCATCCAACTATTGCAAAACTTTCCTATACTTGGTAGGCGGCCTTTATAGAGGTAATGACACTGCACACGAGATCTCACTGTATCCTCTACTAAAGTGTATCTTCTATCTGCATCCAACTATTGCAAAACTTTCCTATACTTGGTAGGCGGCCTTTATAGAGGTAATGACACTGCACACGTGATCTCACTGTATCCTCTACTAAAGTGTATCTTCTATCTGCATCCAACTATTACAAAACTTTCCTATACTTGGTAGGCGGCCTTTATAGAGGTAATGCCACTGCACACATGATCTCACTGTATCCTCTACTAAAGTGTATCTTCTATCTGCATCCAACTATTGCAAAACTTTCCTATACTTGGTAGGCGGCCTTTATAGAGGTAATGACACTGCACACGTGATCTCACTGTATCCTCTACTAAAGTGTATCTTCTATCTGCATCCAACTATTACAAAACTTTCCTATACTTGGTAGGCGGCCTTTATAGAGGTAATGACACTGCACACGTGATCTCACTGTATCCTCTACTAAAGTGTATCTTCTATCTGCATCCAACTATTGCAAAACTTTCCTATACTTGGTAGGCGGCCTTTATAGAGGTAATGACACTGCACACGTGATCTCACTGTATCCTCTACTAAAGTGTATCTTCTATCTGCATCCAACTATTACAAAACTTTCCTATACTTGGTAGGCGGTAATACAAATACTATCTGGTTGATGATGGCGATTGAAATGAAATTGTCGAGTTTACGCACAGCAGAAATAAGACATTCTGTTTCCTTTAAACGTTCAAGATTGTGCAAGAGGGCAAATCCGCTAAAAAGGGTTGTTTTTCTATACTAGGTGGGGTTTCACACTAAAGCCGGACTGGGTGTAGCCGAGCCGTGCGAAAATCGCCTGGTCACTAGATACCCAGTATTTATATGGGAGTTTTCAAATACAACGCCGGGCCGTGCCGAGCCGTTTTGTGCAGTTCTACCTGCCGAAAATTCAAGGGTTATCTGTCAAACTGTAGAAACCTTTGTCCAGTCTATTCGGTGTTCCAGCTTAGTAAGTTAAGATTTTTTGCGGAAGTTAGTATTGCATTTGTTAACAAATGCATTCAACTGTGTAATCAAATGTATGGGTACACATTCTGAAATATCTCCAAAACATTTTTTCATCTTCTCGGAGTGTCCACCAGTATAGTGATCTTTATTGATATTGTGAGTCCAGTATCACCTTCTTTCTCCCACACATTATCATCAAGTGAGGTACTATTCAATATCATCATCATAACCAAAGTGGATGACGTTATTATTGCACTACAGTCGAATCACTTTGTGAAAAATCGGAGTGTTGGATGCGCACTGCCAAGAGGCACCGGTGCGCATGCGCGTTAGGGCTAGAGCTCTGAGCGACACTTCAGTTGGTTGTGAAAGCAGCAGGTGGTGGATCTATACGTACCTTTCTAAAAACATTTGCTGGTGTTATGTTTTGATTTAGGTTTCATGTTATCTTTTGTGTTTTATAGTGCACGTGTTTTTAGTTTCTTTAAGAAATGGTGTAACAGGGTAGTACTCTGGTTTTTCCTCTTGACGTCCATAAATGAATCAACTTAGCCGAAAGTATGTAGTCAGGCTAGTAGCGTTTCTACTTAGAATTTTCTCTTCCACCTCCACCTCGTACGTGGCTACCGGAGTACGGCCCCACCCCTCACCCCCACATGTTTGCGCGAGGCGATTTTTGTCAAAGTGATTAAACTGTACGTTGCAACTAAGACTGGCAGGAAGGAAGCACTTCTCACTATAAGGCTAGAAAACCTACGTGCGAATAGCAGAACTTGCTCAGCTTGGCATCGCATCGCCCCGCCCCGCTCGGCTCGGCTTTGGTGTGTACGTCGCCTAAGCAGTGAAAGATGGACTCTGAGCTCAGATTGGAAGAGGTGAACGACTTACTGATATAAAGTAGGCTTTCGCAGGGTAATTAGAATGGATAAGCAAGTGTTTCGGCAATTTGTCAACGATCTTGCTCCTGATAATCTTTTAGCAGAAAAAGAACATTGGACCGATCTGAAGGAAATAACCAGAGTGCGCCGACTCTAACGTCTTAGATCTATGCTGCTACTTTGGGGAGAAGACGGTGATGGATATAGAATAGAACATCAAACACAGAAATTCATTGAATGAATTCGTTAAGATCGTGGCGAAGGTTGAAGTTCAACTATTACCTTAATATCAGTGCGCAACATTGAGAAACGAGCTTACGCGAGGTTTAACTAACCAACTCACACGAGTTTCAAACGAACAACATTTACATCTTGTCCAACTAATCAACAGCCTGAACGTGCAACACACGGATTTGTATCGCCTTGCCACTCTGCAGGCGCTCACAGTCCGATTTGAAACGTGTTACATGTTCTATTTACGACTACAGTTTATATGGTACATTTATGGTATATTTAGTAATTTGTTATATTTATATGGCACCATACTAGGGCACTCTTCCCCGCTTAAGTGTTTCCGGTAATTCCACAGTGATCGGGAACCCAACAGAATGTTACACCCCCCCCCCCCCCAATTAAAGATTCTGTACTGCAAACAAAATATTAAGGGAAATGGAAAGTTGCAAGGGAATTCGCTTTATATTTTGCCACTTAATATTGTTATTCTGACATGTGCATATACATATATTTATATTAATTGTAATTATAAAATAAAAATGAACTCAAATAAAATTTTTATTTGTTGACTTATGTAGGAATTGACTTTAAAATGTGTTTATATTACTTGGTTTTCTTGACCAAACTTATCTTAACCGAATACTTGGTACCTGTATTGTAATCCTAAATACTATGCCTATATAGTCTAGTAATATAACCTATTATAATATGAAGTTTCTTGACCAAACCTATCTTAACCGAATACTTGGTACCTGTATTGTAATCCTAAATACTATGCCTATATAGTCTAGTAATATAACCTATTATAATATGAAGTTTCTTGACCAAACCTATCTTAACCGAATACTTGGTACCTGTATTGTAATCCTAAATACTTAGCCTATATAGTCTGGTAATATAACCTATTATAATATGAAGTTTCTTGATGTAATCATCTTGAATTCACCGATTAAACTAATTTTACACTACTTAACTCTAAGTAGAGGGTTAGCTTCGTAAAAGGAACGATCGTTTTGAAACGCGTCAGCAAGTAAGCAATTACGTGTTCACTTAGTTAAGTAATGTAAAATTAATTATAATATAATAGGCCTACTCTGGAATACATAAAACTGAGACTATGTGTGTTTGTATATGTTAGGGTTTCAAATATCAAACCATTATCGCTCGTTTGCGTCATTTAAAAACACGTGTTTCTTGTTTAGAAGAAACAAATGTAAATAGGAAAACAATTTGTGTTGGTCTTTGAGTTCTAGAAAACACAATAAATACTTGCTAGCTCTTAGATTTGACTGCTATTAACAAAAACCACGCCTAGGCCAATACATAAGAATTAACCTATTTTTCTACGTAGTCCAAAATGAATTTTATAGACCCAACGTCTATAAAACTGATTGTAAAATAGGTCACACAATCTTGAGTAATTCACGAAGACTATCTCTCTGATAATACCAATAACACTAAAGTGTACGCATTAATTAGCTTTGCCTAATTGTGTAAGTCGTTGCTCAAAAGTAATTAAAATAATAACTCACTCAAAACTAATGCGGAAAAGATAAACCATTTCAGCCCGTTTTTATTTTGTAAAATTGACTCACTTTTGCCTATAATATTAGGTCTGAAACGTGTCAATGTCCTAAATTTAATTATATCACTTTTTTTAAAATAAATATTTAATTAATTAACAATTAACTATTAATTGTAAATTAATTATTCTCGACACTACGAGAGTAATTAGTGTATGAGTATAGGTTTGTTCTGTTTCACTGCAAAATTCTACATTGCTCTTTTCTCTATGTTGCCTACTTTACTGACGTATATTCCAAAAACATTCTCAAGTATAACTTTCCTTTCAGTACATAAGATTTAGCTTCTTCGGATTTTTCGATTTGATCGCTCTCGGTATTTTGCCTTACAACTTTATCTAATAAAATTTTGTTAAACCTTACTTACTAGCCAACGCCCACCCTTGGCAGTTGAGCCATTTGGCGACGCGCTGACCAGTAGAGATGGGCGTCCCTGAAGATGGGACTGCAGTAATCCTGGGCCCGGTCCAGGGCTGTGCAATCATTAAGGTGTTCGGCATTCATAAGTTCACCACCACACAGCAGACACTCCGGGGTCGGCAGCACATGAATGCAGTGGAGGTGCGCAGCCAGGTAATCCTGGGCCCGGTCCAGGGCTGTGCAATCATTAAGGTGTTCGGCATTCATAAGTTCACCACCACACAGCAGACACTCCGGGGTCGGCAGCACATGAATGCAGTGGAGGTGCGCAGCCAGGTAATCCTGGGCTCGGTCCAGGGCTGTGCAATCATTAAGGTGTTCGGCATTCATAAGTTCACCACCACACAGCAGACACTCCGGGGTCGGCAGCACATGAATGCAGTGGAGGTGCGCAGCCAGGTAATCCTGGGCCCGGTCCAGGGCTGTGCAATCATTAAGGTGTTCGGCATTCATAAGTTCACCTCCACACAGCAGACACTCCAGGGTTGGTAGCACATGAATGCGGCGGAGGTGCGCAGCAAGGTAATCATGACCTGTCTTCAATCTTCAAGCTGCAACGCTAACAGATCGAGGCAAGTTTTGGTCAATTGGTCTACCCGTCACAAGACTTTCCCACAGTTTTCCTGCTGAGAGCTCCCTCAATCGACCTTGATTCCATTTTTTAGTGGACGTCTTTATTAGGGACCAGGAAGATTGTAGTGAAACCTCTCATTTACCAGCTCCATCAGTAATTTTTCTCCCCATCTCCATCCACAACATTACTATACAATATTAAAAATTAGATTGTAATACGGAATAAAAAAAATTATTTTAAGAATATATATATATATATACAATTCTTGAAGATTTGTCAACTTTGGTGTAAACGCGCCTTTAAGACCACGCCTTATATATCAAGACGGAAAACAGAGCAGAGCAAAAGCCTTTTAAGTCGCCAACGCTAGATGACTCCTATGAGCTGCAATCATTCCCAAACACAGTTGCCGCTTTCTCGATCATAGCTCCAATTAACTACGCATGATCTCTCTGATCATTTACTATGATGCACAAATATAAATATATGTTACACTTGTTTGTATTAACTTGGCAAAAACATCACTACTTACTGATTTATTCAGCAGACGCGTTTTGCGTTAGGTCAGCGCATTATTCGATGCTGTGAATTACTGACAAGACTGTTGCTCAGGTGTGTTGTGTTGGTGTGAGTCTGTGGTGCGTTATTGTTTATAGAGTAGTTGTTAATTATGTGCTCAAATATAGTATTTGATTGCGAGTGTGTTTTGTCATTTAGAATGTTGTGGATAGTACTTATGTTGTTTCATAGTTTTCTACTGTGTTAAGTTTGTTTCTTTTTTTGATGTAGTGTAGGAATTTTGGATTGGTATCTATGTAAGTCTGTGTGTGTTTTGTATGTGTTTGGCGAAATTTGATGTGGGTTGTGTCTTTCTTATCTGTTTTACGAGTTCTTTGTGTCTTGTGGTAAATGTTCTCCCTGTTGGTCCTATGTTGTTGCATGTAATCTTGTATACACCTGCCCTGTCGTGTTTATCCTGGTGTGCTTTTGAACTGTGTAGGTGCTTTTTACTTGTGTTGGGTGTTGTGAATACTACTTTGTATTTAAGTTTGCGGAACGAGAAAGCTATTTTTGTGACAAGTGTCTGTATTTTTGTGGTTGTGTTATTGTTTTTTGTTGTGTTATTGTGCGTTGTTTTTGCGCATTATGTTGTGTTATTTGTGCGTCGTATTGCTCAGGTGTGAGTCTGTAGTGTATTTCTGTTCTGTAGTGTGTTATTGTTCATGAGCAACAGTCTTGTCAGTGTTTCACAGCACTGAATAATGTGCTGACCTAGCGCGAAACTGAATAAATCAGTAAGTAGTGGTCTTTTGTTGCCAAGTTAATAGAGAAAAGAGTAATCTATACAAAACCTCAAGACGTACAACACAAACACTGCAAGTTAGAAATATACGATTTCGCAACCACTCTAACCGTTGGCCTACATATTCGCAGGCATTTTCGATTTTTTTTTGTAAAACACGATAGAATATTTTAAAATACAATACAAAATCTATAGTGGGATTATTTATAAATTATCTTCTCTTATCTCAGAAAATATATTTTTAAACTCACGGTAACTTGAACACTGCCTCTTGAATTTCTACGATCTATGCGTCTTTCCGTGGCCTTGCCTTGCACAAGTGTGCTCAATTAATACAGAACTACGCTATTTACATACAAAGTTCAAGATGACATCCTTATTGCAAAGGAAGTATGTCATAAAGAGACACAGATGTAGGGTAATTGGATAATATTAGTACAAAGGTCTACTAAAAACGTCTTGAGTAGGGACACTGTATGAGTGAAGATTGACTCCGACGTTGTTGGCTATGTGAAGGAACAATTAACTGCTACGATTGTATGTTATATAATAAATGAAACGAACACAAAATAAATAATATATATGTTTTCTTGTAATATAGTTAATAAATTAAAAATATTTCAAAAACAAGAATACTTTTAATAAATATATATTTATTCAAAGCTTTTCGCCGATAAAATAGTACAAGCATCTCCAGGAAAATAATTATCTCCTCAGGATTCTTGTTTTTGAAATATTTTTAATTTATTATATATATATATATATATATATATATATATTTATATATATATATATATATATATATATATACAGGAATAAAAATTTTCAAATACAAGATTTGATGTCATGGCCAAAATTACATAGAAGTATAAATACCAATAAACATGAGTTAGAATTTTAGTAGGCTACATATGATTTAACTTTAAATAAATATTTGTTATGTCACTTCTTTTTCCTGACGATGGTAATACATTATTTAGAGAAAAGTTTTGAAAAATTTATAAATTAAAAACAATTCTTATATTTGAAATATTTTTATTCATTCATTATAGGAAAACATACCACTATATATATTACAGCATTACAGCAAACACTTTTCAATAACAGAGTTATGATCATCAGTAATTATTAGAACTATACTTTATTACACATAAAATTAGTTGGATAATTTTTACTCTTGTAAAGTGCGGTTAAAAGAAATGATAATGACTTAGTTACTGAAACACGTTGTTTGTAATAAACGTATTAAATGAGTGTTAATTTGATTATGTTGTTTATGGCTATTTATTAATATTGGTAAAATTTCGATTTGTTGAAAGTAAACTAGCAGCTAGAGTTGAAGATGGAATCATATAATATTAAAGCAAATTTATAAAAAACTGAGCAAAATGTTTTCACGACCAACGTACTCACTAAAGAAGCAGTGTGTTTGAAAACGTCATGTCCCGTAAGATGTTAATAAATTTACTTTCATAAGTTCAGCAGGTCGTAATTTTATTAGGCTTAACAGGTGTTCTTGGATCTATAAATTGACTCTCAAATTTAACTCTAATATTATTAGATATTATTATCTATTAAATAACATTAACAGAATATTATAGAATGATTTACTCATTGTACTTAGAACGTCTGAGAGCGGTAAACCTAAATCTTTAGAGAAGGTAGTAACAATTCCCGATTTCCCCGGCCCAGAACAATACAACTCCCGTACATTTTTCAACTTACGTATAGTAACAATAATTCATGGCCTATACCCAATATTAACTTCTAAGCAGAACTTATTCCATAAATCGTGCACTGTATGTATTCCAAGCACTTATTGTTACGCGCAAATTAAGTTTTCCTAGTTTGCCACCCTGCGACATAAAACGTTCGACTGCTTTTGCTATGGGTCAGCTGGCATACAGACAGAGGTCAGTTGGATATTATTATTTTGGTCGATAACCATTTTGCTTTATAAGAGTTCCAAATTTATTTCTGACAATGACAAGTAACCAATAAGATAAGGCAGCTTAGACAGATGTATGATTAATTGGAAGTAGACACAGATCAAGACGCCGTGGCGGACTGTTATCCTTTCGTACAACACATCGTCGTAAAATAACGGTCTGCCGTTTCCAATTAAATAACTTTTGTCAGGCACACTAAAATATTCTCTCTATACCATCATAACTGGTTCCAATTTCCTTATCAAATATCATCATATCAACAACAGCACATATTTTAGCTAGTATAGCAATACATAACCCACACATAAACGGAGGCAGAGCTGGTGACTACGAGCGTTCCAGCAAGTGTATTAACGTGTAAGTACATCTAATAAAAGGATATCACTCCGTTTACTGAAGTATACAATTTATAAATTACCGTAATGTACGAATTGTTATTGACAGGCCTGTATATTTAATAATGAGATGGTCGATTCAGTTACTTTAACAGATCAGTGATTTTAGTGACAGCGCCAGGCTAGGATCAGTGACTTTTACCGATGACGAGACTGCTCTGTATGTACCTACAACAGGCAGGCATACCACACTGGTGAAATGATTCCACACCTCGCTTTTTTTTGGAAGGCCCATTTTATTTCCAGGTTTTATCTCTATGCTGGTCGACGGAAGACGTCGACAGTACACGCATCCTCATCATAACGGCGGATGATTGATCTGCTTCATTTTATCTCATTGCTGGTCGTAGGAAGGAATTCTCATCATAACGGCGGATGATTGATGTGTTTGATTTTATCTCTTTGTTGGTTGCCGGAAGGAGTTCTCTTCATAACGGCGGATGATTCATTTGTTTGATTTTATCTCTTTACTGGTCGCTGGAAGGAGTTCTCATCATAACGGCGGATGATTGATGTGTTTGATTTTATCTCTTTGTTGGTCGCTGGAAGGAGTTCTCATCATAAAGGCGGATGATTGATTTGTTGGATTTTATCTCTTTGTTGGTCGCCGGAAGTAGTTCTCATCATAATGGCGGATGATTGATTTTATCTCTTTTCTGAACACCGGAAGGAGTTCTCATCATAAAGGCGGGTGATTGATTTGTTTGATTTTATCTCATTGCTGGTCGTAGGAAGGAATTCTCATCATAACGGCGGATGATTGATGTGTTTGATTTTATCTCTTTGTTGGTCGCCGGAAGGAGTTCTCTTCATAACGGCGGATGATTCATTTGTTTGATTTTATCTCTTTACTGGTCGCTGGAAGGAGTTCTCATCATAATGGCGGATGATTGATTTTATCTCTTTTCTGGACACCGGAAGGAGTTCTCATCATAAAGGCGGGTGATTGATTTGTTTGATTTTATCACATTGCTGGTCGTAGGAAGGAATTCTCATCATAACGGCGGATGATTAATGTGTTTGATTTTATCTCTTTGTTGGTCGCTGGAAGGAGTTCTCATCATAAAGGCGGGTGATTGATTTGTTTGATTTTATCTCTTTGTTGGTTGCCGGAAGGAGTTCTCTTCATAACGGCGGATGATTCATTTGTTTGATTTTATCTCTTTACTGGTCGCTGAAAGGAGTTCTCATCATAACGGCGGATGATTGATTTTATCTCTTTTCTGGACACCGGAAGGAGTTCTCATCATAAAGGCGGATGATTGATTTGTTTGATTTTATATCTTTGCTGGTCGCCGGAAATAGTGTTCATCATAACGGCGGGTGATTGATTTGTTGGATTTTATCTCTTTGCTGGTCACTGGAAGGAGATCTCATCATAAAGGCGGGTGATTGCTTTGTTTGATTTTATCTCTTTTCTGGCCACTGGAAGGAGTTCTCATCATAATGGTGGATGATTGATTAGTTTGATTTTATCTCTTTGTTGGTCGCCGGAAGGAGTTCTTATCATAACGGCGGATGATTGATTTGATGGATTTTATCTCTTTGTTGGTCGCCGGAAGTAGTTCTCATCATAACGGCGGATGATTGATTTTATCTCTTTGCTGGTCGCTGAAACGAGTTCTCTTCATAACGGCGGATGATTCATTTGTTTGATTTTATCTCTTTACTGGTCGCTGGAAGGAGTTCTCATCATAAAGGCGGGTGATTGATTTGTTTGATTTTATCTCTTTGTTGGTTGCCGGAAGGAGTTCTCTTCATAACGGCGGATGATTCATTTGTTTGATTTTATCTCTTTGTTGGTCGCTGGAAGGAGTTCTCATCATAAAGGCGGGTGATTGATTTGTTTGATTTTATCTCTTTGTTGGTTGCCGGAAGGAGTTCTCTTCATAACGGCGGATGATTCATTTGTTTGATTTTATCTCTTTACTGGTCGCTGAAAGGAGTTCTCATCATAACGGCGGATGATTGATTTTATCTCTTTTCTGGACACCGGAAGGAGTTCTCATCATAAAGGCGGGTGATTGATTTGTTTGATTTTATCACATTGCTGGTCGTAGGAAGGAATTCTCATCATAACGGCGGATGATTAATGTGTTTGATTTTATCTCTTTGTTGGTCGCTGGAAGGAGTTCTCATCATAAAGGCGGGTGATTGATTTGTTTGATTTTATCTCTTTGTTGGTTGCCGGAAGGAGTTCTCTTCATAACGGCGGATGATTCATTTGTTTGATTTTATCTCTTTACTGGTCGCTGAAAGGAGTTCTCATCATAACGGCGGATGATTGATTTTATCTCTTTTCTGGACACCGGAAGGAGTTCTCATCATAAAGGCGGATGATTGATTTGTTTGATTTTATATCTTTGCTGGTCGCCGGAAATAGTGTTCATCATAACGGCGGGTGATTGATTTGTTGGATTTTATCTCTTTGCTGGTCACTGGAAGGAGATCTCATCATAAAGGCGGGTGATTGCTTTGTTTGATTTTATCTCTTTTCTGGCCACTGGAAGGAGTTCTCATCATAATGGTGGATGATTGATTAGTTTGATTTTATCTCTTTGTTGGTCGCCGGAAGGAGTTCTCATCATAAAGGCGGATGATTGATTTGTTTGATTTTATATCTTTGCTGGTCGCCGGAAATAGTGTTCATCATAACGGCGGGTGATTGATTTGTTGGATTTTATCTCTTTGCTGGTCACTGGAAGGAGATCTCATCATAAAGGCGGGTGATTGCTTTGTTTGATTTTATCTCTTTTCTGGCCACTGGAAGGAGTTCTCATCATAATGGTGGATGATTGATTAGTTTGATTTTATCTCTTTGTTGGTCGCCGGAAGGAGTTCTTATCATAACGGCGGATGATTGATTTGATGGATTTTATCTCTTTGTTGGTCGCCGGAAGTAGTTCTCATCATAACGGCGGATGATTGATTTTATCTCTTTGCTGGTCGCTGAAACGAGTTCTCTTCATAACGGCGGATGATTCATTTGTTTGATTTTATCTCTTTACTGGTCGCTGGAAGGAGTTCTCATCATAACGGCGGATGATTGATTTTATCTCTTTTCTGGACACCGGAAGGAGTTCTCATCATAAGGGCGGGTGATTGATTTGTTTGATTTTATCTCTTTGCTGGTCGCCGGAAATAGTGTTCATCATAAAGGCGGGTGATTGATTTGTTGGATTTTATCTCTTTGCTGGTCACTGGAAGGAGATCTCATCATAACGGCGGATGATTGATGTGTTTGATTTTATCTCTTTGTTGGTCGCTGGAAGGAGTTCTCATCATAAAGGCGGATGATTAATTTGTTGGATTTATCTCTTTGTTGGTCGCCGGAAGTAGTTCTCATCATAATGGCGGATGATTGATTTTATCTCTTTTCTGATCACCGGAAGGAGTTCTCATCATAAAGGCGGGTGATTGATTTGTTTGATTTTATCTCTTTGCTGGTCGCTGAAAGGAGTTCTCATCATAAAGGCGGGTGATTGATTTGTTTGATTTTATCTCTTTGCTGGTCGCCGGAAATAGTGTTCATCATAAAGGTGGGTGATTGATTTGTTGGATTTTATCTCTTTGTTGGTCGCTGGAAGGAGTTCTCATCATAAAGGCGGGTGATTGATTTGTTTGATTTTATCTCTTTGTTGGTCGCTGGAAGGAGGTCTCATCATAACGGCGGATGATTGATTTTATCTCTTTTCTGGACACCGGAAGGAGTTCTCATCATAAGGGCGGGTGATTGATTTGTTTGATTTTATCTCTTTGCTGGTCGCCGGAAATAGTGTTCATCATAAAGGTGGGTGATTGATTTGTTGGATTTTATCTCTTTGTTGGTCGCTGGAAGGAGTTCTCATCATAAAGGCGGGTGATTGATTTGTTTGATTTTATCTCTTTGTTGGTCGCTGGAAGGAGTTCTCTTCATAACGGCGGATGATTCATTTGTTTGATTTTATCTCTTTACTGGTCGCTGGAAGGAGTTCTCATCATAATGGCGGATGATTGATTTTATCTCTTT
The DNA here is from genome assembly GCA_036971475.1 of Prosapia bicincta. Taxonomy (NCBI): domain Eukaryota; kingdom Metazoa; phylum Arthropoda; class Insecta; order Hemiptera; family Cercopidae; genus Prosapia; species Prosapia bicincta. The sequence goes on along the minus strand of JBAIZL010000009.1, from coordinate 36,224,799 downwards.
TCTGGACACCGGAAGGAGTTCTCATCATAAAGGCGGGTGATTGATTTGTTTGATTTTATCTCTTTGTTGGTCGCCGGAAGTAGTTCTCATCATAACGGCGGATGATTGATTTTATCTCTTTGCTGGTCGTTGAAAGGAGTTCTCATCATAACGGCGGATGATTGATGTGTTTGATTTTATCTTTTTGCTGGTCACCGGAAGGAGTTCTTATCATAACGGCGGGTGATTGATTTGTTTGATTTTATCTCTTTGTTGGTCACCGGAAGGAGTTCTCATCATAACGGCGGATGATTGATTTTATCTCTTTGCTGGTCCCTGGAAGGAGTTCTCATCATAACGGCAGGTGATTGATTTGTTTGATTTTATCTCTTTGTTGGTCGCCGGAAGTTCTCCTCATAACGGCAGATGATTGATTTTATCTCTTTGCAGGTCGCTGGAAGGAGTTCTCATCATAACGGCGGATGATTAATTTTATCTCTTTGCTGGTCGCCGGAAGGACTTCTCAACATAACGGCGGATGATTAATTTTATCTCTTTGCTGGTCGCCGGAAGGACTTCTCAACATAACGGCGGATGATTGATGTGCGTGATTTTATCTCTTTGCTGTATTATAAAGGATTTCTAATTATTTCAGGAGGAATTTGAAATTATTTTGTTGTAGGTTGATGATAATTACCATTTTTAGTGGCGAAAATGCTCTAATATAACTATGAGTTTCTATGTAGCCATACCATCTGATATTGTGAGATAATAATATGTCTAATGTACACATCAGACAAAGATGACGATTGTGTTGATGCAATAGAGCGTCAGACATCCAGGACCTGGTTTCAGTGTTCACGGCACTCAGTATGAAGAGCGAGGCGCTCGGCGCCAATACAATACGTACTAAACTAAGTGTTATCTTTAATTATAAACAGGGGCGTAACAGCCGGGCCCGCAAGGCCCGCAATGCGGGAGGGCCCACAGTCTAGTGGGCCCGTGGGCATTAACAAAAAAAAAACAAAAAAAAACAAAAAAAAAAATATATATATATATCTATATATATATATATGTATATATATTGAGGTACCGAAAAAATTAACACTGCTAGTCTGTAAGTTATATGCATTAACTCCTTATCGTTTTACTGGAACAAATATACGATAAAGGACAGATGATAGAAGTATAGAACTGCCCACTATTAAGTATTTGGCCAGAGTGTATATTGCTCGTCTTGCATTTTGTGGAATGTTTAGACTAAATAAACCCTGATTAATGTGTTATGGTCTCCATGCTAAGATAAGCACGTGACTCAGAATATAGTTTAAAACCTGATCTTAAGTAATACAGATATCACTGGCAAACGTAATAGTTTTATGGATATTTCAAAGTCGTATCCTTCAGATTTCACAAATTTTCCCAATGAACTAGACGATGAAACGAAAAAAGCTATTGTAAGAATTGGTCCGTGTCAGCCAAAGGGTCCTTTTCCTAAAGACCCATATCAAAACAACAGATCATTTTCTGTAAATTACTACTCAAGAAATACAAAAACTTGTTTGAAAAATAAAGCAAAAATGAATATGTTATTCTATAAAAAAAGATGCAGTCTATTGTGAAGCCTGTTGGCTTTTTGCAGAGAGAAAAAATACATCCTTAGCATGTATAGAGCATGTTCGAGACTGGCAAGGCCTTTCAAAAAAATTGACGAAACATGCGCCTAGCCACACTCATTTGAATGCATGCGTAACGTTCAACTTATGGAAAAAACAACAAACTGTTGATTCTACAATGACATCCGAGCTTAAAAAAGAAACAAACAAATGGGTTAAGGTTGTGGATCGCATTTTAAATGTAACTCTAACATTGGCAGAGTCAAACTTAGCCTTTAAAGGTCACACAGAAAAAATAGGTGAAGCAAATAGCGGAACCTTTTGGCAATTATTGCTCTGTTATGCAAGTGTGATCCTATTTTACAAGAGCTGGTGTCTGGTCCAAAGTATCGTGATAAGTATATGAGTCCTTCAATTCAAAACGAGCTTATAAAGATTTTATCAAATGAAGTGCAACGTATTATTTTAGAACGCATTCGGTCGTCCCAGTTTTTCTCAATAATAATGGATACCACACAAGACATTACCAAGCATGAGCAACTAAGTCAAATTGTTAGGTATGTGGCTCTATCTGAAGATGATGCAGGAATGCCAACAAAGATTGAAATTAATGAAAGTTTTTTAGGTTTGAGCAAAGTAACGGACCGCATCGGTGAAGGTTTAGCAGATGCAATTTTAAAAAGCCTATGAGAAAGGTCTAAACCTATCAAAATGTCGTGGACAAGGTTACGATGGAGCGGCAAATATATCCGGTGTTTATAAAGGTGTACGATCCAGAATTCAAAAATTGCAACCGAACGCTAAATATATTCACTGCTCGGCTCACAATTTGAATTTAGTTGTAAATGATGCCGTATCGATTATTCAAGAAAACACTTTATTTTTCTATGTATTTTTTAGCCAAAGCATTACAAGATGGCTTGTTACACTTTAAAAAAAATTGTGCCCTACGCGCTGGTCATCACGATCTGATGCTTTGAAGGCTTTGCGGTACAATTACGTGGTTATAATAAGGGCGCTGACAAAAATTATCTTCAACTCTTCTAAATCAGATGAGAAGGCACAAGCTACTTCATTGAAAAAACATTTGGAGGAATTTGAATTCGTTTTTCAAGTAGTTTTACATACGGTTATATTAGAATCAGTCAGCATTGTTTCCAAATTGCTGCAAAACAGAGGAATGTACTTATCAAAAGCTACTAATTTTTTAAATAATACAAAAACAGAGCTGACGGAATTAAGAAATATCTACGAAACTGTTCTTGTAGTTGCTACAGGAATCGCTTAAGAAGCGTTGATGATTCTCTACAATGCATTTATGGGTTTAAAATCAGCTTGCGGTAATTGTTTAACATAATAAATATCGAATCTTATAACCTAAGAATAGGTTTTTTTGTTTAACTTTTAACTCATTAATATTTGTTGAGTTTGTGCGATGTCAACAGTGTAATGAAAAATATCGCTTTTTTTCATTAAACCTCGGCTGCGCCTCGTACGTAGAACACAATCGCGCCCTGCAAAAGGCAACTTTTGGTCCTTCTAATGAAATATAGCCTACTATCTACTATATATACACTCAAACTAATCTGTAACGTTTGAAGTGTAAATGAGACGAGAGTGATTTAGGCATAACGAATGGATAGGGGCCCAACTAGGATTTTTGTGGGGGGGCCCGAAAAAAAACTGTTACGCCACTGATTATAAATGCGAAGAAGATAAATCAATTCTGATAAAATGCATCATAATTAAATTTAAAACGCAACATACAGTATATTGCGGTAATTTTAAATAGTTTTTAAACAGATTAGTGTTTAAATATATTTAGTCTTTAAACATATTAAACATTTTCCTGTGTATTCAGTAGCAATTTAAATGTCCCGTTTTTGGGGATGTTACAGCGATCATTCAAGTTACCTACCGCGTATCATGAAGCCTATAATGAGTATAGTTAGGTTCTAGATGAAGATATAAGCCTACCTTGCCTTAGGGGTAGAGAGGGATCAAATACGTTTGAAAAGTCGCTTACCTGAGGTAGCTCTTACAAGTCGCTTACCTGAGGTTAAAGAAAGGGGTCTCCTCTTAGAACTAAGAGCGGGAAGAGCGGAGAAAATACAGAAAACATGCGAGCGTCCTCAGGAACTCAGATGGAAGGAATGATAGTTCAGGCCAAATACTGGAGAAAAGTGACATATATAATGAAAAACCACCGAAATTAAGCTATACAAAATTATATTCCTCACACCCATAACTTTGAACGGTTACTTTGGTTTCCTTGTAAATTTTGTTATTTATTAAAATATTTTACTAAGTCTACTAGGATGGCACGCTAGTGTATTTTATATAGGGAAGTAGCACCAATGCGCCACTTAACGATATTATAGCGCTAATGTGCCACTTACGATACTGTAGCGTCAATATGTAACTTAACGATACTGTACACCAATGTGCCATTTAACGGTACTGTAGTGCCAATGTGTCACTTAACGATACTGTAGCGTCAATGTGTCACTTAACGATATTGTAGCGCCAATGTGCCACTTACGATACTGTAGCGTCAATATGTAACTTAACGATACTGTACACCAATGTGCCATTTAACGGTACTGTAGTGCCAATGTGTCACTTAACGATACTGTAGCGTCAATGTGTCACTTAACGAGACTGTAGCGTCAATATGTAACTTAACGATACTGTACACCAATGTGCCATTTAACGGTACTGTAGTGCCAATGTGTCACTTAACGATACTGTAGCGTCAATGTGTCACTTAACGAGACTGTAGCGCCAATGTGCCATTTAACGGTACTGTAGCGTTAATGTGCAAAGTAAGTTGATTCATTGAAAAGGAATCGTTTAAATTCGCATTCTGGGCAAGATTTCTAAACTAAAAAATAAGTTCAAAGATGAATCAAAGAAATTTCTCCTGAACTTGGCCACATTACAGAGGTTTCTTTAGAACCTTTCAACTTTAATTTTCGGCCAAATGTTAATCCTAATCATAGTTGGGAACATCAGAAGATCTATCCATGCGAAGAGATTAAAAGCGATTCAACTGTATTTTATTTACGTAGTCTAGTTCCCACAATTCTTTTCAAAAATAAATTTTGTTCTTATACAATGCAGTTTTTCAATGTTTCCCCACCTGATAGTTTTCAAACAATCTTTTTACATTACGGTTTCGAAATTTTATTTTTCGATATGACGTTTTGTTTTCTGCCCAAATCAATTCAATTACTTCTGAACTGAGAAAAGAAACTTGCAATTTTAAACCGACTAGCGGATGGATAACAATGCAATAGTCACTCGGTTTCTTGTCAGTATAATTGTTTAAATATTTGTTTACACACATTAAATTTAACTGATGAGCAACAGACTGGAAACGTTGAACCTCCACTTACATCAGATCAGAACTGAATAAAAATGCAATATTCACTCGGTTTCTTGTTTGTAAGTTTGTTTAAACACTCTTTGTTTAAACGAATTGAATATGACTGGTGAGCCTCAGACTTAAAATTCTACCTGTAAGGTTGATGAGACAATATTTGTTTAAACAAATTAAATTTTGCTGATCAGCTAGAGACTAGAAATTCTAAACATGGTTCGGAGATAACAATGCAATATTCAATAACAATCATCGGTATAATAAACTCCTTGACGAGCTAGGGGCGCATTGCATTGCTCGATTTCGATTGCAAAGTCACATATACACGAGACTAAAAAGTATACAATAATTAGAGGAAATACTTTCTTAGAACCAGGTTTTTAAACGAACTAAAAATCTATAAAATAATTTGGAATTACTGTGAGTGTAAATTTCTAATGTCCATATGAAAATTCATTGAGGGAAACGTGGGGCGCTTTCTATAGATAATGTTATAAGCATATAAGGCGCCCACGCCAGTAAATGCGCCCATGTTTTCCTTACTGAATTTTCATATGGACATTAAAACTTTACACTCCCAGAAATTCCCAATTATTTTATACTTTTTTAGTTGGATTGAAAACGTGGCAATAAGAAAGTGTTTTCTTCAAATTATTAGTTCTATTATTTTTGAAGTGAACTTTTGACTCCCAGTTTAAGAGTTTTTTTTACCGTGTAATAATGTTTTGCCAAATATTATTAGATTTATTTTCGAAGAGAATATTATGTTAGGATCTCTATTTGGACCCATATTTTTCTCAAATTATTTTGCCATTTTATTTCAAGCGAGTGAAATTTAAAAAATAATTAGTTTAATATTTAATTAAATATGGCCTATATTGTTTTTTCGTGTTACTCGCCTTAACGTTATTATTATTTTTTAATATACGTATGCATTTATATAGCTTTTCTTGTATCCACTGATGAAAAACATTTATTAAGTACTCACAAATAATATTCAAGATAATGGTTTGAAATTAATTTTACCTATTTAATTACATTGGTAACGAAGGACGATCATGTTATGTTAGACAAACAGAACACTCAAAATATATATAAATGTTTTCACAGTTTTATATTACTAGCAACACGGAAAAGCATTCATTAAAAATATTTAAACCAATAGGTAAGTAAATTAATTGTAATGGTTAAAATTTATAAATCGTACTGTCCAAAATAAGAATTATAAAATGTAAACGTGACACCTGATTGTTAAAGTATGTTTTAATAAATCTTTTCTAGTTTTCTCTGGTATGATTAAAAGGAGAAACCATTAATGAATTATATCCTTAAATCAATAAATAAAAACCCACTAACCAAAATATAAAAATCGTTTATTTTACTAAAAATTACTTTATGTACATTTCGATTACATAATAGTCATCTTCAGCAGAAGATGATTACCATGTAATTGAAATATAAATTAAGTAATTTTTAGTAAAATTATAAAAAATTATATTGTGGTTGGTGGGTTTTTATTTATTGAGTTAAAATTAGACCATAGTGCTCAAGAAATTATTAACTAATACGTAATTATTGTGTATATTATGAAAATACTAAAGAATCAAACCAAGGTATATACTACCAAGGTATTATACTACCAAGATATTATACTATTACAATTATATATTTGTTATTTTACGCGTATTAAACTTACCACTATTATAAATAGGATTAAAATTTAAAATAAACAACACAAAATGAGAAAAAATTCTTTTATTATCAATTTGTACAGAAATGTGTTACCATTAATCATCAGTGCCATGATTCGCCAAACCTAAGACTTTAAACTAGGAATGCACGATCTTAGTAAGAGCAGAGTCCACCGGGTCTAGCCTCCCACATCCCTGCATCTCGGTTACCCCTGCGTACATCTTAGACAGGCTACTGCTAGTCACAACAAAGCCGGACCTGGACTGGTCGATAGGAGCCGTCGTTTAAACTTATGTTATAAATATTTGGGATTGTAGACGTTATATCTAAAACAGTGTTGGAGGGAAAATGTTAGGAGCTCAAAGTAAGGAAATTGTGTAATGTTTTAAATTTATGAGTGAAGTGATGTGACGATGTCGATAAATAAGAAACGACAGCAGACAGAAGTTTCTATACGGATAATCTCTCGGGTAAATAAGGAACTGAATACTTTAAAAATAAACTAAATTGAGAGAAAATTCTTTTACTACATCTTAAAAACCAGGAGAGAGAGAAACCTGTATAAGTTATAGATCATTTCGAAGTATGAGAATAAGATTTTTACTAAATAAAAATTAGCGGAATTCTTCAGAAAAAATTTGAAGCTCGTGAGTAAAAGTACTCGTACAATTTATAAAAAACATGGTTGTTATGGAATAAGATAAAAAATGGTAACAGAATAATCCTAATGGAAAAGACTGAGAATAGAAAAGACGTATTTACATACGTTTTTGTAAATAATTAAGATTACAAGGAACTTAAACGGTAAGGGAAATGAATATTAGAAAGGCTGGTACAGTTTGGCTTACGACTGTCCAAGTGCCGCCTAAGCTGATTCTAGCAGTTTGAGCTGGACGGCCTACCAGGACGCCTTCAGACCATGTTAGAACTTGTATATCCCAGCCTAAGAAGGCATTTAACTGTATACAAGTTTCCCAATAATTAACCATGACCTTCAAGCCTTAATAGCAGACTCCAACTTAGCCACGTACTAAGATCTAGTACACGAGGCAACCAAGGCCACAGAACTGTGGTAGTCTAGCCGTTGTCTAAGCCCTTTAAGTTTCGTACAAACCCGGAAAAGTCAGTCCAGCTGAATCACAGCAAGTCACAATCATTTTATACCTTACCTGATCTAATAAAGGTTTAAATACCTTGAGAAGCATCTTGCCCTGAGCTCACTTCATACTGTATGAATATAAATTTGTTGCATTTGCTTAGCAACATTTTCAACAATTGATTTACAATTGTTAAAATAGTTAGATATAAATATTTTCCATAAACCAGTAATTAACTGATATATATATATGTTTTACAATTCTTATAATTAAATTAATTATTTTTGCCCAATTTACTAAAGTTTTAAAATATTCAATGAATTAATTTTTCATTTTTTTTAATCAAGCAACTAAATGTTTATTTAAATATATTTACTATAACATAGTGTTCTCTGTACCCAGTGGTAGAAGCCGTATGATATTAGTTACATAGTAATAATTAAGATAATTGAGCTATTATAGTGTATTAAGTAATAAAATACATTTTGATTATTTAGCTAAAATAAGAATGTATTGTTATTTAAACCTAAAATATTTATTCTTTTATAATGTACTCTTGAACAGAGCCTGAAAATCTTAGTCAGTTTGGCCCTGTTCATCACATAGGACCAACAAACGAAACTAGATGGAGTTGTTCACACACAACCGCACCATTGACCGGTTTTTTTATTGACCTTCATCGATTCATTGCCCTTGAAATTTCCAAGTAATTGATAATAACTAAGAATTTAGTATAGAAATTTGAGAATTTAAAACGAAAGTTAAATTCCAAGTAAATATCCTTGAGTTATTTAGTAATTAGTCAAATATTTATTTTTCCTACATAAAATTGTTTTTCGCTAATAATGATCTTTAGTAGGCAAAATCATTTACTACTTTTTTTGTTAGTGTCTAGAGTTGCTTTTTCTTATTTAATTTACATGATCAGACTAAATAAGTTTATTGACTTTTGTGACATTGAGTATTGATCGTGACAGCTTCAAGACTGTAGTTTAATGTAATTGCCCATTTCTAATTCTGTGTAAACTAATAAATACTAAACGATACTGGTTTAGTCGTGAGTCACAACAACAAAAAGGAATTTTTGTAGTCTATTAACTTGTAGATAAGTTCACTGTATTTACTGACATGTGGTCGATATTTATTGCTTTTTTGAGACTCTGTATTTTAATTTTTTTTTGAGGTTTAACGAAAATGTATGTAAATTAGAACCAGAGGACTATTTCATACTAAGTGGATTATATTTTTGCTATATGGCTGAGACCCATTACTACTCTTTATAGGCCTACCAGGGATGCACAATACCTGCGAGCCCCATGCGTCCCCCGACATGCGGCCCCCGACATGCAACCCCCGACATGCTTTTTTGCGGCCTGCGCGCCACTCTAAAATTTGTTTTTGAGTGTAGTGAAATGTAATGCTATTCCATAAATAAAGGCGTGAGCGAGCACATTCTGTCCCTATGTACATTGCACAGCCAATACTGACGTGTTTGTTTATGGAAATATTTAATCTTAATGTACTCTATGTGTATGAGTAGCCGAGAAGATTATCACCTGCTGAGACTGTAAGATGTTCTGTGTTAGACATTTTCTCAATGATATCGATAGTGAATTCGAAGATGATATTTATTAAACTCATATTCGGTGATTGAGTGCAGGCAAAGCTTTTAAAAGTGTTTAGTCTTCGTGAAGAAATTTATATTTTTCTTTCTGATGATGGTATTACAGTATTCGAATTTAAAACTAGAGACTGGTTATATGATTTAGCATTTTATGTCGATATTAGGCATCATAAAAACGAATTGAATACCAAATTTTAAGGCAAAGACAATTTAATTCATTCGTCAGGAAGTCTTATAAGAGCGTTCGTTGGAAAAGAAGTTGTCAGTGTGAGGCACCAAAATGGGAATTGCAGTTTTGGTTAACTTCCCTTCGCTTATTGAGATGATTTCAACAGATCATGATAACCCTGCTGAAGGTGAAATAATAATTTAACCCGGCTCGAGAAAAATGAACACTTAATTGGCCCACCGTTCCAAAAAGGTTGAGCACCCCTGCTCTATTTCATGGTTCGATCGGAACTATGATCGCTCCATTGGTTGGTAAAAGTCGCATTCCTTCTCCAATCTACATGTTAATAGTATGGGGAGACTGGAGACTATCCAGGATTTTTTTTTATTCAAGGGGTCCAATGTGAAGGTTTTCCCTGTCAATGGTTTTTCCATCATCCCCGATTTCCTCTACGTTTTCCGCTTTCTTAATGTAGAAAAACTCCTTGCTTAAAACAGGATGGTGTTGCACTGCTATTTCCGATACTCCTGATAATAAAACAGGACGGTGTCACGCTAGTATTTCCGTTACTCCTGATAATTTCAATTTTCACATGCACAAAATTAAATTTAAAAGAATAACTTAGTGATCAAGTTTAAATTCTTAGCAAATATTAGTATTTATTATTAAGTGACCAATATTTATCGCAAAGCTACATTGAATCTCCAAGATTCCAGTGCGATCCTGGAGGAATTTCCAGATCACTAAACTAGACTCCCAAGATCACTAAACTAGAATTTCCAGATCTTATCACTAAACTCTCTCTACAAAGTTTTAGAAAATTTCCAACATTGTAATAAGTTTAATCTTGGTGGTACATTTTAAAATACAAGTCACAATCAAGAATACTCTCTTCAGGCATTTTTAGTTACACATCTCGTGGATTTTACTGTCCATGAAGAACGGCGCGACTAACGTTTTTAATAAACTAATTAACAACTTGTGCAGTTGCTTGAATTGGTGCTTTAGGCAAATCTATGAAAAACTATTGGGGCAAACGTTTTCATTCACCCTAGGTGATATTTGTCGTTACCAAGAGCGGCCGCTTGGAAGCATTGTTAGGCTACGCGGTAGCAATTAGCAAGCAATCAAAAATTTTATTCGATTTACATTGGGTTTCGGTCATTTAAATGTTTTTGTTTTTGGTATGTTTGTAAATTACAATTGGTAAATTGTGTTGATATGTATTGCCCCTTTTTTAGTTATGTGAATATACATGGATATTAAACCTAGAATGGATGTGAATTTTTAGATGTGAATGTATATTAAACATAGAAATTCTCTAACAGTAAAAACCGACATAAAAGATCCAAGAGTGATTGCCATTTATTTCCAACTCCAGACTCTTGCAGGATGAAATTAAATGGCAGAAGTGAAAAGCTTTAAACTAAATGCCACATTTACGTCATTCCAATTATTATTATTATTTTTTTAATTGTATTACTATTTTGAGGGATTTTATTAACAACATTTCCCTTTAAAAAGAGGTCCATTTTAAAGCTCTACATAACATATTTTATGCATACGCTATTTTAAATATTGTTATTCTATTATTCAAACTGCTTCAATATTGCAAAGAAAAATAAACCTGGTTATATTTAAAGTGATCGGTAGTATAGACGCCAAAAATTATTATTCTGAAAAAAAACCAAAATAATATTACATAGGCCTACAACACAAGTTTGCATGCTCAAGGTTTCTTTATAAAATAAATGACTGTGTTATACATCTTATTATTACTGTTATTGCATGTTATTAACACTATCTAATGCAGGGGCGTAACAGCCGGGCCCGCAAGGCCCGCAATGCGGGAGGGCCCACAGTCTAGTGGGCCCGTGGGCATTAACAAAAAAAAAACAAAAAAAAACAAAAAAAAAAATATATATATATATCTATATATATATATATGTATATATATTGAGGTACCGAAAAAATTAACACTGCTAGTCTGTAAGTTATATGCATTAACGCCTTATCGTTTTACTGGAACAAATATATACGATAAAGGACAGAAGATAGAAGTATAGAACTGCCCACTATTAAGTATTTGGCCAGAGTGTATATTGCTCGTCTTGCATTTTCTGGAATGTTTAGACTAAGTAAACCCTGATTAATGTGTTATGGTCTCCATGCTAAGATAAGCACGTGACTCAGAATATAGTTTAAAACCTGATCTTAAGTAATACAGATATCACTGGCAAACGTAATAGTTTTATGGATATTTCAAAGTCGTATCCTTCAGATTTCACAAATTTTCCCAATGAACTAGACGATGAAACGAAAAAAGCTATTGTAAGAATTGGTCCGTGTCAGCCAAAGGGTCCTTTTCCTAAAGACCCATATCAAAACAACAGATCATTTTCTGTAAATTACTACTCAAGAAATACAAAAACTTGTTTGAAAAATAAAGCAAGAATGAATATGTTATTCTATAAAAAAAGATGCAGTCTATTGTGAAGCCTGTTGGCTTTTTGCAGAGAGAAAAAATACATCCTTAGCATGTATAGAGCATGTTCGAGACTGGCAAGGCCTTTCAAAAAAATTGACGAAACATGCGCCTAGTCACACTCATTTGAATGCATGCGTAACGTTCAACTTATGGAAAAAACAACAAACTGTTGATTCTACAATGACATCCGAGCTTAAAAAAGAAACAAACAAATGGGTTAAGGTTCTGGATCGCATTTTAAATGTAACTCTAACATTGGCAGAGTCAAACTTAGCCTTTAAAGGTGACACAGAAAAAATAGGTGAAGCAAATAGCGGAACCTTTTGGCAATTATTGATCTGTTATGCAAGTATGTTCCTATTTTACAAGAGCTGGTGTCTGGTCCAAAGTATCGTGATAAGTATATGAGTCCTTCAATTCAAAACGAGCTTATAAGGATTTTATCAAATGAAGTGCAACGTATTATTTTAGAACGCATTCGGTCGTCCCAGTTTTTCTCAATAATAATGGATACCACACAAGACATTACCAAGCATGAGCAACTAAGTCAAATTGTTAGGTATGTGGCTCTATCTGAAGATGATGCAGGAATGCCAACAAAGATTGAAATTAATGAAAGTTTTTTAGGTTTGAGCAAAGTAACGGACCGCATCGGTGAAGGTTTAGCAGATGCAATTTTAAAAAGCCTATGAGAAAGGTCTAAACCTATCAAAATGTCGTGGACAAGGTTACGATGGAGCGGCAAATATATCCGGTGTTTATAAAGGTGTACGATCCAGAATTCAAAAATTGCAACCGAACGATAAATATATTCACTGCTCGGCTCACAATTTGAATTTAGTTGTAAATGATGCCGTATCGATTATTCAAGAAAACACTTTATTTTTCTATGTATTTTTTAGCCAAAGCATTACAAGATGGGAGCTTCTTAGCTCAACTTGTTACACTTTAAAAAAAATTGTGCCCTACGCGCTGGTCATCACGATCTGATGCTTTGAAGGCTTTGCGGTACAATTACGTGGTTATAATAAGGGCGCTGACAAAAATTATCTTCAACTCTTCTAAATCAGATGAGAAGGCACAAGCTACTTCATTGAAAAAACATTTGGAGGAATTTGAATTCGTTTTTCAAGTAGTTTTACATACGGTTATATTAGAATCAGTCAGCATTGTTTCCAAATTGCTGCAAAACAGAGGAATGTACTTATCAAAAGCTACTAATTTTTTAAATAATACAAAAACAGAGCTGACGGAATTAAGAAATATCTATGAAACTGTTCTTGTAGTTGCTACAGGAATCGCTTAAGAAGCGTTGATGATTCTCTATAATGCATTTATGGGTTTAAAATCAGCTTGCGGTAATTGTTTAACATAATAAATATCGAATCTTATAACCTAAGAATTGGTTTTTTTGTTTAACTTTTAACTCATTAATATTTGTTGAGTTTGTGCGATGTCAACAGTGTAATGAAAAATATCGCTTTTTTTCATTAAACCTCGGCTGCGCCTCGTACGTAGAACACAATCGCGCCCTGCAAAAGGCAACTTTTGGTCCTTCTAATGAAATATAGCCTACTATCTACTATATATACACTCAAACTAATCTGTAACGTTTGAAGTGTAAATGAGACGAGAGTGATTTAGGCATAACGAATGGATAGGGGCCCAACTAGGATTTTTGTGGGGGGGCCCGAAAAAAAACTGTTACGCCACTGATTATAAATGCGAAGAAGATAAATCAATTCTGATAAAATGCATCATAATTAAATTTAAAACGCAACATACAGTATATTTAATAATTATTTCAATTTTTTAGATTTGTATGTTCTGCATGTTAACGCATTGTAACCAATCAGCAAAAAAATAAAATGTATTATTACACTTATCTTTGGATAATTTGTCACATAAAATGCTTTTAATATTATTATTCATCTGTAATGGCAGTTTTTCAAGTGTAACGTCTGTTTCCGTCAATATTTCCCTAAATATCAATTTCACAAAATTCTTTTGTATTCTTTAAGCCCTATGATGTCTATTTTGTAATAATTCCTAACTGAATTCAAACCTACACGATACTCTAAGCATTAAAATAGATTACAGTTAATGAAGTATCAATAACACATAGTATTTAAAGAGGGTTTGAAAATCCGAATCAATCATTAGTCTGGATGGTCCCAACTGATCTAGATTTTCGACACTCTACTGTATTAGTCTTAATTTTGAATTTGAACATTTCTCCAACCATCTTTGTACAAATAAAATAACTCTTTCTTTAGATATTTTGCCTTTTTTCTGAACTTATTGTTATCTAATGAATGCCTTGAACTTATTATTTCAAACTTCAGTTTAAATAGCCATACCTTGAATGAGCACTAATAAACCACTAATACATGCAACGATTTAAATTGGTTTCTCTGTGATTCAATTCAAACTTCTCACATATCTTGCTATTTGTATCAACTATTCATCGTTTTTTTTTTTTTTTTTTTTTTTTAACAATATTATAAATTTGAGTTATTCAACTTTGTTTTAGCTAACTCTTTCACACAAGTTTCTTTTTTTAAGTTCGTTGATCACTTTAATATTCTTTCCTAACTTAACTTGTTATGTTTAGCACAATCTATACTATAAAAATCAATTGTGTCTGTATGTGTGTGTGTTACTCAATCAAGTAAAAACTACTGGTCCTATTGAGCTGAAATTTTACATGGACATTCTTATGGTCCCTGGTTAACACATAGACTTATTTTAATTCCCTCAGGGTACACAGCCTCACTAGCCTTGAAAACTCCTTTGAGACTCAATTATTTATACTGCATTATATACTTGGCTTAATCAGCTGATAGTCACCTGTAAAAGTCACTTTTAAACAGCTGGTAGTAATTGTTTGTTGCTATTCATCTTTCAAGGTTAGTTATACTTTACAAATGTCATGTTACAAGCAGAAGCTTTTCCTTCTCTTGATTTTTCAAAACAATAATCAGTAAGTTTATAAACTGTAGTTTGATATATTTATTGAGGTTTCATTTAAGTAAATTAAATTCACCCAAAATACAAATTAAATCAATACAAATAAACGTCAACCCCGTACTAAGGACAGGTACTCTGCTAGTATCAAATACAGGAAAGAAAATAACTGAACTAAAAAGTTTCATTGTAGATTCACTTGATCTTTACTGATTATTGTTCAACAGAAAACTAACAATAAAGAGGCAATATATAAAGGAAATGAAAGCAGTAACCCCATTGTACCTGTAAATAGGGCAAGTAGCCTGCCAAGGAGCTTGAATATTCCAAATCGTTTCTTAGTTAGAAATAGTGTGAGAGTGATCAAGTATGAAAAAGGAATTTCCCCAACTAAAGATGTATAGCTAGTCTAAAATATTGTACATTCATACTTTTTCATACATATCATGCAAATTTTTTCTCAAAATATCTGTCTCAAAGTAGAGGTAGAATCATTCTGGGAATAGGTAAGCTATGAACTGATGAATGAGAAGGTTGTGTCTATTTTTGAAAATAACCATTCACTTACTGTTACACTGATTTTGCTTAGAAACTGGTTTGATAGATTCGTTTCAACTATTCTAAACATTATTGGTTAGACAGATTATATCCTTCGGTCTTCAATTTATGAAGTTTATCATTTTAAAATATAATTTTATATTGGAAATCATTCAATTCTAAAATTTATTTTATATAGATGTTCGAGCCTAATTCAAGATGAAGAAATATTATTGTCATGTCTCTACTGGGAACCAAGGAGCCAGATGACGGAAAGGCCAAGGCTGGCGTTGGCTAAAGTATGTTTTTATGGGATTCATTCCAGGACTGGAGACCTTGCGTGGATGGCTGTAGAGCTTTCATATCTTCTCAACTATCCCATTAATGAGCATATATGGGTCTGATCTTCAGTCTCAAATTCTGTACAACAGTTGAAAGTGTGTTATCCAAAAGAATAAACAACAAAATATCCAAACAAATGTTTATTTTTAGAATATTTTTATTAAGAAACTAACGGCGATGCTGGTTTTTATTCACCACTTCTGTTTTCCCATAAACAAATGTAACCTTTGTCTTTTCATCTTAGAAAATTATAATCAATAAAGGATGGAGGCAGCAATATTAGGTTTGGCCAATGGGACTAATAAGGAAAGATGGTGAGGAATAAAGTTTATATGATGACACTGAGGAAGTAACAAGAAACTTGACGAGGAGGAGTCATGAAGGAAAATACAGATTGAATTTAAATAATACACATTTTAAATATTTTAAAATAACTTTGTCCAAGATTTTCATAAACATGTTACAGCCATAACAAAAAGTGTTGAAAATGGTCTGAAAAGGATGAGTTATAAAGATTTGTAAACTTTACATACGCTTTATAATTTAGAACGTACACCTCCAGTTAAGTCAATAATTTGCTGAGATGCGTGTAATTTCTGGGTTTCTACATATGTCACACTGTTAGACTCTGCTTCATCCAAATAATACCTAAAAAGAAATTAAACAATGCATTAAATGAAATGGTCAGAATCCAGACTAAAAGACAAATACAATCAATCAAACTCAATATGCCTAGCAGTGTTAGTTGACATTTTTTAATTTTAAGGTAAAGAAGCTACATTAGTTGTTATCTATATTACAAACTCTAAACAATTTTTATCCCAAAGTCCAAATTTTGAAAAAATCAAATGTTGAAAAATCACGTTCGATCCCAACATCCAAATTTTCGGACGCTCACAAAATATTTATTAAAAAAATATAATCTAATCGGTAAAATAATTCTTGTATATATTAAAGCATTTATAATGAACTCTTTCACAAAATTATAGTACTTAAAGGCACTCCTAGTTTGAATTAGCAACTCTGTTATAGTTCAAACTTGATGACTGTAGCTGCCTGGTGTCAAGTGCAGCGTCAGCTATCATTAAGCACTAAAATTTCAATAAATCATGGCCAGGACTGGAGCAAGACACCCCAAGATCAAAGGGGTTAAAAAATACTATGACTACACATAAAACAAACATTTTATGAAAAATATAATTTTTCTACCCAAGTCCTATAACAGCTACCACAGGGGACTTGTCTACCATGATGTAAAAGAGTAACCGTACATTAATAGTAAGAACTAGTTTTACCAGTAATAAGATTATCTTACCATTGTTTGCTATTTTCTTGCGGGTTATCCAGCCAAGGTTTTTCCAGAATTATTTGCAATACGAATAATGAAAAATATTATTTTCTTACCTGGCAACAGTGCTGTTTAGCAAAGCCATTAAACAAATCAAAGGGGGTTGCCAGCTGACAGCATATAGAAATAGTAGAAGAGAATGCAGACTTACCAAGGCACTAATGAAACTGATTGAATAATTTAACAACGATGGATTTATTTTGAACGATTTAAACAATTTTTTGTGAATAATCTTTTTTATGCATCATCTTTAGAGAACTTAACAAAGTTTGTAATTAATAATAATGGGCAGTGTACGAATTAATAAAAATATGAAAATACTTTATATTCACAGAGGCTGCAAATTAACAAATCTTTGTTATATATTTTGGTGGTTGCAACACATTCTAATTTATTTAGGCATATGAAGTATACTTTTTAAAATTCTTAGACGTTAGGTAAAGATTTTACTAGGAATTTACAAGTAAAACAACAGGTAAGATTTGGCAAAATTAGATTATATGTATTTTTTTATTTTTTCATATAAATAACATTTTTCATAGGTCAGGAGAGTGTGAGGTAAAAAAGGCATTTTAAATGAAGAAGACTTACAAGAAGAAACAAATGTTTTACCTGTAGTTCACCATAAGTCCACAAGAATTTGTAAGTCCTCGTGGAGTTACATCTGCCAACCAATTTAGCCTCCACATTACCGCTCCGTTTCTTAAATGAAAATTAGCTGAAAATTTTAAAATTAATCTTTTAAAAGTAGTATAAAAATTCTTTAAAAAATTGTATAGAATTTTTACAAACAATCTATTGAAATAATTAATTACTCAAAACAACTTACCAACACTATCCAAAGCATACCCTCTTCTTTTTTCATGATACAAGTATTTGCTGCAACATGCCATTAGAGGAGCTTTCAGTAAAGAGACAAGCTCTGGGTCCTGATACCATAAATTCGTTTGAATTGACTTTCTTAGTTCTGACCAATCTGATTTAGCATTTTTACTTTTAAGATATTGTAAGACATCATCCCACAAACCAGCAGTGAATATTTCTTCTCCTACAGTTAAACCAATAAATTGATTATTCACAAATGTTAGACTAAAATGAGTTATGCATGTTCTTAAAACATATAAAATTATAGATACAAGAAATATATACATCTCACAATTATAAAAACTTTAATCTCAAACGCGTTTCAATGGCATCATGTCATCATCTTCAGTGATGCTATCACAAACCAAACTTTATTTTTAAAAAAAAGTTGAACATAACCTATGATATTTAAAAAAAAGTAAGAACCGGGTCTAGGCATTGCAAAACTTACAACCAAGGCCACTAATACATTTACCATTGAACATCTTATGATAACTAGAAATATTTAATATGGAGCCTATAATATTAATAAAACGTAATATTAACAAAATAATTTAAATAAAAGATATTACTATATTTAAAAAGTACTTAATTAAGTGAATACGTAATGGCTTACTTGCTGACGTGTTTCAAAACATTCGTTCCTTTTACAAAGCTAACCCTCTACTGGCAGCATCGATTAGGTACAAAGCTTGTAACGGGATGGATTTATGACTGTGGGATGGGGTAGGTTATTTTGATTGTGTGTCATGCAATGGAAAAGGCTGTTGGCTTCAAAGAGTGTGTGATCATTTAATATGTTTTCTTTATCTGTTGCGTAGTGTTTGTATAACTCGTATTTTTCTAAGGTTGTTAGTTTTTTACATTGTTTTAATGTGTGGAGAACATTTAAATTAGTATGTATGTCCGTGTGTGTGTGTTGCGTGTTTTTTAGGTGTTTTGTGTAGCTGGATTTAGGGTTTGTTAGATAAACTTTATTAGGACAAATAAAGTTGAAAGGTATACTGTATTTATGGTACTGACAAAATTATTGCTTCTGATAGTAAATTTAGTGAAATTTAACATTTTTATAGGTTTTTTGGTCACTTGAGGTAATGTATATGTTATAATAATTGTGTGGTTTAAAATTTAAAATGTTGACTCTGTTATTAATAGTAGATGTGTTAGTGTATGTATCTGTGATTTGTCTGTTTTATTGTGATAGGGAAAAAAATTTTAACTTGTAAATGGATATTTATTAAGAATTTTGTAATTTGTTGATTTTTATTACATTAAATATAATGTTATGTTTTTTGTAAATTGTAAATTATGTTGTATAATTGTTTAATTAAAACTGAGCTCTTGAAAAGGAATTTCGGAAGGAAATTCGAAACATTGATGTTTAAAAAAGGAAAATTGTCTGTGATCTGTCATTAGCCTATATAAAAAAATTAATAGTTATTAACAGACATTAAACACAAATATTAATTAAAAACTACTAAATCGTCAACTCTAATTTATAGAAGAGAAAATATCAGTTTAAAGGCTCCTGGAGTCTCTTATCATCCATGACCTTATAATCTGGATGTAATTCACCCTTTTAAAACATATTTCTGGAAAATATCATTTCATTTTAATATTAGGCTGACTAAAATCCAGACCAAGGGGATTTTATTTCTCCCCCTTAAACCTATTTATTATTCAAAATTCTTCTCACACCTTCTCACACAGAGTCTATCTAGACCAGGACAGTCCAACATGGCACCTGTAGTATATTTTATTGGCACCTAGGGTAATATATCTCTCCCATCCCAGTATTAATTGTGTAAATGTGGAAATATGAATTTAAACATTTAAGAAAGATTTTTAATTTTATTTTTTAGTACAAACACATGACTTTTTTGTTTAATTCTTTGTAGATGGTCCAGAAATTTAGATTGTTGGATTGTTTAATATTCCTCCTAGCTTTTAAAGTTCATCACTTTATATAAAACAGATGTGACAAATTTTAATGGTACTTTTAATCTCTTCAAACAGTACATATCCCTTCTGTTTATTGCTGGTCACTCGTAATCTGGCGTACGATTGATCGATAGAAAACAAAGCGCTAGTTAAATTAGTTAAAATTAGAGCTGGCTAAAAAATTCAAAAACATTGGTTTTTGTAGTGTGTTTTGCATCACAGGCCTTTGCTAAGAAATTGCAGATGTTGCGGTAGTTTAGAAAACTCATATAAATAAACTTGTTCAAAACTTGATGTAAATTATCAGGTTAATATGGCAAATAAAATGAAATAATATTTATAGTGGACTTGTCAAATCTACATTATTGTAATATAAATACTATATCTCATATTATAATGTCTGTGGAATGGGCTTTTGCTTCCTCTACCCTTCCTCCCGCCTATACTCACCCTTTGAGGTCACGTGCCAGCTTACGTGTGACCAGCTGTACATTTGTGGCCTTCCTTTTTGAAGAATAATGGGTGAAATAAAATTTTTTTGACAATTTAACAAAATATGTTTCGCTTCAAGAAACAGATATCTAGTTGGTCACATAACAGGTTGAAGAGAAATCAGTGTTATTAATTTGTGTTTTTATAAGTTAGTATTGTGATTCTCAAATGGCTAAACAAATGGCATTTGCTAATTTTTCTATAAAGAAAGAATTTCTTACGCTTCTTCCTCATGAATGTACTAGGGGAAGAGACATTTTAAATTTATTTATTAAATTTGTTTTCCACTAATGCATTATCCATCAGAAAGCCAGAAAGCATTTACTGGTAAGATGATGAAGTTTGATCACGTTATAAAGTTGAAACTCATATTACATTAGATTATTTTCCACCTGTCATGGTTTGTTTACAGCTCTTTTAAACTCATCAGATGCCAATAGTGGTGTTATTATTATTTACGCAGATGTGGTACAGCTTAGTAACTGAACTATTTCATAGTATTTTGGAAGAGATCAGGGAATTTCTTATATTGTCTCCTGGGCAATATTATGATAAACTTGATCACATTTCATTGTTGTTAAATTTAGTTTTTTTGGTAGATATTAACTCCAAGTTAAATCTTGAACTTTAAAGGAAAGACCATAACAAATCAAGCATGATAAAGTTCAGATGATGATTTCCAAATGAAACTAAAACTATGGACTGCAAACCTAAACAGGATCTCTCTTACTTACATTCCAAATTTGGAATCTAAAATAGAAAGTATCAGTGGCGATATAAGCAATATGCTTTTTGTACAATGACTGAATTTGGCAATAAGTTTAGCCAGTTTTATACACTTGAACAATTGATATTGTTTAAACAATTCCTTTTATTGATGTCAGTGAATTTGGAGTTCCAATTTGTAAAATGTTTGAAAATTTTATTCTTAAAGAAGTAGAGTTATAAATTATATCTTCAAGATGATGTTTCTTTGAGATCCACCTACTACAACAAATTTCTGGGCTCTGGTGGATAGGGATAAATACACTAATATTCTTTGTATTGCCGTGAGTGTTGGTTCGACATTCGTGCTAACTGATGTTTTATTCTATGAACACCATCAAAAATAAAACCTAATCCTCACGACTTACATCTAGAAGATGCATTAAGAGCAGCCTGTTCTAGTTATACACCAGATTTTCATCAACTTGCAGCAAGTACACAGCGAAAAATATTAACCTAATGTAAGTACTCTATAAAAAGTAAGTCAGACAAGTTTCTCAATTTCAAAATTTATTATTATTCTAAAAATAATATTATTAATAGATAATAAATATTGCGGTTATTAATATATTTATTATCATCATTATTGTGTCACATGGTGGCCTTATAGCTTTGTGAGTC
Source organism: Prosapia bicincta (assembly GCA_036971475.1). Classification (NCBI taxonomy): domain Eukaryota; kingdom Metazoa; phylum Arthropoda; class Insecta; order Hemiptera; family Cercopidae; genus Prosapia; species Prosapia bicincta. The sequence goes on along the minus strand of JBAIZL010000009.1, from coordinate 36,202,875 downwards.
AGACGATCCACAACATCTAAAAACTTTGGAGAGATAGTTTGTTTGGTACAGTTCTTCAAATTTGTCTAGCTTTGCTTTCTGTCGTAGTATTTTGCACGAGCTACGGCACACACTCTGTTGTGCAATACTTCCACAATTTTCCTGGCAGTGTGTATCTCAACTCTTGCCAGTGATTGTCACGTCTCTTCTTGTTCTTTTTCTTCGTCATTTTAGGCTCATTTTTTGCCTGAATCAGTTTGGATGGATCGCTTTATTAATTTTTCACTTCTGAATAGAAATTAAGGACACCATTTTTTAATGGCCCTGTATAATGATAATACTGGCCCAACTGTTAAATTGAAACTATCATCCATCAACTTCCCAACCTAAGAATGCTCACTTTCCCAATCAAATATGATTTTTGGTTGGGAGATGACTTTGTACTAAAATTTTTAAGTGCAGGGATAACATTTTTCAACAGTTTATTTGAGATGTTAAACTTAATTTTTCAACATGATCAGTGACAAATTAAATTGTAAGAAATGTTAAAAACCATCAAATAATTTGGCGAAAATCTTGTCTATAACTAAACTACTACAATAAGTTCAAACCAACTGTACTTTTAGACAATTACAAATAAAGCAATTGTACAAATATTTATATAATATAAGAATTAAAAAGTTGATTTCAATGATTTACCTTTCTCAGCCAATTTGATTCTTTCAATCAGCCAAATTCGAAATGTTGGTATTGGTGAGAGAGTAGAGAACATTGAAGCTTTTGGATACTCAGAATGTAGTGATTTGGCAGCCTCCTTAATCAAATAGTTGCCCAACTCTATTCCCTGGAGAAAGAAAATTTTTATTACTTCAAGAAATTACTTTATGCAATGTTACACTATAATGTTAGTGTCATTAAATTAGGATAAACTAATTTCATTTGTAAAAATGTTGCCAGGTTTGTGTCAATATAAGATTTAGAATAATCAGAAGTATAAAAGATGTTTTGAGAATTGAATTAAATTAAAATAAAAGTTTTATTTTTTAATAATCAATTCATTAAGGTGAAATATCTTAATAAATTAAGGAAGTATCATCTCTGAACCCCTCCATTCAACTTCAGAATAATGAACAAAAGGTAAAATAGTATTATAATTTAAGTAGTCTAAAAGCAAATTTTGTTTGCCTTAAAAGACAATTTCTCTTCTCTAGTTACAACCTCCTAGTTCTCCTTCATACAAAACTGTCTCAAAATTAGACAGAATGTTTGATTTGTTTTGTAACTTATACATAAAATATATTTTTTAGGAAAACATTTGGTTTTTAAACTCTGTAGTAGAATCAATTTTTTTTTAAAAATCAAAACAAAAACAATATTATAACAATAGCTTGCCCTAACTATTTCCACCCCCTACTCACTAACACTAGCACACTGACATTCACATACTTGTAAGCCTCTCTGAGTAGAAAAGACAGAATAAAAAATGAAAGCCTTGACCAACTGTGGATCTTCTTCCTGTTGGCTTAGTACCTGACCTTCCCTGATTGTCGTCATGTCTTCTAAACATAGATACATACAAGAGTCTATTCTATTAAAATTGACATTTTGCTTTTATGGTCAAATTATAGAAATATCTACTATTTAAAAGCCCTATTATACAACGTCTGACTAATAAATATACGTAATTATCTAATATGGCAGCTATGGCACTATGTATAATCCTGCCTATTGGCTCGCATGTAGCCTGATATCTACTGGATCTAAAAAGGTTGTGTTTATTTTAGTTATCTTTGTTTTTACGGTTTGTCAAAATTGATATTAACAGAATCATTGAGAAACAATGGTAATTGTTTACTTTAGCCACGAAGCGATTTCGCTCAAAAAACTTTAATGGCCGATGGAGAAACTCATAACAAATATAAAAAAAAATAATAACACTTTGTCCTAAATAATTAAAATTTTGAAAAAAAATTATTCCCCATTCACCCCCTCATCTACGGTCACCTAAAACCTTACAGTGGATTTGAGGAGTTCTTAGTTGGTACTACTAAGTGGTCTTAGTAGTACCAACTAAGATGTAATAATAAAAATCTGTAGTAATAAAAATAATGTAAATAATAATGTAAATAAATATCAAGGCATTTTGCTATTTCGAAGGTGATAAAATCCAGGTAAAACACTGATTTTGTAAGGTTTCTGTTTGTAAATATTTAGTAAAATATTTTGATTAAAATTGTAAATATTTGGGACATTAGCGAATGTGATTTTATTATTTTTTTTTTGTATTCGTTATGAGTTTCTCCTATAGCCAGTAAAATCTTGTAGTTATAGCTATTTTATAACATGCCTATAAAGTGTCCACTTGGATTGGTTATAAAAAATAAGGGTTTACTAAAGCAGGGTTTGAACTCTTAAATAAACCATTTGTGAAAATAATCATTTGGGCTTTAATACATCTATGAATAAACACTGACTTTCTAAATTCACATACTGTTGAAGACAGCAGGATGAAATTATGTACAGTGAAGTTTTTCCTTTTATATATATATATTTTTTTTTTCGTGTCCATGGTTTTTAGATAGCATCGTGGGGTCTTCAAAACTGTATCCGCCAGCCTCAAGGCATCCACACTGTAGAGGACCTCTTGGAGTTCCAAAGCCAGTATCACCATTCCAAGTCGCAAGATATGTGGTCTGGCGTGAGATGGGCATCGGAACAGTTCTTGCAGGAGATATATGTTCTGGTCTTGTCTGGAAGAATCTTCATTCCTTTAAAATGGTTTGACCTAAGTCTTGCAATTGTTGACGTAAGGATTCTGGGGACTGTCAAAATCGACAATCAGGGGTTTTCTGAAGGAATGGGGCAGAAGTCTGTACTTTGCAACTGCATTTGCGTCTGTAAGCGTTATAGTAGGGCAATGTTGGTCAGAGTTTCTGCCTTCTTTGGCCATCGAATCCGCACACTCGTTTCCCTCAAAATTCACATGTGCAGGTATCCATTGCAGCAAGCAGGATTTCCCATTGTAGTGCAAACTTTCCAGTATGATGTTGATGGCAGAGGTGATGTCGGTTTCTCCATTTTTGATTCCTTCTAAGACAGCTTTTGAGTCAGAAAAGATAACTAATCCTTCCGTCAACAGAAATTCCGGACTGGACAGATACAAGGTAAATGCCTCCTTAATTGCAAGAAGTTCACTGGTAAGGTTTGAAGCGATCAACCCTGTGTTGATTTTATGCATATATTTGTCTCCATTTGGAAGAAGGAAAAGAACACCAGCACCTCCCCCTTATTAAGAGATCTGTCAGATGAACCGTCCATATAGGCAATTTCTAAGTTCCCCTGAGAGAGCCTCTCGATCGTTTCAAGACCTCCTTGTCTAAAAATCTGTGGGCCTTCCTTCTTCGAGGTTGGGTGTAGGAGATTCAAATTAATTTTCATCTCCTTTGGTGACCCTCTGGAAAAAAGAGGGTCCTGCAGAAAGTCCAACGTGGAATGCTCCAGCTTTATTTGTCTCCTAATAGCTCTATCAAGTTGGAGTGTTGATGATCTTTTAAGCCTTTCGTATTTTGTATTTATTAAGTTACTTTTATGTTTAACATAATAATTATCAGCAAAATTAGATAATATTTATTTTTAAATGTTTACTTATTACAAATCTCATAAAATAACATGAAAATGTTTTAGGAGATCATGTTATCACTGTAATAAAGCTATGCTTTGCGTTTTATTAAAATTACATCGTGTTGTGAATATTCATCGTGTTGTGGGTATTCATCGTGTTGTGGGTATTCATCGTGTTGTGGGTATTCAAATGGTGTGCAAGTAACAAAGACAATTTAAATGTTATAGTTAGTGAATATCTAATTTTATACAGAAAATCTATCATACAAAGATACTCTATAGCAGGGGTTCCTCAACCTTTTGGTACCACATCCCCTCCTCTTGAAATGAAATGTCTCCTATGCCCACTCCACTTTACACTATAAATAAGTGGTGTGGGCATATGAAACAGAATCAAAAAATATATATATAGAAAACATTTTATTTATTTATATATACTTTCACAAGGAACATGATATAAGATTTCAGGTTTTAATTTGCAAGGTAAATTTTAGCTGATAAGAGAAAAATCTGTTAGTGAGATGCTTGAGCTTGCATGTTTTACACTAGTATGCCTATTTGAGGTTGTATTTTAGTAAGGGCACAACACAAGTCATTAGCAACATCAAGTTTGTTCGTAGAGTATTAAATATATTTAATTTATTTTATTATTTTCTAACTGGACTTGCGCCCCCTGACTTGGCTTCAACCGCCCCCCCCCCCCAAGGAGGTACCCGGCTCCCAGTTTGGGAACCCATGCTCTATATTTATATTGTATATTGCTAGCCTGTAAACTCTTTAGCCATTGAGTAATGGAGTAAAATTTGTGGTCTGATTTAATAGAAACTTTGAGTTTATACAGTTTATACAGTTTAAACATGTCTTGGCGCATTCAAGGTTTTTCCAATTTTTTTCAAATTTGACCTATTTATGCTTTCTGTATACAAATATTTCTTGTCTAGAATGCGGCCTGCGAAATGATTTTGTGCGGCTTTCTCCACTTGTGGATTTCAAATTCTGAGCGGTCCGAATAGCTTACTCTTATAGGTTAGAATACAAATAGGTTGCTCAATAGCTAGAACCATTGCCCTAGCCACAACAATAAACTGCTAATAATAAATTACAGAGGAAAGTAGTGTCTGCGATGTGTATGTAGGCAAGTTAACCCCCATGACAACTATTTTATTTTAGTAAAGTTTTGTTAATTTTTAAACGAATGTGTTTTATTTCATTATTTCAGCACTTCAAAATATTAATAAAGAAATTTGTCTGAGTTAAGTTAGAAAATTGTGAAATTTGTTATCAGGAAATAAGTAGGCTATTTTATAAAAATCACTTTAAAAATCCATTATTAGTGGTTAGTTAAAAAGTCATCTTCTGTACTGTATTAAAATTAGTTACATTACTGATCTAAAATTAGAAAATATAATAAAAATCATGGTTATTTTATATTTGTGGCCCTTTAGCCATGCTAGATTGAGCATCAGACCCTCAATTACAAAAAGGTTGTAGTCTCCTGATTTAAGGTGATGTCATGTTTAGGCTCTAGGTTAGTTGTAAACTGAAAAGCTGTAAATATTATAATTGTAATAATCTGTGGATGAGAAGCTGATGTTCTATTTCAAGCCCTAACAATATCACTGCAACATACAAAACAAGGAAGAAGGAATGTACCTAAGCAAATCATCAATTCAATTAAAATTAACAAGACTGTATGTTGTAACCTGTCCCAAGGTTATGATATAGGTTATCTAGAGCTTTCAACATAGCCACATAAAAATATGAAAATGTAATTTCCAAGTCACAAAATGTTCTCTCATCAGAGGTTTTGATAGTTGTAAATGTTTTTGGTTAATTGGATGCAACTGTACTTCACTTACAACTAAACTAAAAGTCAATACAAAGAAAACGTTTAGAACAAATTTATTTTTACTTAGAACACATTTACACAATGTTCTTTAGAACTTTTATCAAAGAAGCCAACTCCAGATATCATGATACATCCATCAATGAAGGCAGAGCCATCCTTAGCAAATGAGAGACCTGGTGCAAAACATTTTTGCGAGGTCTTTTTAAAAAATTTGTTCGCATCCAAAAACTTTTCACCCAAAAATGTGTTTTGAGAAATTTTGTTGCAGTCATTTTGTCTTAAAACATGGCAACTATTTAAGCGTTTTTTTCACTGCAGGGAAATGCTACCACTATCAAATGATATTTTTCATTCTTTTAGTCACGATGCTGATATCTTGTTCATAGGTTTTGTGATTAATCAATAATTTAACATATTGCTCAGGTAATAAGACAGATATTTTAGGAGCATATATCCTTACATAATTATATTATTTTTATTCAACCAAAACATACACTTATTTTTTAGCACAAGTAAAGCCTGGTAGTACGAGACCTGGAGCAGCCGCTCCACTCATTCCGCCTTAAGGATGCCTTTGACTGAAAGACAAGTAAAACATGTGCATTTAGCCTTCATGTTTTTCAAAATTATTTCTTGGATTTTTGAAATCCTAGTTTTACTGGTAGTAAAAATAACCTTTACAGTTCAGCGATCTTTACTTTATAAAGATTCATGTAGTCATATTTTTCTAAAAAGATTAGAGGAAAAAAATGTTTTTTAAATGCCTAATCTATCTTAAACATTTATCAGATCTAAAATTTATTTTAAAATATATAAATCAGTAAAGTATACTGTGTGTGTGTATGTGTATGTGATGTGTGTGTATATTTATATGTATATATATATATATATATATATATATAGGAATTTTTTGGACTTGATAGGAGACTGACAGACTTACCTAAAGGCAATAGTCCAAAACTGCAATCTCTTGGAAATAAGCACATATAAAACACTTAATACACTTTTATTTGAAATATTTCGATCAACATGATCTTCTTCAGTCAAGAAAGAGAAAAACAAAACAAAAGATTGAAGTGACCCACAGATGTGTATAAACATCCAAATGTCACAGATTCACAGATTTATAGTTTATGATATAGTGCTATATGTGATATGTGTAGAAATTGTTATATGTGAATCGTGTAAAGATTGGTTACTTGAAACTAGATATTAAAAGTCTGTCAGAAGGAAGGTAATGGAGCTGTTAAAAATGGTAGAAGTTAGGGGGAAGATAAAACTCCTTTTAACTTCCCCCTAACTTCTACCATTTTTAACAGCTCCATTACCTTCCTTCTGACAGACTTTTAATATCTAGTTTCAAGTAACCAATCTTTACACGATTCACATATAACAATTTCTACACATATCACATATAGCACTATATCATAAACTATAAATCTGTGAATCTGTGACATTTGGATGTTTATACACATCTGTGGGTCACTTCAATCTTTTGTTTTGTTTTTCTCTTTCTTGACTGAAGAAGATCATGTTGATCGAAATATTTCAAATAAAAGTGTATTAAGTGTTTTATATGTGCTTATTTCCAAGAGATTGCAGTTTTGGACTATTGCCTTTAGGTAAGTCTGTCAGTCTCCTATCAAGTCCAAAAAATTCCTAAATAAGCTTTAAGCTCTACTAGAACTAACCTATATATATATATATATATACACGGATGGAAAAATATGATGAATAGTTACTATTCTGAGTAAATTCGTTCATTCTGCAGTCCATAAAATCACAGTTCCGACGTTTCGCTAGAATCTCATTTAGCATTGACGAGGTGAACCCAACAACAGTTGATTTGCTCTTTAACTGTGGTTAGGTTCACCTTGTCAATGCTAGATGAGATTCTAGTGAGACATCGGAACTGCGATTTTATGCACTGCAGAATGAACGAATACACTCCAGATAATAACTATTCATCATATATACAAGGCTGAAGAAGTCGTAAGACGAAAACGTTTTCTCCAAGTGTAAGTTAACAATTTAACAATCTTTAGTTACCAAAAAGTCTGGTCGCAAGTGATAGCAAAAGTGTAATAAGTAATTAACAACCAGCTCATCATGAACAGCAACAAAATTTTGATACATATATATATATACAGTCGAACCTCTATATAACGAATTTTTATCTTGTCCCATGACATTTTAGAAGTTATATTGCTTATTTACCTCTATGTAATGAATTTCGGACCTCTCAATAATGAAGTTTTTTTTCCTTTTCAACCGAAGAAATGTAGTGTTGTATAGGCAGCTCACAATAGCATTTCCAGGAAATTGTTTATTTTCAGCAGGGAGGTCAACAAAACCAAGAATTGTAGGCGAAACACATGTCGGCAATTGACTGCATGTTATAGTTCGGTTCAGTTAACACGTTCAGCACGGCTAGTGTTCCGACATGCTCTGGGTTCCCTTATAGATGCGCTCCCAGCTTATTTCCTTAGATATGGCAAGCTCACCAGCACGCTCAATCCCAGGCTAATTGAAACTTCTCTAGTGTCGATATCTGTATAAAGGTTTGATTTTTACGCCAGTGCTTTAAAAGAATTTGGAGAACATTGTCCCTGAGTTGTTTTTAAATCCGACCATAACAAGTTAACTTTTGATGCTTCAACTGAAACAATGATTCAGGAAGTTTTATGAACAGATTTAATTTGGTTTAACTTTTATATTTTATTGTTTTTTTAGTTTGAACCATTTAACGCGGCAGAATATCCGGTAAAAACAACGATTACAAAAATTAACCAAGCTTTCTAAAGTAACGCAAGAATAAACGATAACTGTCCTATTAGAGTTAATAAACCAACTGGAGGTGGGAACAGACAATTGTAAATATGAGTCATTGACAAAATGCTTGAACGGCCGAAAACCTAATGTGTCAACATAGGATTGTAGTAAACAAATGTCAGCTAATCTCGGCTATAAATAGTCTCGGACGTGACATATGTATTATCTATGTCTCCGTTTACATTATCGATCTCTATGGCTTTGTGGAACACGTTGCTAGCTCAGTTACTTATTTTTATTCATGCCGTAAGTTTATCGTGCTGTGAAAAAATGTCAAAAAGAAAGTGTTTAAGTGTAGCAGAAAAAGTGAGTGTTTTACGAGAGGTTAATGAAGGTGTAAAACGTTGGATGTTGCAAAAAAATTCGGTATACCTCAGAGTTCGCTATCCACTATTCTAAAAAACTGGGATCAAATTCTAAAACAAAGTGTTTCTTAAGATTTGCAAAGAAAGAAAATAAAACTTTGTACATTCAACAATATCGATAACGTGATGATTAAATGGGTTACGGTAATGCGCGAGAAAAATCTTCCATTGTCAGGAAATCTTATTAAAGAAAAGGCTTTGGATTTTGCAGCATCATTAGGACACAGTGGCTTTAACGCAAGTAACGGTTGGATAGAAAAATTCAAAAAACGCCATAACATTGTTCAAAAAGTCATTTCGGGAAAAAGTGCTACTGTTAATATCCACACTTGTGAATTTTGGAAAGGAAATATGTTGGAAAAAGTTTTAAATGATTATGAACCGAAAGACATTTTCAATGCTGATGAGACGGGTCTGTTTTTTAAATGTTTGCCCAACAAGAAACTAACTTTTAAAACCGACCCTTGTTTTGGAGGAAAAGGAAGCAAAGAAATGATCACCGTATTAGTGGCAGCTAACATGTTAGGGACAGAAAAACTCAAATTGCTTGTGATTGGAAAAAGCAAATCTCCGCGATGTTTCCGATCTGTCAAGTCCTTAGAAGTTGATTACGCGTTTAATAAAAAGGCGTGGATGATGAGCGAAATTTTCATTGAATGGATATTGAAGCTGGACAAGCAGATCTCCAAAGAGAAAAGGAAAATTGCACTTTTCATTGACAACTGCCCTGCACATCCGCATGACATCAATTCCAAACTGAAGAGTGTCAATGTGTTTTTCTTTCCACCAAATGTTACATCGATACTTCAACCCCTCGATCAGGGAGTAATAAAAAATTTAAAGCTACACTACAGAAAAAGAATTTTAAAAAAGATTGTGACTACCGTAGAGAACAATGAAATCGTACCCAAAAACATTGTTAACCTAAGGGACTGCATCGCTGAATTGGCAAAAGTTTGGAAGAATGACGTGAAGAAAACAACAGTTTTTAATTGTTTCTCCAAAGCTGGATTTAATTCGGTCACACATGAAGAGGACAGTGAGGACATGACATTAAGTGAATTAAAAAAGCAATGGAATTTTCTGAAGAGTTCAGGAAACGTAGCTGATGATGTTCCACTTGAAGATTTTATTTGTCTGGAAGAAGATTTGGTTGTTTCCAATTTTCCAGACGACGAAGACATACTCCAAAGCGTCCAGATGACAAACTCAAATGAACTTTTGAAAGATGATGACGACGACTATGATGATGATTGTGATGGACCTGAAGAGAACCCTACAGTTCATGAAGTTTTACAAGCTTTCAAAATCATCAGGCGAGGATTTTAACTGAAAGATGGTGTACCAGACAACATTTTTGATTGTCTGAATAAATGTGAAACATTCATTGAACGTATTGTTTTTCAATAAAACATCACGTTTTATTCAAATGTAAAGTGCAACAAAAAATTACTACCTTTTTCAAGCAAAATTTTGAAAACTAAAATCGATTTAAAAAGTACTTATACGAAGTTATTGTATTTACAGTACTGTATTATTGTACATCGTATTTTATGTTTAATTTAATACAGTATTTGTTTCTCTGGATACGGTCTGTGTAGTGTATAAAATAGTTTGTGTTGTTTGAAATTGAATTGTGTATATAAAAATAAAATACTGATAGATTGTGTGTATTCAAATAAAATCAGTATAGGCAGTTAATAAATGTAATATGGTTAATAAATAATACAGTTACTAAATTACGGCCTACTGAGTTTGCTTCGATTAAATTCCACTACGTTCAAGTCATGCTTCCTGAAAATGAATTGGTGAGTGTACTTATTTGCCAGTAAGTTTTCAAACTTACTTATCATACCAGTAACTTATCATAATAGCCTATACAGATTAGACCCTATGAAAGATATTGAATGTGGATATCTAATACAATGAAGAAACATCAATTAAACATTTTTAACAACTTGTATTTCAAATAAATTGAGACTTTATAAAACATTATCCTATATTAACATTGGCCTAATACACCAACTACGCTCGCGATATTATACTGTATCCCTTTTATTACCGCACGTAGTGCGATACGCGTAAGATGGGGTGGGAGCATTCTTTACAACACAACCTCTCAATAACGAATAACTCTCTACAATGAATTTCTTCTCTGGATAATCGACTTCGTTATACAGAGGTTCGACTGTATATATCGTGATATTGTTCATTATTTTCTCGTTGCACTGACTTAATGAAGCTATTATTATTACTTGTAAATAATTTTTTCCACCAATAAGTGCAATAATTTTACCTTATGTGATAAGGCACCTTTCGGTCACTTGACCATTGTCGAATCACTGAATTGATTTTTTTTATTTTTCTGTAGTCCATATAGATGTCTAGATATATACAAAACATATATAAAAAGTACTTCTTCAAAAGGATAGAAGTTGGTGCTTATAGAAGCTCAAAAGTGAAAATATATTGGTGAAAATATATCCAAACCTGTGGAAAAAACTAGGTGAAATAGGAGAGCAATAAACCTTTGATAAAAAGTTGTCTGTGTCTTCAATCTAATAAGATTTAATTTAAACTGATGAAAATCTTTTTAATTACAATTACTGAAAAATCTCAAGTACAAGAAAGGGTAGAATCGGTGAAGTTTTACTTTGTTTAGTATCAAAAGCAAAGTAACTAAAATTTTAAAAAAAAAACACATGTGGTTATTATGTTCGTATTATTATTTTAGCAATTTTTGCTAAAAGTATCTAAAAACAAAACACACCTGGTTTTGGCATAGGTAAAGTGATTCCGTCCAATGAAGACACAATATCTTCTGTTAAAGCTACATGAAGAACAACTAATGGTTCCTCGGGCATGCTGCTGTGTGTGTATACAAAGCATCGTCGATAACGTCCAACTCTTCGTTTCAAATCTATCCAACTTCGAATAGGATGAACTGCCTCATACTCTGCTATCTGTATGATAAAGTGTATTTAATAAGTTAGTTCTAGTAGTGTTCAATGTTTATTTGAGAACAACTAGCTTGGATAGGGGAACCGCATACCTAGTAAATTACCACTTTATAGTGATTATTAAACTTACATATTATAAAATTATTAATATACTCATCTACATTTCTGTTAGGAATATTCCTACATATTTGAGTACAGTTTTCTGCTTTTCTTAGTTACAATATTCTTCTCTGTTGACGCGTTTTGGAGGAACTCCTCAACTCTTTGGACGCCAGCCGCTCGGGCCGCAGCCCAACTCCTGACCGCCAGCCTCTCTGTCAGCGGTACTAGCGAGAACCGCCAAGGCCTGTTTGAACGTTTTTGCACCGGTTTACATTTCGCTCTGTGCTTTCGTTAGTTTTTATGCAAATGTAATGATTTTTTTTTGTTTTATAGATAATTACGTGGGCTATCATCATTTAGTAATTAAAAAAGCGTTACTTGTACAACAACATTATTGATAAAGCAATAATGCCTAACAGAAAAAAAATTTATACAAAAAATCAACTTTAGATAAAAAATTAGGTACTAAAAAAAATATTTTTATGTATCGCAAAAGTTTTTATTCAATTTAGTAACTAAATATCATACTGTTTGCAAATTTTCACAACTCTACTACAAAAAATAGTTTGTCAAAAACTTTTTCAAAAAACGTTACAAATAGAAAAAAATGTATTATTATAAGCACTATTTATACAAAAGAATATAAGTTTGTAAATACTCACAAGTTTACAAAATACTTACAAGGTATGGTGATAAAGGCCTTTTCGCACTAACAACAGTTCATTTTATAGTTTATAGTATAATAAAAGTAAACAAAAATATTTACATGTGGCCCCATCACTTTCTAACACAAATGTTTAGGAAGGCACAAAGGGTGGACACTTTTATTGCACTTATTACAAAAGTATCTTGTTTTTTTCATTTTGCCACCTTGAGCAATACTCACTCTACTGCACACAGAACAATTTCGTTCCTTGTTATCAGGCAATCGAGAAAGAAGTCCATTTTGAGCACGCTTTACTTGAACTGACGCTTGTTCACCAATCCATTCAGCAGCAAGTCCTTCAACCAGTGCAACTGTGAATTCCAGTCTTGATAGTGGGTTGTCTGTGTTGTTTTTGTATAGGATGTATAAGTTAACAATCATACGACCAAAAATATGAAACGTAACCTTTTTCCAATACTTGAGCGTACGCCGCTCGTCCAGGTAGCAATACAACATTTGATCGGACAAATCTACGCCGCCCATATAGGAATTGTACTGACGTATGATAGATGGCTTGCTAGCAATAAACAACTTATTTCCTCTCTTTTTAGATTTCCTTTCACTCTTTGCCGTAGCATTTGTTGACAAGAGAAGTACTTGATTTTTTTTGGGATTTTTTCATTCGGCTGGCAACCAAAAGCATATATGTTTTGCGACAGTATTTTGTTTGTCCAACAGGCATTTTTTGCTTCAGGATAGGAGGTATTCCTTTTCTGTTTATTCGTAACGTGCCTGTCAAATGAGTCATCTTCGAATACAAATCCTTGGCCAGTGGAAATGAGGTAAAAAAATTATCTACGAATACGTGAAATGCTTTATTCAAGTAGTTTCCCATGTCTCATAATTACATAACGACAGTATACCCAAGTCCCTTGTTGACACTTCCATTATTTTTATCTGTATCTCTTTTGCCTTTGTAACAAAAAAAGGACAAACAGTAATGAGTAACACTATCGCACAGCAACCACAACTAGACCCCCCATTTATGGTGGTGCTTATTTAGCATGTACTGTAACAGTTGCGTGTGGTTTTTAGTACCAACTAAACTTTCGTCGATAGACAACTGTTCATGTGGTGCATAGTATCGTTTGAAAACTTTGTTAGCATGATCAATAATAGGATCAAATCGAGCACAGGAATCATATCAAATGAAAAAATTTCAAAATTTGATTGAAATCTATTTCTTGAAAACATTTTTGAAAACCACGGTAAATGCTGGGAGGACTTTGTACTCCAATAAAGCTCAATCGTAGGCTTTTTATTTAGCCCCATGTTTATCAAGACGGCAAGGAAAGCTTTTATCTCAACAAAGCTCACGGGCCTCCAATTTTGAATTCTGCTGTTATTTCCTACTTCATTGAAGTTTTTTTTAATAAAATTTCTGGCATACAAATTAGTGTTGTTCACTGTTATGTTCAAAAAACACATAGGGAAGAAAATATCAAAATATGAGCTGGGAAGAGAATTTCGTGGAGGGCCGTGCTTACAGCCGGGTGTTTCATTGAATGCAAAGGAATGATTATAACCAGGGTCATTGTTCTCCGTTATATTTTCCCACTCATCATTATCGTTATCAGACTCACTGCTTGTGTCGTTTTGAGGAAGGCGAGGCCGGCCATGTCGCGGCGGTGTAGTCCTAGCTTGAGGTTGAGATGCTGCAATTTCATCTTCATGCTCCGACGATGATAGTACTGCCCTAGACCTGTTGTTAGCTATAGAGTTCTCAAGACTTGTATTTGAACTACCACTAGGAGTGCAAGTGGGATCCAAAACGGTATCGTCGGCTTCACTTTCACTAACCTCAGATGACGAACTGCTATTCAAATTGTTTACCTCACTATCACTAAGAAACTCATTTTCAAGAATATGTTTGATTTCGTCTTCATTCAACAATGAATTACTCATCTCGCACAAATAAAAGAAATACAAACTTATAAATAAAATAGACAAACAAACCACATCGAAAGCATTCACAGCAAGAGTGGAAGGAATGCGGACGACTGGCGACAGCGCGCTGTATGAGAGCACGTGCCATATCAGACAAAAACAAATAGCTGAGCCAAGGTCACTGGTACTACCATTGTGAAAATTATTTTCCTGTAGTGTTAGTGACTTCAACAAAAGTCAAAAACAATAGAAACAAAATTTAAAAGTATTTAAATACATCTTTAAAATAATGTTTTCCTGGCGGTCAGATTGATCGGACCTTGGCGGTTTTCGCCTACACATAGTCGGTCCGATGGATCGGACTGTGGCGGTTTTCGCCCACACACCGTTGGTCCGATAGATCGGACTGTGGCGTCCAAAGGGTTAATTAGTATGATTTAAGTTTTGAAAATGAAGTTACTCTGAAACGCGTCAACAGAAGAAAATATTGAAAAGTTAGGAAAGGCAGAAAACTGTACTCAAACACATAGAAATATTCCTAACTGAAGATGAGTATATTAATAATTTTAATAGAACTCTTTTATAAAAGTACTAATTTATTAGAAATTTATTTTTATTATTGTTAAATAAACAAACTGTACAATAAAATGTAAAGCAAAGCTTTCAGCTGCCATACTTGAAAGGGATTTTATCTGTAAAATATGTATCCCAAATTAATTCTAGTGTGATTGAACACTTTTACACCATCACCCTTTTTAGTAACAAAGTGTTACTTTCTCAGTACTTTTTCAAGATATTTTAAAAGTCAGACATCTTTTTAAAATCTACAGAAAACTTGGAGAAGACTAATAACAGTCTGTCATATTATTTAATAGGTTCAATTACCTTTTCAAGCAAACTACAAGGTGAATTCCATGTCACCCTTTCCAACTTAAGGAAACCAACACTAAACCAAACTGTCAGAAGATCACGCAAAATAATGTTCAGTTGTTGTACAGCGATATAATCAGAAGTTTTAGGATCTAATGTAGGCAAAAGTTCCTGTGAAATGACAACAAACATAGATATCCAAATGATACACAATAATATTATATCAATTATGATAACGTAATTATTGACATTACTTATTCTTATAAAATATAAAAATAGATATTTAGGATTAATAAAACTTTATTAATAAATACCATAACTTTAAGAGTTTCCCTCAGATTGGAAATTGGGCACAAATTTATCATTCATCATTCATTTATCATTCAGTCATTTATCCATCTGCCAGAACTAAATATAGATTTTGGGTATTTTTAAATTCTCCTATTGTTTAGACCATGTTACGCCTTATTTTCAATTTATATGACCACTAAACCACTATAACCACTAAATAACACAGAAGACAGAAATTTTGTGTTTTTAAAACTCTATGATGTCTCACTGAGGTTAATCTACAATTCATTCATTTTATGACAGCAGGGTTTAAAGAAATCTACTAGTTTAAATGTAATAAAAATTATCTAGTAAATTTTAATGTTTATAAAGTTTTTATATTAAAAAAAAATTGTTTATATTATATTCACTTTAATAAAAAAATGTAAACAGCATTTCTCTATCAACTAAAATTATCTAGATAGTTTTGTATGTTTGAACGGTTATGAAGTTTCAATAATAATACAAAAAATCCAGTTTATATACAATTCACCTTAATAAAACTACAAATGTACTTATTAAATAGCCATTCTCAATACATACCATAAGATCAGTGCGTAGATCTACCAAGAACTTGACACCCGTTTCCAAACGTCCAACAAGTTTAAAGAGCCAAACATATTCAGGTGTTAGCAAATCTTTAAGTTTTTCTTCCATCTTTAACATTTTTCCACTGTCAATTTCTAGTTTGGACTAAAACAGTTTTATTTATAAATTAACACAAAATATAAATTTGACAATAAATTTGGTAGCATTTTTATTGAAAGTATTTTTTTATAAAATATTACTGATAATCTAAAACATGGGGGTTCGAAATCCCACCTTTAGGGCTGAAATGAATACTTCAGTTAGCTCAAAACCAGAGACCAAAACTGTTCTTATTATCCTGCCATTGTCTATAATTTCTAAGGAGTCACTGAGTTTATGATCCGAGTGATCATACAATTGCAAAATCCGTTAGTTCAATCATAAATGCTATTACGACCTTGAAAATTGATGAAATCGAGTGATCAATTCGTAAACAGTTGTTGTTGGAGCCCTCTATCGCTAACAGATATGACTAGTAGTACTTTGAAAAATATTTGTGAATAGCTTTGTTGGTTTGAGAAAGTTCTTGTGTATTACACTCACTTGGTGGCAATAATTGGAGTATGAAAAGAGTAGACATGATGGCAAATAAATCAGCTTGGCAATTGAACCAAAACTGTGTTGTGAAATAAAATGGCGCTTAGCCCGATTAAAGAGACATTTTCGAACCTAACAACACCTTATCAATATTTTGATTTTATTTTTATTTGTACGCGACTTACTATTATAGAGAAGAAGCAAAAAAAAGGACAGCGAATGCAGAATATTCAAAGAAGATTGAAAGTACAGTAAACTCCCGATTATCCGTGGGCGAATTAACCGGTTTGTGGATTATCCGGGGTCTGCCATTGTTTTAAAAATATCCAATTTTTATTCCAATCAGATTCATGTGTTTAAATTTCCAAACGGTGAATTACGACGTAAATACATATAAGGCTTAATAGAAGTTAAGATGAAGGGAATAGATATGTAAATATGTACGTACTAATTTTTACATTGAAAGGGAAGCATCCCGAAGCGGGCCAGCGAAATAAAAGGGGCGAGCAGACTACTGTATAAAGAGACAATGACAAAATGCTTGGACGCCCGAAAACCTAATGTGTATCATAAGATTGTAAACAAATGTCAGCTAATCTCGGCTATAAATAGTCTAGGACGTGACATAAGCATTATCCTTGTCTGTCATATACATTATCGATCTTTATGGCCTTCTGACACACGTGACACAAGTAGACACTGTGAGACAAAATGGTTCTCAAGAAACTTAGATCACACATTAAAGCTAAATCAATGGTCACAAAAAAACAGACGAAAGTGACAGATTTTTTTGTTAAAAAGTGAAAGTATTATGTGTAAAGGAAATTACATATGTACATACATACTTACTTTTGACATATACTTATGTACGTATTGTAAATAGTTACACATATAAATGTACATGTTATAATCCGTCAAATACATTGATATTTTAAATTATTTTCTGTATTTATTTTATCCTCTGAAGATTATTTGTGAATTGCATTAACAGGGGTCATTATTTGTGTAACTTATGGTATAATGATCGATTATCGATCGTTTTCCGTATTCTTTGTTCATAGGGGATTATCAGGGGAATTCATTATCCGGAGTTGCTATTCATTATCCTATTCCATGGATAATCGAGAGTTTACTGTATCAACATTACGTGATTGAGTTGCATAATAAGGCACCATGTTTGATTTTAAATGAAACCATAGGTAATTTCAAAGAATATAACTAGGAATGAGCCAAATCTAAATTTTTCGATTCTAAAATTTTTCTTTCGATTCTCAATTCGGTTCTCAATTCTTCCATGCTATACAGGCCTACATATTATTCTCTAATAATGAATTAAGTTAACATCTTGGTCATATGGGGAAACCTTTTAAAACTTCTGTTTTAATGTAATAGGCTACATAAATTGTTTAACCATGATTTATGAATAGGAATTTCTGAAAGGGTGACAAACATACTGAATAAAAGTAATGGTTTATTTAAAATTACAAATATGAACTTCAGTTAACAATTACAATATAGCTTTAGTAATAGGGAGTTCAGTTTGTATAACTTGAGAAATTGGAACTACCTTTTCTTTGTGTTTTGTTTCAACATGTCTGAAGTGGTGGCTGAGTAATGGTGGCCAAAGACGGGGAGAGAGAGAGAGTTGAGCACTTCCGAGTGAGGTGAGACCGAGACAGGAGAGCAAGAAGTGTGGTGACAAATGGACCAGAAATGCTTCCAATTCGTTGTTGGGTAATAGATAATAATAATGTTAGGATCTCAAATAGACATTTGCTTTAATCGTTGAATTCATCTAAAGCACTAATATTTTAATAAAACATAATTGATAATTAACTATATTTCCTATAAATTACACTACAAACGTATTTTAATAGTTAAAAAAAAGAATTGGAACCGGCACTTTAATCAATGGAGAATCGAGTATCGATGATTCCTCGATACCATTAGAATCGACAACTCCTAGAATCGAGAATCGGAATCGCCCCATCCCCAAATCTAACATTAAACGTCGTAATCAAATGAAACATTTTCAAAACTATATAAAAAATATACAGGATGATTGCTGACAACAAAATTTGAATTTTTGTACCTTGTTATGAACAAGGAATATTGCTAAACAATATACAGTAAACTCCCGATTATCCGTGGAATAGGGTGGCCCGGCAACGCCGGATAATGAATTCCCCGGATAATCCGCTATGAACAAAGAATACGCAAAACGATCGATAATCGATTTATATAACATAAATTACACAAATGATGACCCCGGTTAATGTAATTCACAAATAATCTTCAGAGGACAAAATAAATACAGAAAATAATTTAAAATGTCGATGTAATTGATGGATTATAACATTTATAGGCTATGTCTAACTATTTACATACGTATGTAAGTATATGTCAAAAGTAAGTATGTATGTACATATGTAATTTCCTTTACAGAAAATACTTTCACTTTTTAACAAAAAAATCTGTCACTTTCGTATGTTTTTTTTGTGAGCATTGATTTAACTTTAATGTGCAATCTAAGTTTCTTGAAAACCATTTTGTCGCACAGTGTCTACTTTTGTCACGTGTGTCACAAAGCCATAAAGATCGATAATGTATATGAGTATGACAGACATGGATAATGTATATGTCACGTCCTAGACTATTTATAGCCGAGATTAGCTGACATTTGTTTACAATCTTATAATACACATTAGGTTTTCGGGCGTCCAAGCATTTTGTCATTGTCTCTTTATACAGTAGTCTGCTCGCCCCTTTTATTTCGCTAGCCCGCGTCGGGATGCTTCCCTTTCATTGTAAAAATTAGTACGTACATATTTACATATCTATTCCCTTCATCTTAACTTCTATTAAGCCTTATATGTATTTACGTCGTAATTCACCGTTTGGAAATTTAAACACATGAATCTGATTGGAATAAAAATTGGATATTTGTAAAACAACGGCACACCCCGGATAATCCGCAAACCGGTTAATCCTCCCACGGATAATCGGGAGTTTACTGAACTATTTCTTTTTTATTATTTATTGGGTGAGAATGCAATGACAACTTACAGTAAACTTCAAAAGGCTTTTGGGAATGAGGTAATGTCAATAGCTCAAGTTTCTTGAGATAAAATGTTTAGTGAAGCCAGAATGTTGAAAATGAAGGCCATAGTAAACAACCACCAGCCTCAAGGACTGGGTGTGTGAAATCGTACAACCTAATCGAAAATTATCTATGCAAATGGTTCCAGAAGAACTCAACATCAATTAAAAATCTGCTTGCCAAATAATAACTGAAAATCTGGATATGAAAACATTTTGTCCAAAAATGATCCCCAAAAATCTTATAGATCACGAAAAATATGACCGCTTCTTTGTTCTAACAAGTGGAAATCAATTAAGATTTAGTGAGTCATATTTTCACTGGTGATTAATGAAGGTCTTCCTGGTGTGATTCAGAGACAAAATGTAAACGTTCACAATAGTGTTAAAAGGAATTACCCAGACCAAAAAACTTGGTCAAAATAAAATGCATACAGTAGAGTCTCAATAATTCGAGGTGAATGGGATTGAGACCCCCTTGGATTACCAAAAACTCGGATTACACGGAAATAAGTTCCTGTGCATTAGAGAAAATAGGACTTTTAAACCCTAATACAGTAAAACCCCTCATATCCTGATCAATGTGGTGACAGTCCGATTCAAATATATTAATAGCGGGAATAAAGACCAGTCCAGCTAATCATGAGTGTTGTCATTGTTAGATTGATTTGTTTGCTTCAAGAGAGTTTATTTTCTGATATGTCACGCACAAGACTAGGCATTTGTGCTTTCTAAGGGATTTTTGTCGATTGTCAAAACTTACAGCGCAAATAAAGAAAGATTTTGACCTTCTGCCAGACATCTAAACATAACTGATAAGGGCATTCAAACACAACTGATGAAGTTGGGTAATACACCAATCTGTAGAACACTAGTGAACTGAATGTTACAACAGAATGGGGTTAAATAGATAAAATAGGCTCAAATAGAAAATGGTTCTAATTTAACAGAAGCTTGGAAAATGGGACTTGGATTTTTGAGACCCTACTGTACTTGGGTTTTTACAATTTTAAGGAGGGAGCATTGTTCATAAAGAAATGAGTGCCCGCTTTAGTAATTTGCAGAACCAAGAGTAACAAGTTAAAAACTATAAACTAAAAATTGCAATAATTGTTTTAACCAGAAAATAAAATTAAAATATTATTTTATAAATAAGTTACCAAAACGCTTTCTAAAAATAATTTACTTACAATTTGTAGAGATGCTTCAGATACTAATAGGTGATTTACTGCATACTCTGTCGCTAACACTCTTAAGAATGTATCCTTTTGATCTTTTAGAAGAAGTTTGTAGCACAAGCATAAATTTTTAATTTTATTCTGAAAAAAAATTAAACACTATAGTAAAAATTGAAGCTATGCTAATTCAGTGATAATGAACATGGCAATAGTTTAAGCTATAATATAAACTAATATTGATTTAGTATACATATTCTATCATTGTTTATTAAAAACAAGTAGACTAAACAGATAATTTGTTACTGAAAAGAAATAAACAGTAAGAAAGATATTAAAAAGAATCAAATAACAGATATCGTTAAAAAGTACATATATCAGTTAATGACAGATGTAGCCTGAGCCCTGACCTTGGAATGAGGAGTGGTTGATTTGTCTTTGAAGGTTTGTGAGTAATAAATAGTAGAATTGGTTTAAACAAATGAGCAATACACCCCCTACCCCAGTTATTATGCAGTCTCCCTATTCCAGCCAAACTATTTTCTCTCAAGTCCTAGGCCAGAATGCCTTGGCTTAGCTTACGATCTGCATATAACTTGGTCGTATGTTCAGGTTTGCATGCCTGAGTTAGGGTATAAAGAGAGGTTGACACACTATACCACTCTAATTAGAAACGGAATAAGGTTAGATGAAGCAAAATATTGAGGAGACATGATACTACCCTTGTAATGTGAGTGGAATAGAAACATAGAAGGATCAGATGGTTGAAACAAATATCAAATATATTAAGAAGATATAAACAAAACAAATTATTTAAAGTGATTAATAGAAAGTGAAAAAAATTGTAAGATAACATCTGAACAGAAAAGAGAAGAAACAAATAAAATTCTGGATTGTGTAGGTCTGTTAGCAACATGGTAGGTTACATAAACTCTCATCACAGTATTTGTTTGTATTTTATTCACACCTAGATTTACTCAATTCTGTTATAAAATGTGATTAGTATAAACTATTTTCATATTATCAAGATAAAATGACAAAAAATCAAAATTTATATAAAGAGACTGACAGTGGTATTGACAAATCAAGTGAAGTCACTAAGCAAGGATTCTTGCTCTAAACCTCTCATTAGATATGATGGAAGCAGTAACTGTAATGATGAAACAGTAGATAGAAGTTGTAGTGCCGCTGGTACAAGGGGCTAGCTTCCAAAACTGTCCCCAAAACAAACTTTTTGAGTCCCCATTGAAACAAAATTTTGAATAATAAACCTCCCCAGACAGTGGAGGATATACATAGCTATAAAGAAATAAGTACTTTGATTAATTTGTAAATAATTGATACAATGCAATTATTTGGAGTTGTCAGCTTGCCTGTTGGAAGTTGGCCCTGTTAGGATAACACAAGGTTTTAGGTGAAACAATTTTTACATATTTTGCTGCACCAGTTCATGTACAGTAGATGATAATTTGATGTAGATGGGACCAAGACCCTCTCGGATTACCGAAAACTCGGAATACACGATTTCCTGTGCATTAGAAAAGTAGGAGTTTTAATGAACCCTAAAAATATAGATAATTAAAAATGAACTAAATAAGTTTATAGAACTTTATATGAACATTTCTTGGAAGACCGACTTATTTCCTTAGCATACCGTATTGATATAAACATTGTTTGGAAGACCAAACCTTCATTTCCTTAGCATACACTATGGCTATAAACATTTATTGGAAGCCTGATTCATTTCCTTACCATACTGTATTGATATAAACATTTCTTGGAAGCCCAAATCATTTACTTAGCATACCGTATGGTTATAAACATTTCTTGGAAGCCCAACTCATCATTTTCTTTCAAAATGATAAAATAGGCTCAAATAGAAATAGGACAGAATTTAACAGAAGCTCGAAATATCAAAACTCTACTGCATATATTACTTTACAATGATGGTTTATATAGTGAGTAACAAATTACAATGTTATATATTTAACTAACACTCAAGTACAGAGAAGATTTGCCTTAATAATGATTTATTCCTTAAATAAGTAAGTTTCAAAATAAATTAAATTGGTAACCAGTGTGTTGTAAATAGATTAAAATAATGATAAAAGGTAGGTCATTTTCACAGTGGATTTCTGTAGGATCTTTAGCTGGAGGTTTGATCCAATGGGACAAAAAAAATCTAAAGGGAATTTTATTTATTATATTTTAGATCTGTTAGAAGACTATTTTCTAGCTAAACTATTGCAATAATGAAGATTCTGGAGTCGTACAAGATGGAATGATAACTCTCCCAATTATAAACAATATTCGAGCTGGCTTGTGAGTGAAGGTTATAAACAAAAGAATAAATAGACTACGACTCACAATTATAAAACTAATATCAGACGAAGATGATGACATATGTTATCGAAACGCGTCTGATATTTAAGTTTTTATAATTGGGAGCCGTAGCTTATTTATTCTACAGTTCATACCCAATTATTTTCAAATATGACTCACACTTTGAATTACACCCCCATTCTTGAGCTCAGATATACTGTTGAATAAAATGGCAACTTGAGTAAGGTTTAATGCTTTTGAAATGAAATAGTATTTACAAAATAACATTTTAAGAGTCAATGCGGGAAGTTTATGTCACGAGTTTTCAGACTAGAATATAACAATTAAGATTACTGAAATAAAACCAATTTACAAGTAATCTAATTTTATAAATTGCTTTACTTTAGTTTTTATTGGTGTCATGCCTTTATAGTTAACAGATGCAAGAGATGTAAATTTAATTCCTTTAATTCAAAGAAAATTTCCATGTGGTTCTATTTCAGATAGATCAGGTGGCTTATTAGATTGTAAGGTAACAAAATATTAGTGGTAAATAGAATTAAGTTAGGTCTTGCGAAGTGTCACTACTGTGTGGCAACATAATAACAACACATTTAATGGTTTGCCATTGCATTCATTGGCTGATTTTTAGAAAAGCATTGCCATGGCAACTGTTAAATGTTTATGGCTTCGATAAGAATAAATTAATGAACATTGTTTTTGTCTGTTCTCGGATAGACATGTATTATGAGGACTAATACTGGGTGAGATAAGAGAAATGTTTGAAATAATAATTGCAAACTTGTACAATGAATGACTTCAGGTTCATATTTTATGTGAGATTTTACTTAAATAGCTAGCCTTTTTCTGCCTTTTTAAAATGAAGAGCACTTGTAATATTTTGAGAAACAAAAGAAATTAGATATCGGCATAACTTGTGCAAATACCAATAAAATTCCATGGAACACATTGCTAGCTACAGAACAATATAACTGCTTACATAACTAGGTTTTTTAAAAGCATTAAATTTTTGCTTCCATTTTAATGACTTTTAATAAATTATTTAATTGCAAAATTTGTGCCCCGTTAGCACTGTATTACGCTTCCATTGCGTTAAATGAAACGGTGTTGTTTTTTATGAAGGAAATAACTATTGATAAACAAGTTAATAAATATTTATTTTAATTACATCAACAATACAGAGATTTACAGTGCAATAATTTCCTTCATAAAATAACATCATGCAAATGCCCAAAATAAACATGAAATACTGGGCCTAATGTTTGTGCCATTACTTCGGGTAAGAATGTGTGTGGATGATAGTTTCGTAATATGTTAATTGTTAATTTTGTAAGACCACATACTCTTTGATACTATGAAAACCTGTCTTTAAAACCGTCACTGCTTAACCTAACAACAACTCCAATCAGAAAATTTAGACACTGAAGAAGATCACCACGGAGCGATCAAAAACGTTCTGTCTCAGTAAGTTTTTACAAAATTAAAGTTCGGATAGTCATAAACTAATGTAAAAGTGATATTTAATTTTTTCTTTGGTTTTTTTAATATTTAATAGGGTAAACCCTCTTCTAACCACCTCAGAACTTGTAATTTCACATTAAAAACTGTTAATATTTTTTTAGTTTCAACAATGGAACTTTTTGACACTGACATTTAGTAAACTTGGAAAAATAGAAATAGACAGTTGATATTCTTAGAGCCCTCGCTCAATAAGACTCAGTGACTTATTTATATGATTACAGTTTATAAAGTAACATAAACACAGTAGAATATGTGGCTTACAAATATAAAAATATTATAGGTAGAATTTTGATTAGTAAAAAACAATAACTGAGAGGGTAATAAAATGCTGATTTATATTATGGGTGCCTAGAGAAATAGTCACATCTGTCTACTGCTTTGGACATTCAACTCCGAGGAACGAAGTAGGAAATTACAGGTAATGTGCAGGAGTTGGTATAAACACACAAGACTACAAAAAGAAAATCAATAAAATATTTGTAATACGTTTTCTATATTTTTAAATTACATATTTAATTTGGCATTGGAAATATATAGATGTAAAGGATTTGAATAATTTGTCACACTTTAATTGATCATATGGTTGCATACAACATACTTTTATATGACTTCATATACATGTAAAGTATCTAAAAATGTATGACAATAATAAATTTGTAATGTTTTTCGATGATCTAACTTTTGTATACATTTATTATTGTCATTATTAGTTCAATATGGAAGTATTACATATAGAACTATAATAAAAAGCAACATCATACATTGTTCTACTCAATATGAAAAGGTAACAAGAAACATTACAAATATAGAGTGAACTGGGTGATAAAGTGGAACCTTGGAGTAAGTGTAACACCTGGTTATCCATAACTGAAAATAAGTTACTTTAAGAACACAATATGTTGGTATGTTTTTTTTAGTCTGTTTGTAAGAATAATTGCTTCAAGTTACAGTAAAAATTTGAAGTTGCTTGATGCACCATCATGAATTCACTGATTAAACTAATTTTACAAATACTTAACTAAGTGGATAGGTAATTGCTTACTTGCTGATGCGTTTCAAAACATTCGTTCCTTTTACAAAGCTAACCCTCTACTGGCGTTATTACACCAATGATGGTTACCAGAAACTGACGGTTTAAAGAGTAACCGTTAAACAAAGTTTTACTGCATACAACAAAAATTCTATTCACATATTTTTTAATTCAGTTTTTGAAAAATGTATTGCATTTGAAACCTAAATGCCTTTGTCAAAGTTCGGTTTGGTACTGCTTTATAACCAGTGCACTTAGAACTTTGCTTTTCCAAGTTTTTTTGTAGAGTCGAGAGGTGTGCTTGTATCCTTTTTACTTACTGTTATTTTTCACAGCATCAATTACGTTCAACTTACTCTCCACAATATATTAATGTAAATACTAAAGTACATTTACCTCATTACTTTTAATTGCTATTATCTTAACAAGAGTAATCCTCAAGTGAGAAAAATAGAGATTCTATATGGCATGTTTAAGTGACTGTGATGGTGTAATTCAGGATATTGATAATTTACAAAAAAATGCAAAAGAAAAATGCTAAGAACAGCTATTGTGAGACAAGATCTTTAAAAACTGGATATTATGAGCTAGTTCAATTCTCAACTAAAAAAGACACAATTTTTTTAATCAAGTTAACTCATTGTCGAAGTCAGGTGATTCAAAAATAAAAATTTCTGAGGTAAAACAAAACTGTGAAAACAGATGCATTATTCAAAAGCCTCATAAACAAGATATAACTTTAGTTGATTCAACATATATAAACGGTATTATCAGGGCAATGAGAGGGATTTTTCCTTTTTCTTTCAACTCATATGACCAACACTAGAGTAACTAAAACTTTGTGTTTGTATATAGTTAATTACTAATAAATTAATACCTTCTGATATCAGATTTATGTGAAGCTCATTGACAGCTCATTTCAAAGAGCAAACTTACTTATAAGTTATACAAAAGCTTAAAGGGTTAGAAATACATGTTTACTCACTTCTGAATCAAGAATGCCTTATTGAAAGTGTGTAACACTTGGAGAAATTAAAAGGTTTTTAACCATTATTTTCCCATGAGCACTAGTCATAGATAACAAATACAAGATCGCTGGAATAAATCTTCATGTGTATCTAGCAACTACTCCTCTAACAGATTGACACGAAACAAATTTCCTCCAAAATTTTATCAAAATTTCATGACAATTCTCTGCCAATAAAGCGTGGTGAACACGACCCATTACATGAGATCCAGCCTCTTACTGAAACCAATAGTTTATGTTTTCAAAACACATACTTGCCATAAGAAGACATAATGATTGATGAATGTATGTGCAAATACAAATTTATTTCTTCAAAAGCCAAGTAAATATGGCATGAAATTCTTTGTGCTTTCAGAATTAAGTTCTGATTATATTTGGAATTTTTATATTATTTGTGATCAAAGTAATGTATTAGTAAATGTAATGAAAGGATTGCTTAGCATGTTAGCTGGCAAGGAGTATTTACTGACAGGTATTATACATGCCCTACCCTTGCTAGGGAATTAGAAAATGTGAAAACTTGTCTAGTAGGAACAAGAAACTGGTGCTAAAAATAAGAAAGGAATGCTTCAGACCTTAAAGTCACCTTCAATACAAAAAGATGAACAAATTTTCCAGAGGAATGGAAACCTTTTGACTATGTGTTATTAAAAAGGTATGTATATCTTTTAAGCACAAGGCATAAAGCTAAAATTGTTAATTACCAAAATAAAAAAAAAGGTATCCAAATGAGGAAGCATGTGCAGTAGATTATAACAAAAATGAGGTTGGGGGATTGAAAACTGTCATATGTAGCTTTTGAGCACAGGACAGTAAAATAGAGGCAAAAATTTACATTCCATTCGGTCTTTTATGTGTATAATCAAGAGATGCATTTTTTTTATAAAACAGTTCACAGAAAAAATATTGCTGTTAGAAAAATGTTATGTTAATGTTACAAAAATTTTACCTCTATAACCCAATTGCTAATTTTTTTATGTCGTAAGTTTATAATGTCTTTCAATAATAAAATCGAATGATGTTCATCATTTACTGCAGTAGACAGTCTTTTTGCTTTTATTGTCTGGATAGATGGACCTGTCTCTTCTAATTTTATTGGTGAATTTGAAAACATTTTTTTAAAGCTTGTACTTAATGTTAACGACTTCTTATTCACATTTTTATCAACTGCCGTCCATCTCTGTGTTTTAAAAACTACAGAACAATTACTGAACTGACTATAATGACGCTGCAATAAATTGTTGAGGACCCATTTCTGATTAAAACAAAAATATTTTGATAACACAGCACAATTCATAACACAAAGGTAACGTTTACACAATTTATTAGGAAATCTAAGGTATAACACATAATTTAGTTGCACTAATGCAATTCTTATTGAGATATGGTTTTATCTAATCAAACCAATTCAAGGTTAGGTTTACGTGCTCTATATGCTATACGGATGGCTGAAAACAACATCAGCTGTTTCGCATCGGTTGCCTCTAGACATCCAATTGCGCGCGCATCTGATGCGGAGAAAGTATTAATGTCTATATGCTATGTCCTTATTGACAGATTCCGTGCGGCGAAGATTTGTACTAACAGTGCCGTACGAAATCTCTTGCTTCTCGTTATTCGTACGAACAAAATGAGTGTCCTAATATACTGCGGTAATTCGTACAAAAGTGGGGAGCTGTGTAGTCCTGACCATTTCGTACGAAAGGAAAATCAGTGTCATCAGAACTATCGAGCGAGGAAGGTACAAGGTTCGTGCTTTCATGCAATGTTTCCCTACTTTTATCTGCAGTGAATACCAATACTATAAAAAAACGTAAGTAACTCAATGCGTAGAAAACTAATGCGAGACATTAGTTGTTTTCTGCTAACCTTCTGAGTAGCAGACAAATGATAAGCAACTGCTGTTTATGCCCAACTTGATGCTTAGCAGACTGTTGCGCGCGTGCATCAGTTGTTTTCTGCTAAGTAGCAAACAACGGCTGATTTCGGCCAACCTGATGTGTAGTGAGTTTCTACTGTCTATCTCTGCAACAGAGATGTTGCAACTTTTTCTGACCTCAAGCATTCTGACCTCAAGCATATTTCTAATATGTTGTGACTAATGTCTGTCTATAATTGTTTTCTTTGTGCGAGTATTATATCGGGATTACCATAGCTGGCAAAAATGTTTCGGAAACTGATTTCAATTATTAAAATTTCCATTGCAACATAAAAATATTCTTCAATTTTGTAATCCATTATTTTCAGTGAATCTTAATTAATCACTTTAACATTAGTTTATGACTATCTGAACTTTAAATTTTGTAAATTTGTGAAGACTAAAACAGACTAAAAATTTACAAATAGCCTAAAAGACAAAATCAATGATTACATAATAAATAATAATATAATACAACTACATACAGTTCAAACAGAGAAATATCACAGAACCATCAAAAAACTAATTAATACCTCCAAATACATTATCAGTAAAAACAAAAAACACCACCTAAAACAAATCCACCCTAAAGCACCTACCCTCTGCGCTCTTGCTAAAATTCACAAACCCAATGTCCCCATCCAAGCCATCATCAACTACCAAAATGCCCCTGCACATAAACTAACAAAGTACATGGACAAAATGATCAGACAATTATTAACTTGAACACAAAAACACACATAAAAACAGAACAAACCTCATAAATAAAATAAAATTCACAATAAAATCCACACAATTCAACACTACTATCACTCAACATAACAAATATGTACACCAACATACCCGTATCTGAAACTCTCAACATCCTAGAAATCCAATTAATACAGAACAACATACCAAAAACCTACTTTACCAAAATCCTAAACATCCTCCAAACCATCACCAAACAAAACTATTTCACCCTCAACTTAAACTTCTATTCACAACCAGATGGCCTACCCATCGGAAGCCCTATCAATAGTGTCCTAAGTGAAATTTTCCTACAACAAATAGAAAACACCAAGATACTCACAAACAATACACACACACAAAATCGTTTACTGGCACAGATATGTCGATGATATCATAACACTATACGGAGGCAACACCCAACAATGCGAAAAACACCTCACCTACACTAATAAATTACACCCAAAACTCCACTTCACCTCAGAGATTGAAAACAGCCGATCCCTAAACTTCCTTGACCTAACCATAACAAAAAGCCATACACAAAAACACAGCTTCAACATTTACAGGAAACCCACAAACACAGACTTATCCACAACACCTCACACCACCCTATCCAACACAAATACGCTGCCTTCAGATCCATGCGCCTACCCTTAAAGAGGTTCCAATGACCACAGAAAACATAAACAAAGAACTAGACACCATTAAATATTTAGCATTCACAAATGGACAACACCACAATAATAGACAAACTATGGCATAATCTACAAAAAACACCAAAATTAACAATACAGACAGGGAAAACAAATACATCACATTACCATACATAAAAAAAACCACAAATAAAATAGTCCACAAATTTCAAAAAACAGGATACAAAATAGCATACAAAACTAATAACAGTTAACAATATTTGTATTTAATGTTTGTTAGTAACTATTATTTTTTTTTATGTAAGCTAATGACAGATCACAGACAATTTTCCTTTTAAAACACTCGACGTTTCTTTCCTTTTCGAATTTTTTTCAACTCTTGAAAAGGAATTTGAAAAAGAAAATCGAAACGTTACATAATAACAAGTTACAATACAAAATACAACACGACACCAACAATAAAGATAAAAAACAAGCACCAGGCGTATACAAACTAAACTGCGACAAATGCAACAAAAAAAATCTATATTGGACAAACAGGTTGCAGCTTTAAAAAAAGACTCGAGGAACACAAACAGAACACCAACTCATCATTATACAATCAAATAAAAGAAACAGGACACAAATACACAGACATTTACCATAACCTAGAAATTCCATACATCAACAAAAAAGGACCACATCTCAACACACTAGAACAATATGAAATTTACAGACACACAAAAACACGAAATACAAACATATTAAATGAACAAATACAATACAAATCACACATAATCTTTGATACTATAAAAAACCTGCCTTTAAAACCATCATCGCTTGACCCATCATCTCCAAGTAGAAGACACCGATGAAGATCGCCAGATAGCGATGAAAAACGTGCTGTTTCAGTGAATTTTTACAAATTTACAAAATTTAAATTTGGATAGTCATAAACTAATGTTAAAGTGATTAATAAAAATAATATTAAAACAAATAAAAAGGAGAAGAAGAACCTACTTTAAAAAAAGAACTCAAATATATAACTTTTACTTACTAAATGTAAAAATTATTTTCCAATACCGAAAGTATAATTTATTTATCATAAGCTTAAATACCTTCAAAAATTTGAATTTGGCGTTGAATTTCATTCTTAGATTCATATTTACACACTGAACGTGACAAATAAAGGAATTTACTGACATTAGAGCTTTCTTCGCAACATGTTCGCGCGCATTAGATTGTGCAGAGGCAACTGATAAGAAACAGCTGATGCCATTGTTTTCGGCCAACCCTAGGATCAATATTCAAATGTAGACATTGAATGTGATATAAAACATTTGTAGAAACTTTAAAAGTTTTTATATAATTTGTTATTCTATATAAAATGTGAAAAAAATGGTATATTTCCTTTTTTCTCTTTATAAAAACAATATTATTGAAGCTATTACAGTCACATCCAGGCCTAATTTGAAATTAAACAGGGGATGGTGACGAGTGTCCAATCCATGAGCAGCTGTATAAAGTTAGCTGTTATATCAGAACCCCTCCAAGCTGTCTCCCTTATTGATTCACAGTCTGCGATTCATGCAATTTCATCCAACAGTGATACTGCCTGTGAGCATACCTGTAGCTGTCGCCTAGCTCTTTGACCTCATGCAGAGGGGATGGGAACTTGTGCTGCAATGGATATCGAGTCAAGTTGGGGTACCGGGGAACAAAAGGGCTGATCTTCTTGCCAAAGCCGAACTTCATCACTGTCAACCATTTCTGTAAATGTGCAAATAGCTAGGAAAATAAAAGATCTCAGTTGCAACTCTTACTCTAGTTGTGGCAGGAAAAAGATGAGAGCTGCTCATCAAAGATGGTCCACTTAGCTGCACACTTCCCTGTTCAGTTGGAGTGGTGTCCTTTTGCACTCTCACGAGACATTACTTCCTTGCAGCACATCTCACAGGGTTGGTATTTTGGTCTTAGCAGAGTGCTTGCATTGCCACGAGGCGAATTCACAAAATGGACATACAACATCTCTATAGTTGCAGAGACCTGTCAGAAATCCGAAACAACATTACAGAAAATAGTGACCTTAAGCGTCTAACCCCTTCTATTTGAATGAGCTCCACCGGATGGCAGAAATGCCAAGAGTGGGCGTTGTATAAAGAACAAGAAGATTCTATAAAATACTCTTGAAACTAAAATAATGTTAGACATATCTGTATTACGAGACTAAATATTTTAATATATGGAGAGGATGAGGGGGGGGAAGAGAGCCGGTTCTATATAAATTGATTAGTTGGGTTATGTTTATGAAAATATTAATGTATGCTCATAACAACCATATTAGACTTTAAAATTCACTCTCTTACTTATCAGAAATTGGTATTAAAAATCGAAATAAATAATATTTGAATACAATGAAGGTAGTGTAAGCATTGAATGATTGTAACATTAAGATTAAGAGCCAAATCTGACAACAGATTACTTTTGTTCTACCAGTAGTTTTGTAGAAAAATATCCAGACTATACAAAAAAAGTTTTATATCTGTATATCCTAAAAAAACTTTAAACATTTTTTAGATGTAGAAAAGAGTATGACAAGAAGCTGAGAGGCACATATGCTTGATCAAAACTTTACACCTTGAAATTGTTCCTGGGTAAACATTCATTCATTCTTGTTCAATCACAGTGTTCACATCACCAACCATCCACTGTTGGCATATATTTGTCTGGTGGAGGTGTTATGTTGATGTCAATAATATAGCTGATCATGTGGCTTGGAGTAAGGAAAATGGCTGTTACATCAGAGAAAAGTCTACAATTTTCTTAATAATGTGAGGTACCATATTAACATAAATTTTTCACGTTTAAGTTTAAATGAATTTAAAAGTACAGGATGGGGCAAAATGGACTCCATGATTTGACGGGTATATTGTAAAAAAAACTAACCCATATAATTAAAAAAGGTTTTTATTTTTGAAAACTACATACAATGCCATTTTATTGGCATTGTGTTTTGAAAATTATATCATCTAGGTGACGACCTTGGCGAGCGATGCACAATTGAGTCGTTCAAAAACAATTTCCATATACTCTTTTCAGCATATCTTGTGTTATTCCAGCGATGACATCTGTAATTCCCTCCTAAGTCCTAGGTTGAACTTTATAAACCTCAGATTTGAGATATCCCAAGAAAAAAATTCCACGTGCTCAAATCAGGGGAGCGAGGGGGCCGTGGAACATCCCCTCGTAAAGAAATCAGGCGGCAGGGAAACTGTTCTTGAAGAATTTGGCATGAACGATGTGCAGTATAACCATTCTGTTGAAACCAAATCGCTTGTGTGTCATGTTCGCCACTATACTCCTCCATTTTGGTTAGTAGAAATGTCTCCAGCATCTCACAATAGCAAACAGAGTTCACAGTAAGAAGTTTCTTGATGTAATCATCTTGAATTCACTGATTAAACTAAATTTAAATTACTTAATTAAGTGAATACGTAATTGCTTACTTGCTGACGCGTTTCAAAACTTTCGTTCCTTTTAAGCTAACCCTCGTACTTGAGTAAAGGGTTAGCTTTGTAAAAGGAAAGAAACATTTTGAAACGCGTCAGCAAGTAAGCAATAACGTATTCACTTAGTTAAGTAGTTTAAATTTAGTCACAGTAAGAGTTGAACCTTGAAATTCAAAAAAGTAGGTTCCAATAATCCCTATGGATGATATAATTTTCCAAAACCCAATGCAAATAAAATGGCATTGTATGTAGTTTTCAGAAAAAACCTTTTTCAGTTATATTTGTTAGTTTTTTTACAATACACCAGCCAAATCACGGAGACCTTTCTGCCGTACCCTGTACTTACAATTTTTATCCATACAAAAGTACCGATTGCCATTGAATATTACCCAGAATGTCCATCATGACAGTCACGATGTTTTAGTGACTATGAGAGTATCCATAAAATTAAAAATGTTTACTAGGTGCAGTTGGCATTGTTAACTACGCCTACCTGTTTGATCTATGATAAATAATAATACACCTCGAAAGGCTACATTACATGCAAAGCAATAAGTGACTCGATCACTGGTGAGGAGAGTTAGCTATCAAGGGAACCATGTAGTTTTATGGGGAAGAAACTCTAAACATGCAGAAACAGCATGGTCAGCCAACACCTGTAGCTTGTGAAATTTCCAGAAATTACCACCCAAACTAAAGAGAAAGCTCGAAAAGAAAAATTCTGATAACGCAGAAATAAATTAGGCATAATGTAGCCAAAAAAACTGAAAGGGGAATAAAAACCCGTATGGAAACTACCAAAATGAAACAGGAGAGAAGTTAGTTAAAATCCAGAAGTAGAGGTAAGGATGTAAATTTTGGTAATATGTTCTCAATTAAAAGAAAAGGGTAAATAAAGAGGATGAAAATGAAAAGAAAGGAATTTCACAAAAATGGAAAGAAGCATCTCATATTTTCTTACAACTGGATTTGAAGTTTTATTTGTATAAACCAATAACAAATTATTTACGCCAAACATGACTAAGTTTTTTATAATGTTGAAAAATTATCACAGTAATGTATCTGTACAGGGGTCCTCACAACCTGAAAAACAAATTTACTTTAGGTAAAAACAACATTTAAACAGATATTAGGTGAGATTTTGGTAACTGATTTCAGGAAGATGTGGGTTCAAGGTGGCGATGAACTAGAAATCCTAACTGCAAGTTAGATTAGTGTAGCATTAACTTGAAAGCAATGATGAGAGTGCTGGAGAATAGACATCATGACTAAGAGAAGTTCATGATCATGGGTTCATTTAATAAACCAACCAAAATATTCAGGATTTGTAAAAAGTGTAAGAAACAATCTAGCGATCTTAAAATGTAAGCAAATTACTTATAAATACAAGTAAATTTCAGAACTGTAATCACCTGATGAATTTAATTGTGGCTAAGAATTTAACAATAGTATTAATCACTTTAACAATAGTTTATGACTATCCGAAATTTAAATTTTGTAAATTTATTAAAACTCACTGAGACAGAACGTTTTTAATCGCAATGTCATATATCATAGTTTTATATGTCCTGGACTACTTAATTTTGTCAAGGATTGGAAAAATAAAATTGATAGTATTGGAAAATATTTTGAATATCAACTACAATAACAAAACTAGCTGATAATAAATAAACTGATTAATAGATACTTTCCAAAACTCGCTTGCTAATAACATAGCGACAATTCTAAGGAAACTAGAGGTAAAATTCATTCAGAATGTTTATAATACTGTTTATTAGGAATATACTGTGGTTGAATTTATTAATAAATACACAAAAACCTCTTAACCACAAACTTTCTTTATTTTACCCTTATGTACATTTCAGTTACCAAGTAACCATCCTCAGAGGGATAACATACAAAGGCTGTATGTATAACTAGAGTCTTTGTATGTTATCCCTCTGAGGATGGTAACTGTAATGTAAATAAGGGTAAGAGATTTTTGTGTATTTATTATGTTTATAATATTCTACACTTTATTGGCCGCATTTAAAAATTAAACTAACCTTGTTTCTTGCAAAAGATATATATAAATGTGTTATAAGTAGAAATGGGACTACTTATGGGAAAACAAGAAATGGGAAATGATTTCCCAAGAAATGGAAAAACATTTACCTGATTAATATAACAGAGAGCCAGTCTACAATGGTGATGATGTAGGTGTTGAAGATGCTAGTCACTGACGTTGCTACTAGTTTCTGATGTTGGTGGTTATATAGATAGTAGTGGTCTTGATGTTGATAAGGAAATAATTATTTAAAAACAGGAATTGAAATATTTATTAATAAAATATATATAAGGAGTCATGTTTTTTAAACTTATATGTCCATTAAAAAATTAAATTTATACCTCTCTATGAGATATGCTAATACAGTAGCCGCCGCATTGTGATGAAAAGTAATCATTCGGTTATTGTTATCGTTTCACTTGAAGGCAGACACAAAATCATATAAATACATTGTAATTGAGTCGCTTATTCTAAACACCTCTTTGCTTATTGTTATCATTTAATTTTTCCTGCAATAAAATATGCAATCTCTAGCACAGACCAAACAAAAATGTTTGCAAGTATCATAAATTCCAAGATACCAGTTAAGCTATATTATGACTAACATCCTATCCATCAGTCCTGTTATAAACGTGATTCATTATCGATACATTATATCGATACGTCATCATCGATACATTATCCTGTTTGACTCTACTCAAATATGTTTTTTTTATTTTTTTTATATCATATTGAGGAATTCTTTGTGAAAAAGTAAATAAATTTGAAAGTGTAACTAAGATCATAGTGTTTTATGAAGTTGTTTACGTAGTTCAATAATTATTTTAAAATTATGCTAGATTCAATTAGTGTTTTAAAAAAAACTATAATGGAATAAAATAATCTGACATGAAGTATGCTCAGAAAATATAACAAGTAGAAGTAGTTATAAAATTTTACTGCCGCACGTAAAATTGTCTGGAGTTGCAAAATTTGGTAGGTAATCACTCATGATTGCTATGTGCCTCAATTACATCGTAGTAGTAGTGTTATAGAATTAAAATTACTTACTGTAATACTAGGCATACATATCATTCAGTAAACATTTGTGACCGTAATACAGTGGAGTTAATGCCGCATTTCTGTACATTGTGATTACACGGTCTGTTATTTTTTTTGTTTGGTTATTGTTAATATGTAGTTCTGAAGATGATGACCTTGTAACAGAAATTTACATAAAGTAGTTGTAGTAAAATACAAGATTTTTATATTGTGGTTAGCTGAGATTTTATTTTTGCATAATTTCAAAATAAAACCATTTTAAAAAAAAATTATTTTCAATTTGTATCTATTCTGTTTAGTTTTTTCATATTACATAATTTTCTCATTCATAAACATTTTTTTAGACTGTTAAAATTAAACACTACTATTTTAGAAAAATACTAGATAATGTTTACAATCAGATTCTAGAAACAATGCAAGTACTCAGAATAACTCACAGACAAAATCATCTCTTAAGCTAAATAGACAAATTTTAATACAGTAAAATCTCTCCATAATGTCACTTCCATTTTACAAGCATCTTTAACTTATAGAAAAGTTTTTAATACTCAATCCTATGGTAAAAGAATTATTTAATAAACATCTCTCAACAACGGACACTCTTATATATGGGCAATATATTTACTATTGTCAAAAAATAAACACTTCAATTTTACTTGGCAAAAAACCATTAATTACTGATAGTTTATATTTTATTGAAAAGCACAAGTGAACTGGAAAAAAAATTGTAATCATAAAGAAATTTCAAAATGTATCCACATAGACTCTAAATTCCAGAGGTAATTTAAAATTCGATATAATAAACATCATGTGGTGTGTGTGTGTGTGTGTGTGTTTTGTGTGTGTGTGTGTGTGTTTTGTGTGTGTGTGTGTGTGTTTTGTGTGTGTGTGTATAACATACCAATTAAACTTGACTTCTCTCAGAAAATGTTAGATAGAATACGAGGTGAGGCTAGAAAGAAACCGAACTAGCACAGGTGAAACAATAAAACGAATGCAATAAGGCTGAAAGTCGCCTGACCTGTCACGTGACTCTTGCTCCGCCTACTGCTCGAGTTTCATCTGCCTCCTGCACTCAGTCTGCCCGTGGCGTCTGTTCTAAGTAGTTGACGTTTTGTCTGTGCGTCGGAAAAATGTTGAGTGTACAGAAAGAACAGGTGTTAACATCAAATTTCTTTTCAAACTTGGAAAATCTGCAAGTGAAACGTTTGTAATGTTGCAACAAGTGTACGGCGATGATTGTTTATTGCGAACACAAGTGTTTGAGTGGTTTAAACGATTTAAAGATTGCCGTGAAGACACAAGTGATGACGCTCGCACTGGCAGACCATTGTCAGCAAAAACTGATGCAAACATTGAAAAAATCGGTAAACTTGTTCGAGAAGATCGCCGTTTAACAATCAGAGCAATGTCTGAGTTGACAGGAACTGACAAGGAAAGTGTTAGGCAGATTCTTCATGAAAGTTTCAACATGAACAAAGTGTGTGCAAAAATGGTTAAAAAGGTCTCACAATTGAACAGAAGGAACGCCGAAGAATGATTTGTTCTGACATCCTAGAAAACATTGAAAGTTATCCCACCTTTTTACAAAATGTTATTACTTGTGATGAATCGTGGTTTTTTACTTACGATCCCGAAACCAAACGCCAATCAATGCATTGGAAATCTCCTGATTCTCCACTACAAAAAAAAGCACGAATGTCAAAATCGAAATTCAAGGCAATGATGATTGTTTTTTTTTATGTCAAAGGGATTGTACACATTGATTGGGCACCAGAGGGACAAAGAGTGAATCAGCATTACTACATTAGCGTCCTGACTACCCTACGTGAGCGAATACCGAGAAAACGGAATGATTTGTGGGAAAAAAAGACTTGGATCCTGCACCAAGACAATGTCCCAGCTCACAATGATTGACTTACTCCCAGCCCCATACTCACCTGATTTGGCCCCCTGTGATTTTTTTCTTTTCCCTAAAGTCAAGTCAGCTTTGAAAGGAACTAGATTTGAGAGTGTTGAAGCAGTAAAAGAAAAAGCTACGGAAGTAATGTATGGACTTACCGAAAATGATCTGCAGCATTGCTATGAACAGTGGAAAATTCGTATGGAGCGGTGTATAGACCGAGGAGGAGAGTACATTGAAGGAGATAACATCAAATTGTAAATAATGGAAAATAAAAGTTTTTTATAGCATCAGTTCGGTTTTTTTCTAGCCACACCTCGTATGTGCAGGTAGTCTGTCATTGGTCCCAATCTTTTTTTGACAAACAGAGCAATTATCAAGTAAATAAATGAACTGACAATTTATAAACAGAGTACAGTTGCAGTTGTGCTTTTGTATTAGTATCACCGATGATGATGACAAGTCATAAATTTGTTTATGTTCATAGCGTCATATCAGTAAAGCAATTTTTTTACAAAAAATTAAGAACTCGTCATTAAATAGCATTTTTCACTAAAGCCCTTATTTAATATGTTATAGATGATACAGACACTAATTAATATAGACTCTTTCATTAGAAAAACATATTAGGTTTAAATTAAGTTTATCCCATTTTTAAAGTACAAACATCTTATAGGATAGCTAAAAATGTTCAACTTCTTCATTATGAATGCATTACAAACTCAAATAATATTCCGAACTGAAGAATAATTACTAAACACACTTGAACATTTATTATCGAAAAACTAGTGACTCAAGTACTGATGGAATCAACTAATAGACGAATAATTGTTCTAAGAGGTTATGGATGATACAGACTTAGGATTCTAAAGGAATTTTCTTTATCATTTACAATTGGGGAAAACTCACATCATCATGTCCTATAAAAATTTTACTTTTATTGAAAAGTACAAGTGATCTGGAACAAAATTTTATTCATAAATAAATTTTAAAATGTATCCACCTTAACTCTAAATTACAGAGGTAATTTAAAATTCAATATTATAAAGGATAAGGCATTACTATATATATATATATATATATATATATATATATATATATATATATATATATATATATATATATAATACCGATTATACTTACTTCTCTCCTTAATCCTTCATTGGTTTGTATCCAGTCCTTACTCAATCTTCTGCACAATCTAAATATCTAATAAGCTCTTCTAACTCCGACTTATTCAATCTCTCTTCATGTAATGCTATGTTTCCTTAAACAATTGTTGCACTGTCCCAGCAAGAATTTTGAGACTGTTTTGGAAAAATTAAAATGAATAATAACTACACTGGTATCAATTAAAATGCCTCAGACACACTCAAACATCGCACATACACACAACCGTTATATCAGAGACGTTATTAGAGGTAGATTGTGTTTTATATAGGTAAATTTATCTAACCCTATATCAATTTCTTATGTAATGGCATTCATGTCAGAAACACACATATATGTTAACAATATATAGTAACATAATTTACTTACACTTATTTTCTTCAGGACATTTCTTCATTATCTGCTCAAATCACAGAAATTCTTTTCTTCTTTTGATGACATAAAAACCAAACCAGTTTCCTGTTTTATAATAAGAAAAAAACTAAAACTAAAATTATTTAGATCTAAAAGAGCCCATTCGATGATGTAGAAAATGTTGAACCACTCAAAACTCTTTCATTGATGAAGATTTTGCAGAAACATTAATGTTTCCTGTTGACTTATGAAAACATCTTAAAACCTGAAACAAATATATGATAACACAAAACATCCTACACAAAAAACTCTAAAATAAAACATCCTATTAACCCTAACAAAAATGTCATAAAATGACAAAAGAGCCGCGGTCTCTAAATTCAACCCCCCCAAGTCTATAGAAGCTTACCTCATACGCATCCTCTACTAATGGAATAATTCCATGCAGCTTGTTGATAGTGTAAAGTGTAACACTTGGCTATTTGTCAAGTGTGTGTATGTATTAGTAGTGCTAGATGTCACAGAAGTAACTTCTGCTTATTCTAGTATGTGTGCGATGAAAGCTCAGAGAAGATTATACCCACCCTTCTACTGAGCTCTAAGAGTAGGTGGACTGAAAGAGAAAGTACAAGTTAGGTAAATAAAACTTAAAAACTATCTTGATTCATTTTAAATACAACAAAGCCAATAGATTATAAAAGTTTTATAACTTGATCTTACAAAGGTTGTCCTTACAAACTCATGACAAAATTACACTAAATCATGATTGGCAAAAGTTCATGGAAAATTAGAAAAATTTATTGTTCAAAGTTGCTGAATTTAAAGACTATAATATTATACTATATAGTCTTTAAAAACCAATCTCTTATGTCTAGTACATAATATATGGCATTATATTGAGAGTTATTTTAAAGTAAAAAGTTTAGTTTTAAAGTTTATAGTCAGTATTTTATATTAAATATTTCTGTATTCAAACTGCAATGTATATGTTATTTTCTTGATATGTGTTGATTTATTGCTTTAAAAAAACTTTATTTGAAAATGTAATTTAAACAGTAACAGTAGTATATTATGAATTGTATATCAATCTCTTTTTGTTTACTTGAAATTTGTATTTAGTAATGTATTTTATTTATAAGTAATTTAAGTCTACAGGAAAAAGTACAAAAAGTGACAAGGTTGGAAAAAACCCTAATATAGAACCCCTATTTTGTTTCCCTGACACGACCAAATGCAATAATCCTACTTTTGTCAATATACATTAATACTATAATAGTGAACTCTTATGCAGAACCCACTATTTTGTATCTCTTACACTACCTAATGCAATAATCCTACTTTTGTCAATATACATTAATACTATAATAGTGAATTCTTATGCAGAACCCACTATTTTGTATCTCTTACACTACCTAATGCAATAATCCTACTTTTCTCAATATACGCTAATACTATAATAGCGAATTCTGATGCAAAACCCACTATTTTGATTGTCTAACACTACCTAATGCAATAATACTACTTTTGTAAATGTATGCTAACATTGTTGTAGAGAATCCTGATTCAGAACACTGTTATAGAGAATCCTGATTTAGAACCCACTATTTTATCTCAATGACACTACCTAATATATTAGTTCTACTTTTGGAAATGCATGCTAACAGTATAATAGTGAAGCCCTATGTAGAACCCACTATTTTATCTCAATGACACTACCTAATATATTAGTTCTACTTTTGGAAATGCATGCTAACAGTATAATAGTGAAGCCCTATGTAGAACCCACTATTTTATCTCAATGACACTACCTAATATATTAGTTCTACTTTTGGAAATGCATGCTAACAGTATAATAGTGAAGCCCTTTGTAGAACCCACTATTTTATCTCAATGACACTACCTAATATATTAGTTCTACTTTTGGAAATGCATGCTAACAGTATAATAGTGAAGCCCTATGTAGAACCCACTATTTTATCTCAATGACACTACCTAATATATTAGTTCTACTTTTGGAAATGCATGCTAACAGTATAATAGTGAAGCCTCATGTAGAACCCACTATTTTGTCTCCCTGACACTACCTAATATATTAGTTCTACTTTTGGAAATGCATGCTAACAGTATAATAGTGAAGCCCTATGTAGAACCCACTATTTTGTGCCCCTGACACTACCTAATATATTAGTTCTACTTTTGGAAATGCATGCTAACAGTATAATAGTGAAGCCCTATATAGAACCAACTATTTTGTGCCCCTGACACTACCTAATATATTAGTTCTACTTTTGGAAATGCATGCTAACAGTATAATAGTGAAGCCCTATATAGAACCAACTATTTTGTGCCCCTGACACTACCTAATATATTAGTTCTACTTTTGGAAATGCATGCTAACAGTATAATAGTGAAGCCCTATATAGAACCAACTATTTTGTGCCCCTGACACTACCTAATATATTAGTTCTACTTTTGGAAATGCATGCTAACAGTATAATAGTGAAGCCCTATATAGAACCAACTATTTTGTGCCCCTGACACTACCTAATATATTAGTTCTACTTTTGGAAATGCATGCTAACAGTATAATAGTGAAGCCTCATGTAGAACCCACTATTTTGTCTCCCTGACACTACCTAATATATTAGTTCTACTTTTGGAAATGCATGCTAACAGTATAATAGTGAAGCCCTATGTAGAACCCACTATTTTGTCTCCCTGACACTACCTAATATATTAGTTCTGCTTTTGGAAATGCATGCTAACAGTATAATAGTGAAGCCTCATGTAGAACCCACTATTTTGTCTCCCTGACACTACCTAATATATTAGTTCTACTTTTGGAAATGCATGCTAACAGTATAATAGTGAAGCCCTATGTAGAACCCACTATTTTGTCTCCCTGACACTACCTAATATATTAGTTCTACTTTTGGAAATGCATGCTAACAGTATAATAGTGAAGCCCTATATAGAACCAACTATTTTGTGCCCCTGACACTACCTAATATATTAGTTCTACTTTTGGAAATGCATGCTAACAGTATAATAGTGAAGCCTCATGTAGAACCCACTATTTTGTGCCCCTGACACTACCTAATATATTAGTTCTACTTTTGGAAATGCATGCTAACAGTATAATAGTGAAGCCTCATGTAGAACCCACTATTTTGTGCCCCTGACACTACCTAATATATTAGTTCTACTTTTGGAAATGCATGCTAACAGTATAATTGTGAAGCCCTATGTAGAACCCACTATTTTGTCTCCCTGACACTACCTAATATATTAGTTCTACTTTTCGAAATGCATGCTAACAGTATAATAGTGAAGCCCTATGTAGAACCCACTATTTTGTCTCCCTGACACTACCTAATATATTAGTTCTACTTTTGGAAATGCATGCTAACAGTATAATTGTGAAGCCCTATGTAGAACCCACTATTTTGTCTCCCTGACACTACCTAATATATTAGTTCTACTTTTGGAAATGCATGCTAACAGTATAATAGTAAAGCCTCATGTAGAACCCACTATTTTGTCTCCCTGACACTACCTAATATATTAGTTCTACTTTTGGAAATGCATGCTAACAGTATAATAGTGAAGCCTCATGTAGAACCCACTATTTTGTCTCCCTGACACTACCTAATATATTAGTTCTACTTTTGGAAATGCATGCTAACAGTATAATTGTGAAGCCCTATGTAGAACCCACTATTTTGTCTCCCTGACACTACCTAATATATTAGTTCTACTTTTGGAAATGCATGCTAACAGTATAATAGTGAAGCCTCATGTAGAACCCACTATTTTGTCTCCCTGACACTACCTAATATATTAGTTCTACTTTTGGAAATGCATGCTAACAGTATAATTGTGAAGCCCTATGTAGAACCCACTATTTTGTGCCCCTGACACTACCTAATATATTAGTTCTACTTTTGGAAATGCATGCTAACAGTATAATAGTGAAGCCTCATGTAGAACCCACTATTTTGTCTCCCTGACACTACCTAATATATTAGTTCTACTTTTGGAAATGCATGCTAACAGTATAATAGTGAAGCCTCATGTAGAACCCACTATTTTGTCTCCCTGACACTACCTAATATATTAGTTCTACTTTTGGAAATGCATGCTAACAGTATAATAGTGAAGCCTCATGTAGAACCCACTATTTTGTCTCCCTGACACTACCTAATATATTAGTTCTACTTTTGGAAATGCATGCTAACAGTATAATAGTGAAGCCTCATGTAGAACCCACTATTTTGTCTCCCTGACACTACCTAATATATTAGTTCTACTTTTGGAAATGCATGCTAACAGTATAATAGTGAAGCCTCATGTAGAACCCACTATTTTGTCTCCCTGACACTACCTAATATATTAGTTCTACTTTTGGAAATGCATGCTAACAGTATAATAGTGAAGCCCTATGTAGAACCCACTATTTTGTCTCCCTGACACTACCTAATATATTAGTTCTACTTTTGGAAATGCATGCTAACAGTATAATAGTGAAGCCCTATGTAGAACCCACTATTTTGTCTCCCTGACACTACCTAATATATTAGTTCTACTTTTGGAAATGCATGCTAACAGTATAATAGTGAAGCCCTATGTAGAACCCACTATTTTGTGCCCCTGACACTACCTAATATATTAGTTCTACTTTTGGAAATGCATGCTAACAGTATAATAGTGAAGCCCTATAT
This sequence comes from Prosapia bicincta, assembly GCA_036971475.1. Lineage (NCBI taxonomy): Eukaryota > Metazoa > Arthropoda > Insecta > Hemiptera > Cercopidae > Prosapia > Prosapia bicincta. The sequence goes on along the minus strand of JBAIZL010000009.1, from coordinate 36,158,027 downwards.
AGAACCCACTATTTTGTCTCCCTGACACTACCTAATATATTAGTTCTACTTTTGGAAATGCATGCTAACAGTGTAATAGTGAAGCCCTATGTAGAACCCACTATTTTGTCTCCCTGACACTACCTAATATATTAGTTCTACTTTTGGAAATGCATGCTAACAGTATAATAGTGAAGCAATATATAGAACCAACTATTTTGTGCCCCTGACACTACCTAATATATTAGTTCTACTTTTGGAAATGCATGCTAACAGTATAATAGTGAAGCCCTATGTAGAACCCACTATTTTGTCTCCCTGACACTACCTAATATATTAGTTCTACTTTTGGAAATGCATGCTAACAGTATAATAGTGAAGCCCTATGTAGAACCCACTATTTTGTGCCCCTGACACTACCTAATATATTAGTTCTACTTTTGGAAATGCATGCTAACAGTATAATAGTGAAGCCCTATGTAGAACCCACTATTTTGTCTCCCTGACACTACCTAATATATTAGTTCTACTTTTGGAAATGCATGCTAACAGTATAATAGTGAAGCAATATATAGAACCAACTATTTTGTGCCCCTGACACTACCTTATATATTAGTTCTACTTTTGGAAATGCATGCTAACAGTATAATAGTGAAGCCCTATGTAGAACCCACTATTTTGTCTCCCTGACACTACCTAATATATTAGTTCTACTTTTGGAAATGCATGCTAACAGTATAATAGTGAAGCCCTATGTAGAACCCACTATTTTGTCTCCCTGACACTACCTAATATATTAGTTCTACTTTTGGAAATGCATGCTAACAGTATAATAGTGAAGCCCTATGTAGAACCCACTATTTTGTCTCCCTGACACTACCTAATATATTAGTTCTACTTTTGGAAATGCATGCTAACAGTATAATAGTGAAGCCCTATGTAGAACCCACTATTTTGTGCCCCTGACACTACCTAATATATTAGTTCTACTTTTGGAAATGCATGCTAACAGTATAATAGTGAAGCCTCATGTAGAACCCACTATTTTGTCTCCCTGACACTACCTAATATATTAGTTCTACTTTTGGAAATGCATGCTAACAGTATAATAGTGAAGCCCTATGTAGAACCCACTATTTTGTCTCCCTGACACTACCTAATATATTAGTTCTACTTTTGGAAATGCATGCTAACAGTATAATAGTGAAGCCTCATGTAGAACCCACTATTTTGTCTCCCTGACACTACCTAATATATTAGTTCTACTTTTGGAAATGCATGCTAACAGTATAATAGTGAAGCCTCATGTAGAACCCACTATTTTGTCTCCCTGACACTACCTAATATATTAGTTCTACTTTTGGAAATGCATGCTAACAGTATAATAGTGAAGCCCTATGTAGAACCCACTATTTTGTGCCCCTGACACTACCTAATATATTAGTTCTACTTTTGGAAATGCATGCTAACAGTATAATAGTGAAGCCTCATGTAGAACCCACTATTTTGTCTCCCTGACACTACCTAATATATTAGTTCTACTTTTGGAAATGCATGCTAACAGTATAATAGTGAAGCCTCATGTAGAACCCACTATTTTGTGCCCCTGACACTACCTAATATATTAGTTCTACTTTTGGAAATGCATGCTAACAGTATAATAGTGAAGCCTCATGTAGAACCCACTATTTTGTCTCCCTGACACTACCTAATATATTAGTTCTACTTTTGGAAATGCATGCTAACAGTATAATAGTGAAGCCCTATGTAGAACCCACTATTTTGTCTCCCTGACACTACCTAATATATTAGTTCTACTTTTGGAAATGCATGCTAACAGTATAATAGTGAAGCCTCATGTAGAACCCACTATTTTGTCTCCCTGACACTACCTAATATATTAGTTCTACTTTTGGAAATGCATGCTAACAGTATAATAGTGAAGCCTCATGTAGAACCCACTATTTTGTCTCCCTGACACTACCTAATATATTAGTTCTACTTTTGGAAATGCATGCTAACAGTATAATAGTGAAGCCTCATGTAAAACCCACTATTTTATCTCCCTGACACTACCTAATATATTAGTTCTACTTTTGGAAATGCATGCTAACAGTATAATAGTGAAGCCCTATGTAGAACCCACTATTTTGTCTCCCTGACACTACCTAATATATTAGTTCTACTTTTGGAAATGCATGCTAACAGTATAATAGTGAAGCCTCATGTAGAACCCACTATTTTGTCTCCCTGACACTACCTAATAAATTAGTTCTACTTTTGGAAATGCATGCTAACAGTATAATAGTGAAGCCCTATGTAGAACCCACTATTTTGTGCCCCTGACACTACCTAATATATTAGTTCTACTTTTGGAAATGCATGCTAACAGTATAATAGTGAAGCCTCATGTAGAACCCACTATTTTGTCTCCCTGACACTACCTAATATATTAGTTCTACTTTTGGAAATGCATGCTAACAGTATAATAGTGAAGCCTCATGTAGAACCCACTATTTTGTCTCCCTGACACTACCTAATATATTAGTTCTACTTTTGGAAATGCATGCTAACAGTATAATAGTGAAGCCTCATGTAGAACCCACTATTTTGTCTCCCTGACACTACCTAATATATTAGTTCTACTTTTGGAAATGCATGCTAACAGTATAATAGTGAAGCCTCATGTAGAACCCACTATTTTGTCTCCCTGACACTACCTAATATATTAGTTCTACTTTTGGAAATGCATGCTAACAGTATAATAGTGAAGCCTCATGTAGAACCCACTATTTTGTCTCCCTGACACTACCTAATATATTAGTTCTACTTTTGGAAATGCATGCTAACAGTATAATAGTGAAGCCTCATGTAGAACCCACTATTTTGTCTCCCTGACACTACCTAATATATTAGTTCTACTTTTGGAAATGCATGCTAACAGTATAATAGTGAAGCCTCATGTAGAACCCACTATTTTGTCTCCCTGACACTACCTAATATATTAGTTCTACTTTTGGAAATGCATGCTAACAGTATAATAGTGAAGCCTCATGTAGAACCCACTATTTTGTCTCCCTGACACTACCTAATATATTAGTTCTACTTTTGGAAATGCATGCTAACAGTATAATAGTGAAGCCTCATGTAGAACCCACTATTTTGTCTCCCTGACACTACCTAATATATTAGTTCTACTTTTGGAAATGCATGCTAACAGTATAATAGTGAAGCCTCATGTAGAACCCACTATTTTGTCTCCCTGACACTACCTAATATATTAGTTCTACTTTTGGAAATGCATGCTAACAGTATAATAGTGAAGCCTCATGTAGAACCCACTATTTTGTCTCCCTGACACTACCTAATATATTAGTTCTACTTTTGGAAATGCATGCTAACAGTATAATAGTGAAGCCTCATGTAGAACCCACTATTTTGTCTCCCTGACACTACCTAATATATTAGTTCTACTTTTGGAAATGCATGCTAACAGTATAATAGTGAAGCCTCATGTAGAACCCACTATTTTGTCTCCCTGACACTACCTAATATATTAGTTCTACTTTTGGAAATGCATGCTAACAGTATAATAGTGAAGCCTCATGTAGAACCCACTATTTTGTCTCCCTGACACTACCTAATATATTAGTTCTACTTTTGGAAATGCATGCTAACAGTATAATAGTGAAGCCTCATGTAGAACCCACTATTTTGTCTCCCTGACACTACCTAATATATTAGTTCTACTTTTGGAAATGCATGCTAACAGTATAATAGTGAAGCCTCATGTAGAACCCACTATTTTGTCTCCCTGACACTACCTAATATATTAGTTCTACTTTTGGAAATGCATGCTAACAGTATAATAGTGAAGCCTCATGTAGAACCCACTATTTTGTCTCCCTGACACTACCTAATATATTAGTTCTACTTTTGGAAATGCATGCTAACAGTATAATAGTGAAGCCTCATGTAGAACCCACTATTTTGTCTCCCTGACACTACCTAATATATTAGTTCTACTTTTGGAAATGCATGCTAACAGTATAATAGTGAAGCCCTATGTAGAACCCACTATTTTGTCTCCCTGACACTACCTAATATAATAGTTCTACTTTTGGAAATGCATGCTAACAGTATAATAGTGAAGCCTCATGTAGAACCTGCTATTTTGTCTCCCTGACACTACCTAATATATTAGTTCTACTTTTGGAAATGCATGCTAACAGTATAATAGTGAAGCCTCATGTAGAACCCACTATTTTGTCTCCCTGACACTACCTAATATATTAGTTCTACTTTTGGAAATGCATGCTAACAGTATAATAGTGAAGCCTCATGTAGAACCCACTATTTTGTCTCCCTGACACTACCTAATATATTAGTTCTACTTTTGGAAATGCATGCTAACAGTATAATAGTGAAGCCCTATGTAGAACCCACTATTTTGTCTCCCTGACACTACCTAATATATTAGTTCTACTTTTGGAAATGCATGCTAACAGTATAATAGTGAAGCCTCATGTAGAACCCACTATTTTGTCTCCCTGACACTACCTAATAAATTAGTTCTACTTTTGGAAATGCATGCTAACAGTATAATAGTGAAGCCCTATGTAGAACCCACTATTTTGTGCCCCTGACACTACCTAATATATTAGTTCTACTTTTGGAAATGCATGCTAACAGTATAATAGTGAAGCCTCATGTAGAACCCACTATTTTGTCTCCCTGACACTACCTAATATATTAGTTCTACTTTTGGAAATGCATGCTAACAGTATAATAGTGAAGCCTCATGTAGAACCCACTATTTTGTCTCCCTGACACTACCTAATATATTAGTTCTACTTTTGGAAATGCATGCTAACAGTATAATAGTGAAGCCTCATGTAGAACCCACTATTTTGTCTCCCTGACACTACCTAATATATTAGTTCTACTTTTGGAAATGCATGCTAACATAATAGTGAAGCCCTATGTAGAACCCACTATTTTGTCTCCCTGACACTACCTAATATATTAGTTCTACTTTTGGAAATGCATGCTAACAGTATAATAGTGAAGCCTCATGTAGAACCCACTATTTTGTCTCCCTGACACTACCTAATATATTAGTTCTACTTTTGGAAATGCATGCTAACAGTATAATAGTGAAGCCTCATGTAGAACCCACTATTTTGTCTCCCTGACACTACCTAATATATTAGTTCTACTTTTGGAAATGCATGCTAACAGTATAATAGTGAAGCCTCATGTAGAACCCACTATTTTGTCTCCCTGACACTACCTAATATATTAGTTCTACTTTTGGAAATGCATGCTAACAGTATAATAGTGAAGCCCTATGTAGAACCCACTATTTTGTCTCCCTGACACTACCTAATATATTAGTTCTACTTTTGGAAATGCATGCTAACAGTATAATAGTGAAGCCCTATATAGAACCAACTATTTTGTGCCCCTGACACTACCTAATATATTAGTTCTACTTTTGGAAATGCATGCTAACAGTATAATAGTGAAGCCTCATGTAGAACCCACTATTTTGTCTCCCTGACACTACCTAATATATTAGTTCTACTTTTGGAAATGCATGCTAACAGTATAATAGTGAAGCCCTATGTAGAACCCACTATTTTGTGCCCCTGACACTACCTAATATATTAGTTCTACTTTTGGAAATGCATGCTAACAGTATAATAGTGAAGCCCTATATAGAACCAACTATTTTGTGCCCCTGACACTACCTAATATATTAGTACTACTTTTGGAAATGCATGCTAACAGTATAATAGTGAAGCCCTATATAGAACCAACTATTTTGTGCCCCTGACACTACCTAATATATTAGTTCTACTTTTGGAAATGCATGCTAACAGTATAATAGTGAAGCCCTATGTAGAACCCACTATTTTGTCTCCCTGACACTACCTAATATATTAGTTCTACTTTTGGAAATGCATGCTAACAGTATAATAGTGAAGCCCTATATAGAACCAACTATTTTGTGCCCCTGACACTACCTAATATATTAGTTCTACTTTTGGTAATGCATGCTAACAGTATAATAGTGAAGCCCTATATAGAACCAACTATTTTGTGCCCCTGACACTACCTAATATATTAGTTCTACTTTTGGAAATGCATGCTAACAGTATAATAGTGAAGCCCTATGTAGAACCCACTATTTTGTCTCCCTGACACTACCTAATATATTAGTTCTACTTTTGGAAATGAATGCTAACAGTATAATAGTGAAGCCCTATATAGAACCAACTATTTTGTGCCCCTGACACTACCTAATATATTAGTTCTACTTTTGGAAATGCATGCTAACAGTATAATAGTGAAGCCTCATGTAGAACCCACTATTTTGTCTCCCTGACACTACCTAATATATTAGTTCTACTTTTGGAAATGCATGCTAACAGTATAATAGTGAAGCCCTATGTAGAACCCACTATTTTGTCTCCCTGACACTACCTAATATATTAGTTCTACTTTTGGAAATGCATGCTAACAGTATAATAGTGAAGCCCTATGTAGAACCCACTATTTTGTCTCCCTGACACTACCTAATATATTAGTTCTACTTTTGGAAATGCATGCTAACAGTATAATAGTGAAGCAATATATAGAACCAACTATTTTGTGCCCCTGACACTACCTAATATATTAGTTCTACTTTTGGAAATGCATGCTAACAGTATAATAGTGAAGCCCTATGTAGAACCCACTATTTTGTCTCCCTGACACTACCTAATATATTAGTTCTACTTTTGGAAATGCATGCTAACAGTATAATAGTGAAGCCCTATGTAGAACCCACTATTTTGTCTCCCTGACACTACCTAATATATTAGTTCTACTTTTGGAAATGCATGCTAACAGTATAATAGTGAAGCCCTATGTAGAACCCACTATTTTGTCTCCCTGACACTACCTAATATATTAGTTCTACTTTTGGAAATGCATGCTAACAGTATAATAGTGAAGCCCTATATAGAACCCACTATTTTGTGCCCCTGACACTACCTAATATATTAGTTCTACTTTTGGAAATGCATGCTAACAGTATAATAGTGAAGCCCTATGTAGAACCCACTATTTTGTCTCCCTGACACTACCTAATATATTAGTTCTACTTTTGGAAATGCATGCTAACAGTATAATAGTGAAGCCCTATGTAGAACCCACTATTTTGTGCCCCTGACACTACCTAATATATTAGTTCTACTTTTGGAAATGCATGCTAACAGTATAATAGTGAAGCCCTATATAGAACCAACTATTTTGTGCCCCTGACACTACCTAATATATTAGTTCTACTTTTGGAAATGCATGCTAACAGTATAATAGTGAAGCCTCATGTAGAACCCACTATTTTGTCTCCCTGACACTACCTAATATATTAGTTCTACTTTTGGAAATGCATGCTAACAGTATAATAGTGAAGCCCTATGTAGAACCCACTATTTTGTCTCCCTGACACTACCTAATATATTAGTTCTACTTTTGGAAATGCATGCTAACAGTATAATAGTGAAGCCTCATGTAGAACCCACTATTTTGTCTCCCTGACACTACCTAATATATTAGTTCTACTTTTGGAAATGCATGCTAACAGTATAATAGTGAAGCCTCATGTAGAACCCACTATTTTGTCTCCCTGACACTACCTAATATATTAGTTCTACTTTTGGAAATGCATGCTAACAGTATAATAGTGAAGCCCTATGTAGAACCCACTATTTTGTGCCCCTGACACTACCTAATATATTAGTTCTACTTTTGGAAATGCATGCTAACAGTATAATAGTGAAGCCTCATGTAGAACCCACTATTTTGTCTCCCTGACACTACCTAATATATTAGTTCTACTTTTGGAAATGCATGCTAACAGTATAATAGTGAAGCCTCATGTAGAACCCACTATTTTGTCTCCCTGACACTACCTAATATATTAGTTCTACTTTTGGAAATGCATGCTAACAGTATAATAGTGAAGCCTCATGTAGAACCCACTATTTTGTCTCCCTGACACTACCTAATATATTAGTTCTACTTTTGGAAATGCATGTTAACAGTATAATAGTGAAGCCTCATGTAGAACCCACTATTTTGTCTCCCTGACACTACCTAATATATTAGTTCTACTTTTGGAAATGCATGCTAACAGTATAATAGTGAAGCCTCATGTAGAACCCACTATTTTGTCTCCCTGACACTACCTAATATATTAGTTCTACTTTTGGAAATGCATGTTAACAGTATAATAGTGAAGCCCTATGTAGAACCCACTATTTTGTCTCCCTGACACTACCTAATATATTAGTTCTACTTTTGGAAATGCATGCTAACAGTATAATAGTGAAGCCTCATGTAGAACCCACTATTTTGTCTCCCTGACACTACCTAATATATTAGTTCTACTTTTGGAAATGCATGCTAACAGTATAATAGTGAAGCCTCATGTAGAACCCACTATTTTGTCTCCCTGACACTACCTAATATATTAGTTCTACTTTTGGAAATGCATGCTAACAGTATAATAGTGAAGCCTCATGTAAAACCCACTATTTTATCTCCCTGACCCTACCTAATATATTAGTTCTACTTTTGGAAATACATGCTAACAGTATAATAGTGAAGCCCTATGTAGAACCCACTATTTTGTCTCCCTGACACTACCTAATATATTAGTTCTACTTTTGGAAATGCATGCTAACAGTATAATAGTGAAGCCTCATGTAGAACCCACTATTTTGTCTCCCTGACACTACCTAATAAATTAGTTCTACTTTTGGAAATGCATGCTAACAGTATAATAGTGAAGCCCTATGTAGAACCCACTATTTTGTGCCCCTGACACTACCTAATATATTAGTTCTACTTTTGGAAATGCATGCTAACAGTATAATAGTGAAGCCTCATGTAGAACCCACTATTTTGTCTCCCTGACACTACCTAATATATTAGTTCTACTTTTGGAAATGCATGCTAACAGTATAATAGTGAAGCCTCATGTAGAACCCACTATTTTGTCTCCCTGACACTACCTAATATATTAGTTCTACTTTTGGAAATGCATGCTAACAGTATAATAGTGAAGCCTCATGTAGAACCCACTATTTTGTCTCCCTGACACTACCTAATATATTAGTTCTACTTTTGGAAATGCATGCTAACAGTATAATAGTGAAGCCTCATGTAGAACCCACTATTTTGTCTCCCTGACACTACCTAATATATTAGTTCTACTTTTGGAAATGCATGATAACAGTATAATAGTGAAGCCCTATATAGAACCAACTATTTTGTGCCCCTGACACTACCTAATATATTAGTTCTACTTTTGGAAATGCATGCTAACAGTATAATAGTGAAGCCCTATGTAGAACCCACTAGTTTGTGTCCCTGACACTACCTAATATATTAGTTCTACTTTTGGAAATGCATGCTAACAGTATAATAGTGAAGCCCTATATAGAACCAACTATTTTGTGCCCCTGACACTACCTAATATATTAGTTCTACTTTTGGAAATGCATGCTAACAGTATAATAGTGAAGCCCTATGTAGAACCCACTAGTTTGTGCCCCTGACACTACCTAATAAATTAGTTCTACTTTTGGAAATGCATGCTAACAGTATAATAGTGAAGCCCTATGTAGAACCCACTATTTTGTGCCCCTGACACTACCTAATATATTAGTTCTACTTTTGGAAATGCATGCTAACAGTATAATAGTGAAGCCCTATGTAGAACCCACTAGTTTGTGCCCCTGACACTACCTAATAAATTAGTTCTACTTTTGGAAATGCATGCTAACAGTATAATAGTGAAGCCCTATGTAGAACCCACTAGTTTGTGCCCCTGACACTACCTAATATATTAGTTCTACTTTTGGAAATGCATGCTAACAGTATAATAGTGAAGCCCTATATAGAACCAACTATTTTGTGCCCCTGACACTACTTAATATATATTAGTTCTACTTTTGGAAATGCATGCTAACAGTATAATAGTGAAGCCCTATGTAGAACCCACTAGTTTGTGCCCCTGACACTACCTAATATATTAGTTCTACTTTTGGAAATGCATGCTAACAGTATAATAGTGAAGCCCTATATAGAACCAACTATTTTGTGCCCCTGACACTACCTAATATATTAGTTCTACTTTTGGAAATGCATGCTAACAGTATAATAGTGAAGCCCTATATAGAACCAACTATTTTGTGCCCCTGACACTACCTAATATATTAGTTCTACTTTTTGAAATGCATGCTAACAGTATAATAGTGAAGCCTCATGTAGAACCCACTATTTTGTCTCCCTGACACTACCTAATATATTAGTTCTACTTTTGGAAATGCATGCTAACAGTATAATAGTGAAGCCCTATATAGAACCAACTATTTTGTGCCCCTGACACTACCTAATATATTAGTTCTACTTTTGGAAATGCATGCTAACAGTATAATAGTGAAGCCCTATATAGAACCAACTATTTTGTGCCCCTGACACTACCTAATATATTAGTTCTACTTTTGGAAATGCATGCTAACAGTATAATAGTGAAGCCTCATGTAGAACCCACTATTTTGTCTCCCTGACACTACCTACTATATTAGTTCTACTTTTGGAACTGCATGCTAACAGTATAATAGTGAAGCCCTATATAGAACCAACTATTTTGTGCCCCTGACACTACCTAATATATTAGTTCTACTTTTGGAAATGCATGCTAACAGTATAATAGTGAAGCCCTATATAGAACCAACTATTTTGTGCCCCTGACACTACCTAATATATTAGTTCTACTTTTGGAAATGCATGCTAACAGTATAATAGTGAAGCCTCATGTAGAACCCACTATTTTGTCTCCCTGACACTACCTAATATATTAGTTCTACTTTTGGAAATGCATGCTAACAGTATAATAGTGAAGCCCTATATAGAACCAACTATTTTGTGCCCCTGACACTACCTAATATATTAGTTCTACTTTTTTAAATGCATGCTAACAGTATAATAGTGAAGCCCTATGTAGAACCCACTAGTTTTTGCCCCTGACACTACCTAATATATTAGTTCTACTTTTGGAAATGCATGCTAACAGTATAATAGTGAAGCCCTATGTAGAACCCACTATTTTGTCTCCCTGACACTACCTAATATATTAGTTCTACTTTTGGAAATGCATGCTAACAGTATAATAGTGAAGCCCTATATAGAACCAACTATTTTGTGCCCCTGACACTACCTAATACATTAGTTCTACTTTTGGAAATGCATGCTAACAGTATAATAGTGAAGCCCTATGTAGAACCCACTATTTTGTGCCCCTGACACTACCTAATATATTAGTTCTACTTTTGGAAATGCATGCTAACAGTATAATAGTGAAGCCTCATGTAGAACCCACTATTTTGTGCCCCTGACACTACCTAATATATTAGTTCTACTTTTGGAAATGCATGCTAACAGTATAATAGTGAAGCCCTATGTAGAACCCACTAGTTTGTGCCCCTGACACGACCTAATATATTAGTTCTACTTTTGGAAATGCATGATAACAGTATAATAGTGAAGCCCTATATAGAACCAACTATTTTGTGCCCCTGACACTACCTAATATATTAGTTCTACTTTTGGAAATGCATGCTAACAGTATAATAGTGAAGCCCTATGTAGAACCCACTATTTTGTGCCCCTGACACTACCTAATATATTAGTTCTACTTTTGGAAATGCATGCTAACAGTATAATAGTGAAGCCCTATGTAGAACCCACTATTTTGTGCCCCTGACACTACCTAATATATTAGTTCTACTTTTGGAAATGCATGCTAACAGTATAATAGTGAAGCCCTATGTAGAACCCACTATTTTGTGCCCCTGACACTACCTAATATATTAGTTCTACTTTTGGAAATGCATGCTAACAGTATAATAGTGAAGCCCTATGTAGAACCCACTATTTTGTGCCCCTGACACTACCTAATATATTAGTTCTACTTTTGGAAATGCATGCTAACAGTATAATAGTGAAGCCCTATGTAGAACCCACTATTTTGTGCCCCTGACACTACCTAATATATTAGTTCTACTTTTGGAAATGCATGCTAACAGTATAATTGTGAAGCCCTATGTAGAACCCACTATTTTGTGCCCCTGACACTACCTAATATATTAGTTCTACTTTTGGAAATGCATGCTAACAGTATAATAGTGAAGCCCTATGTAGAACCCACTATTTTGTGCCCCTGACACTACCTAATATATTAGTTCTACTTTTGGAAATGCATGCTAACAGTATAATTGTGAAGCCCTATGTAGAACCCACTATTTTGTGCCCCTGACACTACCTAATATATTAGTTCTACTTTTGGAAATGCATGCTAACAGTATAATAGTGAAGCCCTATGTAGAACCCACTATTTTGTCTCCCTGACACTACCTAATATATTAGTTCTACTTTTGGAAATGCATGCTAACAGTATAATAGTGAAGCCCTATATAGAACCAACTATTTTGTGCCCCTGACACTACCTAATACATTAGTTCTACTTTTGGAAATGCATGCTAACAGTATAATAGTGAAGCCCTATGTAGAACCCACTATTTTGTGCCCCTGACACTACCTAATATATTAGTTCTACTTTTGGAAATGCATGCTAACAGTATAATAGTGAAGCCTCATGTAGAACCCACTATTTTGTGCCCCTGACACTACCTAATATATTAGTTCTACTTTTGGAAATGCATGCTAACAGTATAATAGTGAAGCCCTATGTAGAACCCACTAGTTTGTGCCCCTGACACGACCTAATATATTAGTTCTACTTTTGGAAATGCATGATAACAGTATAATAGTGAAGCCCTATATAGAACCAACTATTTTGTGCCCCTGACACTACCTAATATATTAGTTCTACTTTTGGAAATGCATGCTAACAGTATAATAGTGAAGCCCTATGTAGAACCCACTATTTTGTGCCCCTGACACTACCTAATATATTAGTTCTACTTTTGGAAATGCATGCTAACAGTATAATAGTGAAGCCCTATGTAGAAACCACTATTTTGTGCCCCTGACACTACCTAATATATTAGTTCTACTTTTGGAAATGCATGCTAACAGTATAATAGTGAAGCCCTATGTAGAACCCACTATTTTGTGCCCCTGACACTACCTAATATATTAGTTCTACTTTTGGAAATGCATGCTAACAGTATAATAGTGAAGCCCTATGTAGAACCCACTATTTTGTGCCCCTGACACTACCTAATATATTAGTTCTACTTTTGGAAATGCATGCTAACAGTATAATAGTGAAGCCCTATGTAGAACCCACTATTTTGTGCCCCTGACACTACCTAATATATTAGTTCTACTTTTGGAAATGCATGCTAACAGTATAATAGTGAAGCCCTATGTAGAACCCACTATTTTGTGCCCCTGACACTACCTAATATATTAGTTCTACTTTTGGAAATGCATGCTAACAGTATAATTGTGAAGCCCTATGTAGAACCCACTATTTTGTGCCCCTGACACTACCTAATATATTAGTTCTACTTTTGGAAATGCATGCTAACAGTATAATAGTGAAGCCCTATGTAGAACCCACTATTTTGTGCCCCTGACACTACCTAATATATTAGTTCTACTTTTGGAAATGCATGCTAACAGAATAATAGTGAAGCCCTATGTAGAACCCACTATTTTGTGCCCCTGACACTACCTAATATATTAGTTCTACTTTTGGAAATGCATGCTAACAGTATAATTGTGAAGCCCTATGTAGAACCCACTATTTTGTGCCCCTGACACTACCTAATATATTAGTTCTACTTTTGGAAATGCATGCTAACAGTATAATAGTGAAGCCCTATGTAGAACCCACTATTTTGTGCCCCTGACACTACCTAATATATTAGTTCTACTTTTGGAAATGCATGCTAACAGTATAATAGTGAAGCCCTATGTAGAACCCACTATTTTGTGCCCCTGACACTACCTAATATATTAGTTCTACTTTTGGAAATGCATGCTAACAGTATAATAGTGAAGCCCTATGTAGAACCCACTATTTTGTGCCCCTGACACTACCTATTATATTAGTTCTACTTTTGGAAATGCATGCTAACAGTATAATAGTGAAGCCCTATGTAGAACCCACTATTTTGTGCCCCTGACACTACCTAATATATTAGTTCTACTTTTGGAAATGCATGCTAACAGTATAATAGTGAAGCCCTATGTAGAACCCACTATTTTGTGCCCCTTACACTACCTAATATATTAGTTCTACTTTTGGAAATGCATGCTAACAGTATAATTGTGAAGCCCTATGTAGAACCCACTATTTTGTGCCCCTGACACTACCTAATATATTAGTTCTACTTTTGGAAATGCATGCTAACAGTATAATAGTGAAGCCTCATGTAGAACCCACTATTTTGTGCCCCTGACACTACCTAATATATTAGTTCTACTTTTGGAAATGCATGCTAACAGTATAATAGTGAAGCCCTATGTAGAACCCACTAGTTTGTGCCCCTGACACGGCCTAATATATTAGTTCTACTTTTGGAAATGCATGATAACAGTATAATAGTGAAGCCCTATATAGAACCAACTATTTTGTGCCCCTGACACTACCTAATATATTAGTTCTACTTTTGGAAATGCATGCTAACAGTATAATAGTGAAGCCTCATGTAGAACCCACTATTTTGTCTCCCTGACCCTACCTAATATATTAGTTCTACTTTTGGAAATGCATGCTAACAGTATAATAGTGAAGCCCTATGTAGAACCCACTATTTTGTCTCCCTGACACTACCTAATATATTAGTTCTACTTTTGGAAATGCATGCTAACAGTATAATAGTGAATCTAATGCAGAACCAACTATTTTGTTTCCCTAAAACTACCTAATGCAATAATATAAATTTGAAATGTTTGATAACAATATCTGAGTCAAACCATTTATATTAACAGTTTGTTGTTAATTTTGTTAATGTTTTTATATATTGTTCTAGAAAATAACAGCACATTTTTAATTGAATGAATGCATGGTTAATTGTATACTATTTTAATTTCTATCATATATAATCATGGAATTGATTATTAATAAAACAAAATAAGAAATCTATTAGTTTTATTTATTAGATTTGTTTTCAATAAGTAATAACTTCAGGCTTCTCAAACACTAATGTATTTTACTGTGTGTCTTATGTTTAAAAGATATTTTTATTTTAACAATTTTAGATTTATTCAAATTTATTTAGAATTTTTTACAAAAATCTGCTTGGATTGATGTACATAAAATATAAGCAAGACTTACAACTAGAGTTTATTCTAAGGACATGCCAGCCAACCATGTAGGGACTTCCTTATACATCCTTACACGTATTTTAATCTAATGGTAATAATTGATTCCTTGTCATTCATAGTTTCGTATTACCCAATAATATCAAAAACTGTTGTTAGTTTAATATTAACCACTTTATGCCTTTCTAAAATAGAAAAATACTTTATCCAGATGATATTTAACTTTGAATAAGTTTTAAAGATATTCAAATTTGTTGATTCCATCTTCACATGAGCTATTAGTTTTCACTAAACAATTATAAATATTTATAAACTTGCCTATAGTAGCACTTACTTATATTTGTTGAGGACGGGCGTTTCGGGATTTGACAATGGGACACATCTTCCGAAACGGCCGTCCTCAACAAATATAAGTAAGTTCTACTATATGCAAGTTTATAAATATTTATAATTGTTTAGTTTTAAAGATATTTTAAAAGTATAAATAAATATATTATAAAATCGAAACAAAATAAATATTCAAGTTTAATATCTTTTCAATGTAATGATAAAATTACTGC
The DNA here is from genome assembly GCA_036971475.1 of Prosapia bicincta. NCBI lineage: Eukaryota > Metazoa > Arthropoda > Insecta > Hemiptera > Cercopidae > Prosapia > Prosapia bicincta. Next base: position 36,142,134 of record JBAIZL010000009.1, on the reverse strand, counting down.
TCTGTTCTCATTTTTAAGGCAAGTTTTTTTATAAGTATATATTATTTTAAAAGCTTTTATTTTTTGTTTTAATTATTACTAACCTATGTTTTTAAATAGAGTTTTAATTGATATTTAATTTAAAATAAGAAGAAACTAAACTGAGCAAATATTGAAATCAATTTAAGTATAAAAAATTAACACTAGTACTTGTATTTTTGGAAGGTATATACAAATACAATTGGTTAAAACAATCCCAGATAAACTGATCCTAACAGATAACTTAGAAATGGATAAAAACTGAGACATCCTATACGACAAATATAAAGGCATCCCAATACTACCATGCTGTACTGTACAACAAGAGCAATATATAGACTTGCTTTTAACTAACCACAAGAATTTCAAGAAATGATAACCTACAGACAAAAAACTACAAACATAAAAGCATCTCAAACATTGCTTTCCTATAGATACATACCTTATACTACGTTATACTGTAAGTAGTTACTGTGTTCATGTCATGATTGAGTCTGTCCAGTTAGTGGTCAATCAAAGTATTCCCAAGAAATAACTCAGATGCAACAATCTTTAAACCAATTAACTTCTATAGTTATATATTTTACCAAACACTGCACTGTGTATAATATAATTTACTTCAGTGTTGGAAACTCAACATTAAGTCATCATGTGGTGATAAATAAATTAACAGTTAGGACAGATAATCATGTATAATGAAAATTATAAATTTATATAGTAAAAACGCTTGTAAATATGTTACACTTGGCTATAGTAGCACAAACTTTTATAATTGTTGAGGGCGGCCATTTCAGAGTTACGGTCTCAGTTGATAATGGGACACATCTCCCGAAATGGCCATCCTCAACAATTATAAAAGTAAGTGCTACTATAGTCAAGTGTAACATATTTACAAGTGTTTTTAGTAAAAATTAGTAGCTCATGTGAAGATGGAATCAATTAATATAAATTTATATAGATTTTAATTTAAATTTCGGACCATTTAATATTTTCATTAAAAATTATAAAAGTATAATAAATTTAATTGTTTTAACATTTGATTTATAAATTGTATTAGTGTAAAAGTTTTGTTCTTTAAATTTTTTATTCAACAAAATAATTAATTTTGTTTGAAACTAGTATGTGTATCAAATTGTACATAAACAGTTTGAAATTGTATTGTTTTCTTTATAAATCAATTTGAAACAAATTAGAGAAAATGTAATGAAACAGAAAAAAGAGGGATGGTGTGATAAAGAGACCGATAACATTTATAAATATTGTGCGTCAGCGGAAACGGATCTGAGCTTCTGTTCCATTACATTTCAGGAAACTCCATCACATTCTTTGCATTACTGGAAATCAGAGACAGGAGTGGCAGCTTAAAAATAACTTAACTCTAACTAAGGGGTGGGCTTCTCCGGATCTGAAATTTTAAAAAAATGCCCGAAAATTTTTAAAAAAACAGCTGAAAACATAGAGGTACCTGGAAGAAAAAGTACATAAAGCCCAATGATTTCCAATATAAAACTGTCATCCTATCTGAACTGTTTAAATTATTTAAGATAAATCTTGTTGGCTTTAGCTAACTTTAAAAAAGGAATGAAAATCATGCAAAGATAGTGATGGATACACTGGTTAGCTGACATATCTACTATTTGCTAACATGCACGTGAATTTCCACACAACCACATAACCATTTTCTAGATGGAATATGACTTCCGTGTATCAAAACGTTTCCATTGAAACACGTAACTTAATCACGTAATTTATGTACCGTATAAAAATTTGTATAACGGAAACGAACTTAAATTAAAACTGACCTGCTGTCTGCAAGCTCTGGGCTTCAGACTACAAAAACCTGAAACAAAAAAAAATGTTTCCAAATAAAGTTGTGTTTCAAAAAAATTATAAAAATCATTGCGAAGTTTATTTAAATAAAACATTACACAATATTCTGTTTCAATTCTCAATATCAAAAATTTAATGTAGATAATGATATTACCTATTTATTCGTTAATCCCTTTAACATTAGTTTATGACTATCCGAACTTTAAATTTTGTAAATTTGGGAAAACTTGCTGAGACAGAACGCTTTTGATTGTTATGTGGCGATCTTGAGACACTAATGAAGATAGCCACATAAGTGGTAAGAAGTTAAAGTTGTCATTAATATAAACTAATGTTAAAGTGATTAATTAAGATACATCGAACGTAATGGACTACCAAATTCAAGAGTATTTATATTAAATTCATTTATTATTTCAATAGTACTATAATAAAACTATAGTGTTAATAAAATAACTAATGAAATAACTAATATACTGTATTGTTACTATGGTAATATTGGAATAAACTGTTTAATTGAAAAGCTTTTCCTCCCCAAACTTTAGTTTTAAATTGCAGAAAAATTATAAAGGTATGGTCTGTAAAAAAATAACTCTTAATATGAAATGTTAGGTGATCTAGATATTTAAAACAAGATAAAATAATGAATTACAGTTATTTACCCCCATCCTCAACCCTTAATTTACTGTAAGAATAAAGCCAGGAGAGGTGCAATTGTAGATAATGCTACTAAACACATATAAATAATTCCTTTCACCTGAAAACTTTATCCTTAGAATTTATATTGTTTTTATTATTAAATTAGCGACGTATGACTTTAATTATTTTCTTTAATTGTGGAAAGGCCATTAATAAAAAGAAATTACCAATTGGAGAGGTATATTAAAATTTTTGTACACATAATGCAAACTAACTAGTTGGACTATGAGGTTGTTATTCCTTGTCCTACCTCAGTCAAGAATTTCAACATCATTTATGAATTTATAAATTAGTCTATCACTATTCACAGATTACAGTAAAAATGAAAGCCAGCAGAGTGGAATAAAAAAACATCACCAGAAAGCAAAAATTTATCTTACACCAAAACCAGGATGTTCGAGTCAGCGCTCGAAGTTTGAACGTGTTACCGCGGCCTATATTCAAACGCTCAGCTGGCCTGTACAGTAATGGTCACGTGATGTCTGATCTGCCAATCGATGTATGGATTTGAGTATTGATTTTCTGTGGCTTCTCTGTTCCCCCTCCCTTAGCTCGCATTTCCGTAAGTTAGTCGCCCGTTGTCTCTGAACCTTCGTACGGTTAACAAGCCTTAGTAAAGTACCTCGTTGCGTAAAGTTGCACCACATGTGCAAAGTGCCGTTTTTGACCGTGAAAACCTCGTACAAGTGTTAAAACTGTTCGTCTTAATGTGTGTTCGTGTGAACGCGTTATTATATACGTTATTTGCGGATTATTGACTTTAATTTACAATCGCCGTTTTGTAAGATCCTTTGTGCCGTTACGCGCCATAGTTATAAATGACTTTAGGATTTTAAATGCAGCTTATTGACTTCTCGTTTAAGTTCTAGTTGGACCTCCCCTGGCTAGGATTCCTACAAACTGGGTACCCAGGACTTCTACAGCTACGAGATCTACGACCACTTCAATTTTGCCCTTTCTTGCTTCACGAGGGTAAGTGCTGCATAAGCTTAAGTACTTATAATTCATTTATGTGTAAATTCAGTGCGAATTATTCTGTTATTAAATGTGCTTGTACGGAGCCCATTATGGCTTTCAAACTTTCGTAATTGCGTGCTCAGCGATTGAAGTAAGGCACTTTGCCGCAGCTTATTATTGTTACTGAACATCTCTATTGTATTATTTCGGATCTTTCTCGAACCTCGCTTTCTTCTCATTTTAGCTAAGCGCCAGTCGCTTCATTTGGTCCTCTTCGAGCCGGATAGATTAAATTCAAATTCATTTGATTTATATGATTCATGCAATCTTACCAAGTGTTGCGCAACCTTTGATTTCTGATTTCCTTTGTGCGAGTTACACGCGCGGGAAGTTAGTCATACGTGACGTCATAGGTATACGTCACTTGATTTTGATTTGCTTTGTGATGAGGAAATATTTTACGTTTATTAAACTATACAGTCCACTTACCGCTATTTAAAAAATTTGTGAAATTAATTTGTGTTGCGTTTTATTTGTGAACTTTATTAAATTATTTATGATGGCAATTAATACTGAATATTACCTCGCTAAATTAAAAAATATATTAAATGATTTGGAACAAGTACAAACCCTTCTTGACGATAAAGAGATGCCGGAAGGCATCGCTCGAGAAATAAGACGCATTCAGGCCAATTTCGTGGATACTTATGAGATATTAGAACAAACGTTCGCCACCCAGGTGGCAAGTTTAGCTGAAAGAGCGTTTAATATCAAAAGACAATTTCAGGACGTGTATTTGCCCATGTTAGCAAAATACCCTAACCTTATCAAGGCAGAGGTGACATCAACCTCGCACGTCAAATCAGCTGTAGGTTCACCTAACCTCCCTAGTATTGCGTTGCCTATTTTTTCAGGAAACAACAGTGACTGGACGGACTTTATAACAATGTACGATTCAATGGTCCATTGCAACGACAGTCTTAGTAATATACAGAAATTCCAATATCTGAAATCTGTACTTAAAGGCGACGCTTTAGCAATTGTCACAGGCTTGATAATATCTGAACAAAATTACAGCATTGCATATCGAGCTTTGCGCAATCGGTACGCTAACCCACGCCGTTTGGCTGACCACTATTTTAAAATTATTCAAGACTTTAAACAAATTAAGAATGCTTCGCAAACTGAACTGAACCGCTTCTTGACCGCGCATTCAAACGCTGTGTGTGCGTTGAAGGTTATCCAGCTAGATGATTTGGCTGATTTCCTGCTTTTTCAGATGTCCATTAATAACTTGGACCCCCAGACTAGATTAAATTTTGAAACGAGGCTAGGCACAAATCGTATGCCTACGTACAAACTGTTGAATGATTTTATAACGGAACAGGCCAGGGCTCTAGAGTTGTTGAATCAACCGCCTGCCGCCGCTTCTACTAACGCGAGAGCTGCTCAACAACCCCGCATACTGGTGTCGTCAGTGAATGAGTCTGATTCGCAAGGGGCCCGTGATTTAAATTTTGACCGACTGGAACCTAACCTTAACACGGCACATAGTACAATTGTCCAGCCTTCGGTTTCGCCCGACAATTCTATTACACCTAAGGCTACGCAATATGTATACGAGCCTAGACGTGCTGCGTCAGGCCCTACACGGCCATTCAACGGGCCGCGCCCCGTAAATATACCTCCTGTTATGAACACTCCTAGGATGTCAGTATTCCGTCACCGATTACCACCGCTTCACATGAATCAATCCCATGTTTCTACGACACACGCAGGCATGTGTTATTATTGCGGAGACGGACATCGCATCATTGACTGTCAATCCTTTCTCGAACTGACTTCTGTGGCACGCCAGGATGCCATCATGAAATTACAACGGTGCTTCAATTGTCTTGGCTCCCATTTCCAAGCTAAATGTAAGTCCAGCCAACGCTGCAAGCAGTGCAACGAGGCACACCATACTTTGTTACATAACAACCCGCCGTCACAACAGTGACTAGTCACACCGCGACACCCGAGGCCAGCAACTAGACGCGCAACCGATACTCAAGCTCAACCTCATTCGCTGTCATGTAATATTCAGGAGTCTCTCGCCCTGTTAGGCACCGCACAAATCGTCATCCAAGACCATTACGGTCAACCTCGTTCCTTTAGAGCTATTATTGACCCCGGCAGTCAGATATCTGCCATTACTAAGAAAGCAAGCGTCCTGTTGAGCCTACCTACTCGGAGTTCAAATATGTCTTTGATTGGTGTCGCCGCCAAGACCACACGTATCCACGAGTACGTTACGTTGATTTTATTCTCGCGGCATGACCCTGGTGTAATGCTAACTACTGAAGCCGCCGTGCTTAGCCACATTACTGACCCGCTGCCGGCTACTAGGTTAGCCTCTCAAATAAGTGCTCAATACCAGCATCTACCTTTAGCTGACCCTCATTTCGACTCGCCTGCCGGTGTTGACATTATACTGGGGGCAGATGTTTTCACCCAAATACTCACTAATGGGCCTTGCACTATCATTCATGGCCAGCCCTCTGCGCTTAACACTCGTTTAGGTTGGGTCATTATGGGATCCATACCGTATAGTATGCCCCATCAACCTAGAGTGTTCATTACCTCGCTACAGTCTATTGATGACAATATTCGACGGTTTTGGGAAGTCGAAGAAGTGACTGAGGCTAAATCTTTGAGCCCTGACGAACAGCTTTGTGAAAGCCTGTTTACTACAACTACTGAACGCGATGAAGTCGGGAGATATGTTGTCGCCCTCCCCTTCAAACCTGACGCTGTAACACTTAAGTCAAACCGCAACGTTGTCCTCGCTAGTTATCATGCTTTAGAACGACGTTTAAGTCGTCAGCCGGAGGTAGCTCGGCAATATCATCAATTCATGACAGAATATATGACTCTGGGTCATATGTACCCCGCGCTTAATACTTCTAACTATTTGATCCCGCATCATTGTGTTTTTAAGACCACCAGTTCTACTACTAAGTTACGAGTAGTATTCAACGCATCCTCGCCTGATTGTAACGCGAATTCTTTAAATCAGCAATTGCTTTCCGGTCCTAAACTTCAGAAGGACCTGTCTAACGTCATCATTTCCTTTCGCCTGTATGTTCACGCCGTTTGTGCTGATCTTAAAATGATGTACCGACAAATTGCCGTGCGCCCAGCTGATCGCTGTCATCAGCACATATTATACCGACCGACGCCTCAATCTCCGCTTGTGGAATACGAGTTAGCTACTGTCACGTACGGACTAACCCCGTCTGCGTATTTAGCGTTGCGGACGCTTGAACAACTCGTAAAGGACGAAGGTAGCCGATACCCTGCCGCGTCGCAAGCAATACTTCAGCAGACTTATGTTGATGATGTTGTCACTGGCGCCAATACACCCGAAGATGCCAAGGAATTGATACAGCAGCTCATTAACATTTTCGCACTCGCCGGCCTGGAACTCAGGAAATGGTCATCAAGTGATCCTGCACTATTGTCAACACTACCTTCCACTCATCTGGAGAACCCGCTACTGTTCCAGGACGATTCTACCGCCATCAAAATACTGGGACTGCAATGGAATCCTACCTCGGACTCGTTCTCCTACCAGAGTCAGAATTTCGTTTCGGTGCCGACGAAACGCACCATATTATCTTATGTCGCTCGGACTTTCGACCCGCTTGGTTTCTTAACACCTATTACTTTCTGGATCAAATGCTTTCTTAAACGTTTGTGGCTCGAAAGGTTATCATGGGATGAACCTTTGCCAACCGCGCTTCTAAATCAATGGGACAGCTTCATTGTTCAATTCGCCAGTTTGTCTTCTATCCAAATACCTCGACACGTTGGAACACGAGCTGCCAAGCATCACCTGTTAGGGTTTTGCGATGCTTCCGAAGCTGGATACGCAGCAGCTATATATTTGAGAACCGAATGGAATGGAGTCGTTACCGTTAGCGTTCTGAAGGCTAAGAGCAGGGTAGCTCCAGTTAAACCGATCACCATACCTCGCATGGAGCTTTGTGGCGCAGTCTTGCTGGCCAAACTCTACAAGTCCGTTCAGCCCGTTTTGAATTTTGTGTCTGACGCCGAGACGTTTTTCTTCACCGATTCTGAAATTGTGTTGTATTGGATCAACACCCCGCCTTATTTATTGAAGACTTTTACTGCCAACCGCGTCACTGAAATCGTTTCAAATACCTCCATGGACCGTTGGTTCCATGTCTCGACTGCTGATAACCCCGCGGACGTTGCTTCCCGTGGGTGTCTACCTAACCAGCTTGCTGAACATCCGCTGTGGTGGCACGGCCCACCATGGGCGCTACAATGTCCTACTGCGTGGCATTTGTCTAAGCCGACCGGCCTTAATCCGGACCAGACCGAACATAAATCTGAACCTAGACTGCTATGTACGGCCGTTCAAGAGCCTAATCGACTATTGACAACTATAGAACGACATTCGAACTTAATTACTCTTCACCATGTTTTCGCTTACGTCCTGCGGTTTGTGAATAATTGCCGTCGTAAAGGCCAGACTACTAACCACGGTCATAACACCCGCTACAAGGCCAAAGTCGCCTTGAGTAAAACTTCATTTACTACGCCTTCGGTGCAGGAGTTAAGTAACGCCAGAGATCTCTGCGTCAAGCTCATACAAGAGCTGGCCTTCAGCGCAACATTGCAACGGCTCCGTCGTGGCGCTCATCGATCCGCTCCGCAGCCTAACGCCATTTGTCGACGCCCAGGGCTTACTCAGGGTGGGCGGAAGACTTAATCATTCTGAGATGTCGTATGAATCTAAGCACCCCCTTCTGCTTCCTAAACATCATCAGTACGTCAACTTGATCTGCGATCATTACCACAAGTTAGCCTTACTTGCCGGACCGCGCACCACTCAAGCGCTGATTAACGGCGAATTTTGGATTATTGCGTTACGCTCCTTACTTCGACAACGCATTCATGCGTGCATGCGGTGTTTCCGTCTGCAATCTAAGCCTCGTCCACCTATGATGGCTGCTTTACCATCATCTAGAGTCACTCCATCGCCGCCTTTCTGCAGGGTGGGAATTGATTTCGCTGGACCCTTTGACACAAAGGCAAATCATTTGCGTACCTCGAAGCTTTTAAAATCTTATCTTTGTCTATTTGTCTGCATGGCTACTAAGGCTGTGCACTTGGAGATGGTATCCGACCTATCCACCGATGCCTTTCTCGCAGCTTTACACCGTTTCACGTCAAGACGAGGGCTACCCTCTGATATTTATTCTGACAACGGTGCGAATTTTGTTGGAGCCGCGAACCGCCTGAGTGAGGTCTATCAACTGCTTGACCACTCGAAATCGCTTATCAAGCGCAAACTCGCCGACCAACGCATTGAATGGCACTTCAACCCTCCAGCCGCACCACATTTCGGCGGACTCTGGGAGGCTGCCGTCAAATCCGCTAAAGGACTTATGCACCGCACGATTGGTAATACGGTATTAAACCCTGAGGAATTGTCTACGTTGTTTACCCGGATAGAGGCTATTCTTAACAGTCGCCCTATTTTCGAGGTTTCGCCTGACCCCAGTGAAGGATCGTCTTTCCTCACTCCCGGACATTTTCTTATTGGACGTCCGCTCCTTGCACTTCCGGAGAGATGTTACCCCGAACCGCCTCTTAAATCTCGTTGGTCCATGATTCAGCAAATGACCAACCGTTTCTGGAAGACTTGGTCTACTCAGTACCTGCATTCGCAGATTCAACGCCGCAAGTGGCACAATAACTCCTCACCGCTTCAGGAGGATCAACTCGTCTTCATCACTGGAGAGCATCCGAGCCCCCTTCATTGGCCTATGGGTCGGATCATACATCTACATCCTGGACACGACCAAGTATCCCGTGTAGCTACTGTCAAAACCTCGCACGGCCAGCTGAAGCGACCTGTCCACAAGCTTGTTGGTTTTCCGCTGCAGCATTGAGTTTCACCTTTGGTTTCTTCGGCACTCTTGCCCCTTTTTTGGTTCTCTTGTTTTTCCTTCGTTTCCCCCTGCTATTTTCTTCGGCACCCTCGGTTTCCGGTGCTTTAATAGTTCTTCGCCCACTACCCACCTGGCGGATTAAAAACATTCGTTTTGGTGGGCGGTATGTTCGAGTCAGCGCTCGAAGTTTGAACGTGTTACCGCGGCCTATATTCAAACGCTCAGCTGGCCTGTACAGTAATGGTCACGTGATGTCTGATCTGCCAATCGATGTATGGATTTGAGTATTGATTTTCTGTGGCTTCTCTGTTCCCCCTCCCTTAGCTCGCATTTCCGTAAGTTAGTCGCCCGTTGTCTCTGAACCTTCGTACGGTTAACAAGCCTTAGTAAAGTACCTCGTTGCGTAAAGTTGCACCACATGTGCAAAGTGCCGTTTTTGACCGTGAAAACCTCGTACAAGTGTTAAAACTGTTCGTCTTAATGTGTGTTCGTGTGAACGCGTTATTATATACGTTATTTGCGGATTATTGACTTTAATTTACAATCGCCGTTTTGTAAGATCCTTTGTGCCGTTACGCGCCATAGTTATAAATGACTTTAGGATTTTAAATGCAGCTTATTGACTTCTCGTTTAAGTTCTAGTTGGACCTCCCCTGGCTAGGATTCCTACAAACTGGGTACCCAGGACTTCTACAGCTCGAGATCTACGACCACTTCAATTTTGCCCTTTCTTGCTTCACGAGGGTAAGTGCTGCATAAGCTTAAGTACTTATAATTCATTTATGTGTAAATTCAGTGCGAATTATTCTGTTATTAAATGTGCTTGTACGGAGCCCATTATGGCTTTCAAACTTTCGTAATTGCGTGCTCAGCGATTGAAGTAAGGCACTTTGCCGCAGCTTATTATTGTTACTGAACATCTCTATTGTATTATTTCGGATCTTTCTCGAACCTCGCTTTCTTCTCAATTTAGCTAAGCGCCAGTCGCTTCACAGGAGAAGCAGTGTTTTTTCATTTTGATGGTGTGATTCACCAACATTTATTCCTGAAGGCTAAACTGTCAATCATAAAATATATGGGGAGTTCTTTAGTTGTCTATGAGATTAATTTTGATGGAAATAAGAATGAAAATAATTAGATTTTGTTGCATGACAAAGCTCATTGATGCCTGATCCTGAATCATCTTGCTAGGCACATCATAATGTCTTTCTTATCCTCACTACTTAGGCTTCAATCAATTATTACCTGTTTCATTAGAAATAATAAATTAAACTTTTACAAATTTTTAATACACGATTTTTAAACGGACTAAAAGTATCAAATAATTTTTCATGGTTCTACAATTCTGAGGGAGAATTGTTAGTGACTATGGATATAATTGTAATACTTGTAACAACATTGCGGTAAACAACATCTCAGAAACAAATAAAGACTCAACAAACAAATACCATAACACAGTTAAAGATGTAACTAATTTAACTAAACACATAATATATAAAAAAAACCTTAAATCAATAAAACCTACACCATCTTCACTACAAGCACTTCTTAAACTACATAAACAAGGAACATCAATAAGACTAATAATCAATAGCCAACAATCACCTGCACAAAAACTAGCACACCATCTGGTTAAAAATATTAGAAATTACATAAAACTGGACACACACTCAAATATAAAAAACACACTAAATGCTTGTAAATATTTACAAACTTGCCTATGGTAGCACTTACCTATATTTGTTCAGGGCGGCCGTTTCATGAGATGTGTTCCATTGTCAACTCAGACAGTAACAGATCGTGAGTTATGAACTGAGTTGATAATGGGACACATCTCCTGAAACGGCCATCCTCAACAAATATAAGTAAGTGCTACTACAGGAAAGTTTGTAAATATTTACAAGTATTTTAGTGAAAACTAGTAGCTCACATTGAAGATGGAATCAACGAATATAAAAAACACAATAGATCTAGTAAACAAAATAAAGAACATTGAAATCCCTTACAACTCAACCCTAGCATCATTTGACATCACAAACCTATATACCAATATCCCGGTCACAGAAACACTAAACATATTGTAAGATAATCTAAGACTTAACAAAATCCCAGAAGAAATCACAAAAGAAATCATACACAATTTGAACATCATTACACAACAAAGCTAATTCACTCACAACAACAAATATTACACACATAAGGAAGGCCTACCAATGGGTTCACCGATCTCAAGCATTCTTGAAGAAATATTCCTACAACACATAGAACAGTACAAAATCATACATAACAACAAACACCCAGATAAGATAATATATTAGCACAGATATGTACACGATGTTATAATACTATACCTAGGAAACGTAAGAGAATGTCAACTACTCCAAACACATATAAACAAAATACATAAAAAAACATCCAGTTCGCTGCAGAATTTGAAAACAACAAAACATTGAATTTGTTAAACATCACCTACAAAGAATCAAAACAAACATGAATTCGACATATACTGGAACAACATAAACATGAAGCTTTCAAACATTTACTACACAGACTAAACAAGATACCTATGTCCACAACTAACAACTCAGAGGAGCTAAACACAATCAAATATTTTGCTCACATAAACGGATATGACCATTATTTAATAGACAAACTACACAGAAAAATACTCAACAAGAACTATAACAAAAACACAAGCACACACAAATTCATTACCCTCACATACATAAATAAAGTCACAAATAAAATAGCACACCAAATCAAGAAAGCAAGATACAACGTAGCTTGAAAACAACATATAAAACCAAACGGCTACAGACACAACGTTAATAGCAACACCAACACATAAAATAACCCAGGAATATATGAACTAAAATGCACCAATTGCAATAAGTCTATAATGGGCAACAGGCAGACCTTTCCCGGAAAGATATAAATAACATATAAACGCACTGCACACTTCTAGTGAATCCACCTTCGCAAATATATATAACACATAAACGCACTGCACACTTCTAGTGAATCCACTTTCGCAAATCACCTCATCAACAATAACCACTAATGCAATAGTATTGACAACAACATGAGCATCCTCCACACATCAACAAAGGCCACAAATTAAACACACTAAAACAATATGAAATATACAAACATAGAAACATACATAAAAATGACTTCCTTAATGAACAAACACGACACAGATCATGTATAATTTTTGATGACATCCCTTGTAAGTTTAAAAAATTGGAACGGAATAGCACAACTGCACCAATTATATAGCGGTAGAAATGTGAGGCTGAAGAAATCCTAAGACCAAAAAGTTTCCTCCAAGTGTGAGTTAACAATTTAACACCTAGTATTAATAGAATATCTGGTCGCAAGTAATTTGAATAGAGAGGTGCAAGTGGTTTCTAATTCTGGTGCAACACTTAGATATGGATTTTCTAAATGTCTTACAGCTCTCTGTTCAGAACCTAATGATCCAGCTTTTAAACGATCTCTTTTTGAGTCCAATCTACTAGTTGAATCGCAGCCACATAGAGAGTGTAATGCTGGCAAAATACAAGAAATGTTTTTGTCAAAGGATGGAGCAGCCAAATGACATCCTGCAATGTATTTCTTCTTACAGTCAAACCATATACCTAAACAATCTAGACGTGCTAGCTTAATCCAGAAATAAATTCCCAGGATGATGAAAACATCTGCATCACTGCTAAGGATTATAGTATGGGCAGATTGGATTTTTACTGTGTGAAATATGTGACAAAACAGCCTTGAATTGGCTTCTAAATGGTTCAAATTTAAGTCAGGTACTTCCAAAAAGGGAAAAGCCTTGTAATTTAAAACATTTTGTTGATTCTTCGAATCCTCCCCAAATGTATCGCCAGAGGTGCCATTTTTTAATTGGATGCAATGAACAAAGACCATGCCATAAACAATATCAATTTTGTAGTATGTAAGTTTAAAACGTTGTGTCATGTGTTTTTACCACATTTTTTATTACTTTCAATTTCAAGAGTTCTGATTTTGGAGATTACGTGTTAAATTGCTTCTGTGTCAGAAAGGTATTTTCAGTAGTTCAAAATTTTGTAACATGCAATAATTATACCTTTAGTATCTTGCAACTTTTTATTAGAAGTACTTTTACTTTCTTTTCCGAGGTTACTTACAAAGTTGGCAAATTTAATTTTTTTATTAGGATCGCATAACTTTTTACTTTTCAGTACAAATAGCTCATTTTTGTATGTACTTAATATAGCTTCTTAATTTTACACTATATTCAGAAAAACATTGTGATGAAGATTCATCAACAAGTTCACTGGTGTAAATATTTCGAAGCGCTCAGACCTCGTAATTGTAGGGATTGCAGGAATAATATTTTTAATATTCAGATTTGTTGATTCCATTTTCACGTGAGCTACTAGTTTTCACTAAAACACTTGTAAATATTTTACAAACTTGCCTATACTAGCACTTACTTATATTTGTTGAGGATATTTTTAATATCTTGTTCGTCTTTATCGATTCTGGATTGTGTCCACTCATTATGATAATGAATGTCACTTATAGTCTGCTTGCATTCTGAGATATGAAGAGATAGCCTAGTGAATTCTGTTTTCTAGAGAAGTAGCAGCCATCTCTGCATTGTTTCTTCATTTTTTGGTGTGCAAGAAATTTGAAAACATTGACAAAAAAGTCTTTATTTATTCTATTGTATTGATTATATTTTTTGATTAGACCTGAATGATCTTTATCTACTGTATTCTCTCTTAATTTTGTCTGTTGCACATAATTCAGAAAATAATTCATCTATTTTTATAAATTCGGTAATTAGTCCGCTTCCTACATACGAGTTTGAGTACTCTTATACCTCTGTTATAATCTCTACCTTTGAGAATGGATGATAAAGCATTCATACAATAAATATCGGCTTCAATAAGAATACTATCGAGTCTACGCTCTTCTACATATAGGTCCAAGCATCTCACAACGTATTTTTTGGCAAAAATAACGATCCAATTCTCATTATGAAATACTTAATTTGTTTGTTAAATATTTTTTGGGATAAGATATATAGCAATGTCGCATGAAAGTACTCTACTATTATTTTTTTTCATTGTTATTTTTCTTGATATATTACTAAAGGTATAACATGGGTCGATTCTTTTCCGCTTAATGTTTCTACATGGAAACATTATTGTTATCTGTAGCTCCAAGGCACCAGCATAGCTGGTGGCAACATAGGTTTTTTGTTTATTTGATGTCTCAGGTAAAGGAATCTGAGCATAGTTACCGGTCCTCAGATTTATAAAAACATGCCATATTCAAGAAAATTTTATTTAATTTATTATTATTTTTTTAGTTTTATGTTTGGATGAAAATTTTTTAAACTTACAGTTTTTGTGTTGTACATCTTAGGTTTTAGTATAAATTATACTTTTTTTGTATTACTTAGCAAAAACCCACTACTTACTGATTTATTCAGCAGATGTGTTTTACACTGTCAGCGCATTATTCAAAGATGTGAATCACTGACAAGACTGTTGCTCAGGTGTGTTGTGTTGGTGACACCTAGTGTTGGTAAAACCTAGTGCAAAACGCGTCTGCTGAATAAATCAGTATGTGGTGTTTTTTGCCAAGTTAATACAAAAAACGTACAAAAAAATTCAATCGAATTTATATATGTTGATGAATAATATGCATTGATCACTTAAACAATAGTTTATGACTAACCGAACTTTAAATTTTGTAAATTTGTTATAACTTACTGAGACAGAAAGTTTTTGATCGCTATGTGGCAATCTTCATCAGTATATTCTGCTTGGAGATGTCGGTTCAAGCGGTGACAGTTTTAAAGGCAGGTTTTCGGTAGTAACAAAGAGTATGTGTGATTTGTATTGTGTTTGTTCATTTAATATGTTTGTACTTTGCGTTTAATATGTTTATACTTTGAGAGTTGCCTGGCACAGATACGTCGATGATATCACAACACTACACAGATGCAACTCCTGACATTGCAAAAAACTCCTCACCTGCACTAATAAAATACGCCCAAAACTCCACTTCACTTCAGAAATTGAAACCAACTGATCCCTAAACTTCCTTGACCTAACCACAACAAAAAGCCACACACAAAAACACAGCTTCAACATTTACAGGAAACCCATAACGACAGACACAGTTATCCATAACACCTCAAACTACCCTATCCAACAAACACGCTGCCTTCAGATCCATGCTCCATAGACTTAAATAAGTCCCAATGACCACAGAAAACATAAACAAAGAACTAGACACAATTAAATATTTAGCATACACAAATGGATACAACAACATAATAATAGACAAACTATGGTACAAAATACAAATAAACACTTAAATTAACACTACAGACAGGGAAAACAAATACATCACATTACCATACAATAACAGAAGAACAAACAAAATAGCCCGCAAATTTTAAAAAAATGGATAAAAATAGCATACAAAACTAATAACAAGTTACAATACAAAATACAACACGACACCAACAACAAAGATAAACTACAAGCACCAGGCGTATACAAACTAAACTGCTACAAATGTAACAAATTCTACATTGGAAAAACAGGTCGCAGCTTTAAACAAAGAGTCGAGGAATACAAACAGAACACCAACTCAACATTTCATAATCACATAAAAGAAACAGGACACAAATACACAGACATTTACCATAACCTACAAATCCTACACATCAACAAAAAAGGACCTCATCTCAACACACTACAACGATATGAAATTTACAGACGAACAAAAACACAAAATACAAACATATTAAATGAACAAACACAATACAAATCACACATACTCTTTGATACTATCGAAAATCTGCCTTTAAAACCGTCACCGCTTGAACCAATATCTCAAAGCAGAAGACACTGATGAAGATCGCCACATAGCGATCGAAAACGTTCTGTCTCAGTAAGTTTTAACAAATTTACAAAATTTAAAGTTCGGATAGTCAAAAACTATTGTTTAAGTGATTAATTAAGACTTACCAAACGTAATGGACTACAAAAGTCAAGAATAATATACACATGTGAACACAAACAAATCTAATTTGTTTTTAACAAATAATGTTTAAACAAACTTAAAGCAAGTAAATGTTACACTGTCATCTAGTTCTGACCTGTTTGTAAAATTGCAAGTCTGTAGCTTGCCAATCAAATTTAATTTGTTTGAGTAAATATTATTTAAACAATAGGAGCAGAAGGACAAGAAACAAAAGAATATCAGGTTATTATTCATATTACACTTTTACAATTACTTGTGACCAGACTTTTTGTTAACTAAAAGTTGTTAAATTGTTAACTAACACTTGGAGGAAACGTTTTCGTCTTACGACTTCTTCAGTCTCGTATTTTTGCCGCTAGGAATGCTGCTGTTGCGCTTCCTCGGTATCATTATTTTGAAAGTTAGAAGTGATGTGTCGAAGAGTATGTGTGATCTGTGCCGTGTTTGTTCATTTAAGAAGTCATTTTTATGTGTGTTGCTATGTCTATATATTTCATACTGTTCTACAGTGTTTAATTTATGGCCTTTGTTGCGTGTGTGGAGGATGCTCGTGTTATTTTCCATACTTTTGCATGAGCGTTTAGTGTTCATGAGGTGATTTGCGTAGGTGGATTCAATAGTAGTGTGCAGTGCGCTTATGTGCTCTTTATATCTTTCGGCAAAAGATCTGCCTCTTTGTCCAATGTAGAAATTATTGCAGTTGTTGCATTTTAGTTTGTACACTCCTGGGTTATTGTATGTGTTGGTATTGTTATAATGCTGAGTCTGATAGTCGTTTGGCTTTTATTTGTTGTTCTGTAAGCTACATTGTATCATGCTTTTTTGAATTGGTATGCTATTTTATTTGTGATTTTGTTTATGTATGTGAGGGTGATGAATTTGTTTTGTGTTCATGTTTTTGTTGTTTGTGTTGCTGTTACTCTTTTTGTTGAGTATTTGTCTGTGTAATTTGTCTATTAAATAATTGGCATATCCATTTTTGTGAGCTAAATATTTGATTGTGTTTAGTTTCTCTGTGTAGTTAGTTGTGGACATAGGTATTTTCTTGAATTTTGTAGTCCATTATGTTCGGTGAATCTTATTAATCACTTAAACAATAGTCTAACTTATCCAAAGTTCGCATAGTCATAAACTATTGTTTAAGTGATTATTAGGTATTTTATTTAGTATCTGTAGTTAATGTTTAAATACTGCGTGTTTATGTTTTATTGGGTGGTTCGATGAATTGTGTATCAGTGTGTCTCTCATGGTTGGCTTGCAGTATATGTTAAATTCATGTTTGTTTTGATTTTTTGTTATGGTGATTTCTAAGTAATTCAATATTTTGTTGTTTTCAGCTCTGCAGTGAACTGAATATTTTTGTGTATTTTATTTATATGTGTTTGGAGTTGTTGGTATTGTCTTATGTTTCCTCGGTATAGTATTATAACGTCATCTACATATCTGTGCCAGTATATTATCTTATCTGCGTGTTTGTTGTTATTTATGATTTTATTCTGTTCTATGTGGCAAAAATACGAGGCTGAAGAAGTAGTATGATAAAAACATTTCCTCCAAGTGTAAGTTAACAATTTAACAACTTTTAGTTAACAAAAAGTCTGGTCGCAAGTAATAGCAAAAATGTAATAAGAATTAACAACCAGCTCGTCATGAACAGCAACAAGATTTCGATAATTATTATTCAGTTATGACATATGTTTGAAAAAATTCCAAGTCTCTAGCTCATCGCCCAAATTTGATTTGTTTAAATAACTATTGTTTTAACAAATCTAGAGACAAGAAACCAAGTGAATATTGCATTGTCATCTAATCCTGACATATGTTTAAAATTTTAGGCCTTTAACTCATTGGGAAGTTAGTTTAAACTTGATTGCAAAATTTCATTCGGTCAGACAGACAGATATGACGATAACCGAACTAATAAAAATGTGATAAAAAGGAATGAAAATCTGACCTTTAACTCACTGAATATTACATTGGCCTCACTGATTGTAGCACTTTTTAACATATTAATTGTTCCTGACAACAGGTCATCGACATTTGCAACACCAACCTGGACAGTGTTTGCCCATTATTGTCATTGGTTATAAGGTACTATTAATAATTATTATTAATTATAATTGGAGATACTGATCTGGAAAGAACCTTGTTTCGTCTCAGTAATTAATTTGTGAAAATAAATAAATACCAAGATTACTCAAAATATTCAGTCACATTTGCAAAACATATTTCTTTAGATAAAACATTTTTTTTTGAGTTATTAGAAAATAACAAGCAAATTTTATATTATTTAATAACCTATTTGCTAATTAAATAGTTTGAGAGACACAAATTGGGTCATACTTATAAAGAGCATTTTATATTTTTTAAAACTGCTTTAATTTTATTTAATCACAAATCAAATGAATAATTAATTTTTATATTTGTGGATTCCGTCTTTACATGTGCTACTACTAAACACTAAAACACTTGTAAATATTTTACAAACTTGCCTATAGTAGCACTTACTTATATTTGTTGAGGACGGCCATTTCGGGAGATGTGTCCCATTGTCAATTCAGAACGTAACTAATCTCAAGGTTTTCGTAGGTTAGGGTGTTAGGATGGGGGTGGGATATTATGGTGGGAATGTGGCTGTAATTTGTGAGCATTAGGAGTTATGATGTCAGAAAGTGTGTGTGAGTTATAATATAATTGGGTGTTGAGTAAGTGTGTAGGGTGTAGTTTGAAGTGTTTATATATTTTGTATAGTTCGGTTGTATAACGTTGGTTATTTCTGTGTTGTTTATGAAGAACTCCCTTAACTTCCTAGACCTTACAATTAAACGTACTGACGAACAAACAAAAATTCAACATATACCGAAAACCCACTATCACCAATCACTACCATTCACATCTCTTCAAACGTTACACAACCGAACAATACGAAATGTATAAACACTTCAATCTACACCCTACACACATACTCAACACTCAACTACATTATAACTCACACACTATTTGACATCATAACTCCTAATGCTCACACATTACACCCACAACCCCACCATAATATCCCACCCCCATCCTAACCAACGAAAACTTTGAGATCAGTTACATTATGAGTTGACAATGGGACACATCTCCAGAAACGGCCATCCTCAACAAATATAAGTAAGTACTACTATAGGCAAGTTTGTAAAATATTTACAAGTGTTTTAGAATTAATTTTTTAAAAAAACATTATTTATATTAATTAAAAATATTTTGTTTTAACTGAGGAGGGGGGGTTCAATACAATTCTTTGGCATAGGAGGTCAAGTGGTCACTAGCACTCTTTATTAAGAAGGCAAGTTATACTTGCAATGGATTTGTAATACTTTGAATTGGTCTACCATAACTGTCAAAGGCCGAAAGTGAAAGGGTTAGTAACTCTCAGAGCTATTCATTTTTAAAAATGCTTGTTGTAATCACCTTGAATTCACTAATTAAACTATAATTAAATAATACACTAACTAAGTGAATACATAAGGGCTTACTTTCTGACACGTTTTGAAACAATCGTTCCTTTTACAAAGCAAAGCCTCTACTGGCGGCGTCCTGCAAGGCATAAAGGTTGTCAGAATAAAATTTATGAGTGTAGAGGGGGTGGGTAGGTTGGTTGTTTGTTATGACATGGCACAGGGTGTTGGCTTCAAAGTGTGTGTGGTCATTTAATATGTTTTCTTTATCTGTTGCGTAGTGTTTGTATATTTCTTAATTTTCTAAAGTTGTTAGTTTTTTTACTTTGTTTTAATATGTAGAGAATGTTTAAATTAGGATGTATGTCCGTGTGTGTTTGTATTGCATAGCTGGATTTTTAGTTTAGGTTATTCTTTGGTTAATGTGTTCATTGAAGCATGTGTTGAATGATCTTCCGGTTTGGCCAATATAATAGCTGGGACCGACATTACTTGTTAATTTGTAAATACCAGATAGATTGTATTTGTCTGTTTATTGTTGAAAGGGGTTGTATGTGTTGTCTTAATGTGTTTGTTGTTTTATAAGACATTTGGTAGCTAAGTTTTTTGAATGTGGAAGCTATTTTGTGCGTATTTTTGTTGTAGTAAGTGAGGGATATTTATTTGTGGTTTTTCGTATGGTTTGTCAGCGTGGCCGTTTGGTGATGATTATGTTTAATTTTCATGTGTATGTTATCTATAAGTGTATGTTGGTAGCTGTTTTGTTGAGCGATGTATTTTATTCCATTGAGTTCTTCATCATAGTCTTTTTGTAGCATAGGTATATTGATTAGGCAGTGTAACATATGATTAAATGCAGGGTGTTTGTGTTGTGTGAAATGGGTTGGTTTTCTGTATATTTTGAAATAGTGTTTGGTGATGGTAAGATCTAGAAAGTTTATTTTATTGTTTTCTTCTAATTCGAGGGTAAATGTGAGTTTTTGGTATATAGTACTAATGTAATTGTGTAGTTGTTTGATTTGCTGTTTGTTGCCGTTGTATAATAGTAAAATGTCGTCTAAATATCTATGGTAATAAATTAGTTTTCTCTTCTATAGTTTGTTGTTCTGTAGAATGTATTGTTGTTCGATATTATGTAGGAATATTTTTGCTAGGATGGCTGAGATGGGGGAACCCATAGGCAGGCCATCTTTTTGTGTGTAGAATTTGTGTTGGTATGTAAAGTAATTTTGTGATTTGATGAGTTTAGTGAGTGTTATGATTTCGTTAGTGAGTTTATGTGGAATTTTGTTTGCTGTGAGCCAGTTTTGTAATATTTGGAGTGTTTTTTCAATAGGTACATTAGTATAGAGGTTTTTTATGTCGAATGAGGCAATGGTGGAGTTGTGTGGTATGTGGATGTCTTTAATTTTGTGAATAAGGTCTATGTTATTGTGTATGGAAGTGTGATTGTTAAAGTTTATGTTGTCTGATAAGTTTGTCTATGTATTTTTCTAGCTTATGTGATGGTGCCTGTGTGTGATTGATTAATGGACGGATGGGTGTGTTTTCTTTCCAGTAGAATCTTTGCTTCGAAAAAGGAATGATTGTTTCAAAACGCATCAGCAAATAAGTTCTTATCTATTCACTTAGTTAAGTATTATTTAATTATAGTATTTATTTCTGATTTATAGTTATCTGTTAATTTAACTTAATGAATTAACATTACTTATTCTAATTAATTTGGGATGATAACCTCTTAATCATTTATTAACTATGAATAAACAAAATGACCGTTTTCAATAAAATCGACTAGTTCATCTTTACAGGGGTGCCATTCAAGTGACAAAGATAAGTCAAATGATCATATTTTTTCCAAAAGAAAATAAGACAACTATATTTGCCCTGTTATTCTTAAGGAAACCTGTTTCCACTAGTAATGGTAACTAGAATTATTAGGTTTTATTCCAGAAATTCCCCACTCATTAGAACCGATAGTAACACTAATTCTTAGATTTTCCCCTTCATTTAATTGAAAATTTTTTATCTCTTTGCTGCACCTAATAAACTGAGATCAGGATTGCTTTTTCTCTTGAAAACCGAACATGCCTAACCCCAAGATTGCTCTGTTAGAACAGAGACAAAAGCGTGATCCTCAAAAACTGATACAATAGGTGTGATGATGTAACTAAGGAATTATCGTACACACAAAGGAAAAAAGGCAATTATCATACACATTATTAAGAAATGTGGGAAATAATATTCATTGCATTACTCCTTATTCTTGGTTTACTTTAAATAATGGCAGTAAAAATACTAACTGAAGATCCAATATGTTCTGACTTGCTGATGATAGCAACTTAAATCCACATTATGACTCTGAGGTGAATGAAACCACTGATGAAGAATTCTCAGATAAAAGATGTATGTCCTTACCTACTAATTATTACCTTTTCATGTACTTGATTTTTGCTATTCTTTAAAATATTTTCAAATTAATACAAGTTTTCATACATTACTTTAATTTTTTTTTCCTCTTTATAGCTTCCAAAAAGGTTTGAACTTTGAAACAAATCACCAGATCCAACCATTGTACACCATCTGGAAGGCAATCATGCAGATGATGAGAATGAGCAAGTGGTGAGTGATGTTCTTAATGGAGTAGTAAGCAGGGTGTTAAATCGGAAACAAAAGTTTACATAGACGAGACCAAAAAATTTATAATTCTAGGGAAAATTATTATTTCTGAAAGCGGGAAATTAGTGACAAGCTGGGAGCTGACAGATTTACATCGATAAAAGTCAGATAATATTTAATGAATGTTGGGAGCTTATGTTTAGGGGTCAGAAAGTTAACTATGTTTTTTCCCACATTACACTTGCTAAATATTAAAATGATGTATCTAAACCCTACGAATTTAACCAGAGTAATTAGTTGCTCATATTTTAACATGAACAATGAAAAACAACCAGTTGCAAGAAATGCTTTTGCATGATAATAGGAGAAACTAGGGGTTTATTAAAGTTGTAATTAAACGAAAACAGCTTTTTCCATATTCAATAGCTGCTTTCGAGAAATGAAAATGAGGTCAATCTGGTATCCCGCACTGAAGCTGAAATAAAGAATGTGAAAGATCTCATAGAAAGTCTTCCAAGCTACGAAGCCCATTATTGTCAGCAAACATCATCAAAGAAATGTTTAAGTAGTGACTTCTATGCAGTGCTTTCACAGCCTGAATACGAGTTTCAACAAACTTAAGGACACATACAACACTTGTGACCTATTTCAAGCACAAATAAGAAGATAAAGCCAACATAGAAGATAAAGTTGCAATCATTGAAGAGATGTGCATCAAGCAATGGCAGAATGTTTATTTTTTTAAAAAAGACAAAATAATAGCCAAAACTAACACAAAAGCATTGTGTTTTCGCATTTGATTTGGAGCAGTGTCTGCCAATGCAATTTTTAACCCCGTCAGTATTGTTTTATAAAAGATAATTGTGGACCATTCATGATTTAGCAGATAACAAAAGTCACTGCCACATGTGGGACAAAGGTGTATCTGCTAACCAAATAGCATCATGTGTTTTTGAACAATTAAAAACACTCCCTCTCCACAGAAGGAAGAAGTAACATACATCTCAGATACTCGCCAAGAACAAAAGAAAAATAATATCATAGGGTTAATGTTTTTATACACAGAGCAAAAATTAACAATTAAAAAAAAAGTTAACAACTTTTTGAACAGTCAGCACACGCAAATGGAATACAACTCAGACCAGGCAGTAAATGAGAGGGGCAAAAAAGAATACAGGGATGAAGATCAACCACCTAAATGACTTACTCGTCAGGTCATGGAAAACGAAAACAAACTGATACATGTCATTTTACTGTGATACAAATAACAAATGAAATTTTTAACATTTTACTTTTTTTGTTATAAAAAAACAGGACATTGGAAACAAATTTTTTTGTGGAAACCAGTTCGATGGTTACAATACTGTATAGTCTGCACAAATGAGTTTTTACCATACCCTCTAATAAAACCTATATTCAGGCCAAGTATAGAAAGTTATCAAGTTTTAATCATAAACAAAAGTAATTCAACTTTATTCACACATTGATATTTTTTGTTTACAAATATTTGTTCTAAACACAAAACTCTATTATTTTCAGTTACAACTATCTGAGATTCTCAAATCTGATAAAAGTATATTTAATTTTCTACAACTTTCTTAGTTTCTGTTTTCACAACATTTACTTCACTAATCATGTACTTCCTAGAGTCTACAGTTGATACTGTTATTGGATTCATTTACTTCTTTGGCATGTTTTTTTGTTGATCATTGATTTTAGCTGTCAGTGAGACCATGAGCTAGTAAGTGGAAATCAAATATGGAAGATAAATAGGCCTACTTCAGTTTTTCACTTCTTTTTCTACTTTCACTTTATTGCTAATTCTTACTGATGAGGCAAAGAAAGGCTTAGAAGATGTAGTGTTTACCATCAGACATTTATTAAAAAAACTATTTCTCAAAACCTAAATTCTGGTTAATAATCTTAAATTATTTTAAATTTATGTAGGTTTCAACTTGATAATTCATATTATTTAATTTCCTTTTCAACTTCTGTTTCTAGATTACAGTTAAACTTATATTAATGTGACACATTGCAATAGTAGTACTTACTTTTTCTGTATAAAGAGGACGGGAGTTTCAGAGGATGTCATGAAAATGCCAGTACTCATTAAAAAAGCAACTATTACTATATTCAAGTGTTTAAATACGACATTATATAATATTTTAGTTACCTAATTAATTTTTTGACAAAAGTTTTCATAATGGGATGTTATTACTGAGTTTTTGTATTATATTTAGTTCTTACTTTTTTATATTTATAAAATTGTTTGTTTTAACTATAGTTATAATCTGTAAATATATACACACATCTGAGGATGGACCAAAAAGTTCCTGGAATAGGCCTGCTATGTGCGGAGTTTGCACAGTAAAAGAAAATATTAATTTTAGTGTTTTGTGTAGTTTCAATGCAATCATAGTTTTACAATTATCACCTATAAATTAAAGGAAACTCGTACATACAAGTTATATATTTAATAAGATTATGTAAGCCAAGGTTATTTTCTAGTAGATGGAAATATAATTGTTGGCTTACACTTTACAGATGTTATTTTATACAGAGCACAGTAGCGTGGCACATTATTATGATAAATAAATAACAATAACCCTTGCTACAAATATTCAAACACCCTTGATGTACATTTCGCCAACACAGTTAGCATCATCAGAAGGTTACAAACATACTAAGACTAAAAAGAAACAGTACACCTAAAATCACGATGGGCTACTCCCACTCCTCCGCCCAGCAACCAGTTTCTTGACCTGTACCAGCGCTGCACGTGGAGCAAGACCACACCCACCACTGACTTGTGACAATTCTAAATTAAAACTAATTACAAACTAATATAAACTTAAATTATAAAAAAAACAATCAATAATAAATTATCATGTCAACTTGAACTAAACTATAAATACAGTTAAAAATCATGTATTTGGTCGTAACAAAGAGAATAAACTAGAACCAGGTATCGGGCCTTTATCAATGTTCATCAACAAATCGCCCCTAGTTTTAGCAATGAATATACTTTCATAACTATTCAGCAACCTGTTGGAGAACACCGTTTTACCCACTTTAAGGATATGTTCAGCCACGCTGGACTTATCCTGTCTCCCATATTTAATATGGGCTAGATGTTCTTTAAATCTAGTTATAGTCTTTCTCCTTGTCTGACCAATATACATTTTGTCACAAGTTTTACAAGTAATGGTGTAGATTCCAGACCTATCCAACATCGGAAGTTTATCCTTGGGATTTCCTAATAAATCGGTTAACCTATTAGGATTTTTATATGCAATTCTTAAATTAAAATGTTTGAAAATTTTGTCTAAACCATTGGTAATAATATTGTCAAATGGTAAGGTTATAAATTTTTTAGGGTTAACTTCCGGTTGGAAGGTGGTGGAATCTTTCTTTAATTTTCTAAATCTACATTTTCTTACAATATTATTTACAATATTAGATATACAAAAATGCTACTTTGCAAAGGAATGAATTTTGTCTTTAAAATGTTCCAGAGCTCAACAAATCTAACACCACTATTTGAAGAGATTTCTGTCAAAATTCAAAACATTTTAACGACAAAATAATTTTAAAGTTGATTGTAATCACATCAGCAAGTAAGTCCTAAAGTAATAAAACGTTCAGCACTGCTAGCATACCGGCATGTTCTGGGTTCCCTTGAGAGGCACTGAGAGCATGCCTGTGAGCTTCCCTTCTGAGAGACAGCACCCAGTCTAATTAACACTTCTCTAGTTTCGATAAGTATTTGTATAAAGGTTTGATTTTTACGTCAGTGCTTCAGAAGAGTTTGAAGAGCATTGTGCCACAGTTGTTTTTAAATTCAACCATCCCAAGTTAATGTTTTGATGCTTCAACTAAAACAATGCTTCAGGGAGTTTTGTAAACAGATTTAAATTGGTTTTAACTTTTATATTTTTAATGTTTTTTTTAGCTTTAACCACATAACACGGCAAAATATCCGGTAAAAAAACGATCATAAAAATAAACTAAGCTTTCTGAACGAGTGAATGAACCTACTGGAGGTAGGAACAGACTTCTGTAAATAAGAGTCATTGACAAAATGCTTGGACGCCCGAAAAGCAAATTTGTTATCATAAGATTGTATTAAAACAAACATTGGCTAATCTCGGCTATAAATAGTCTAGGACATGACATATGCATTACCTATGTCTGCGTTTACATTATCGATCTCTATCGCTTTGTAAAACATATGACACAAGCAAAAACAAACATTTAGAGCTAAACATTGAGTGGTTAATTTTAGTAGTAGGTACTTTAGATTTTAATGTTAATTATGTTTTTTTCTGACTTTTTTATTGAGTTTTATTATTTGTCATACACTATTTTATTATTTGTATTAGATGATATTTTATGTAAATTTCCTTTTTTTAATTGTGACCTGATAAATAAATCAATATTTTAATGTCTAATACATTGTTTTAATGCACCCAATAAACCTGAATAAGGTAGAAATAAAATAATTGAGATGAAAACAACGGCACGATAATTAAATGCAACCCGCCTAACAATTCAATGATTCCACTACCAGGGACGGCAAGCACACCAGTACGCTCCCGATTTTTAGAATTAAATAGTGTTTAAATTTTTGTTACTATTTTTCCAGTTTATAACTAAGAATTTAAGTATAGATTTTAAGATAAAACAATGCCGTCAAATATGGAAGTTGAAGAAAATACAGTCCGTAGTTTGATGAGATATCCAATATCAGTGCTTAATGTGATAACTTAGACATGCTATAGTTACTCATAAATTAATGTTAGTTGTACAACCTTACATTATCAACCGATCAAGATGAAAATATAATGTTTAGAAATAACTGAGACATGGTTAATAATGCCATTAAAACCTAAATATTATTAGACCAAAAATCAACAACTTCTGACAACTTTTACAGATTTGCATCTATAATTTTCAATAACTATTCTACTAGTGAAAGTTCGAAAACCTAAAATCCAATTCCATACATGAAGAGAATACTACTATAAACGCAAACACAAGTTTATCGGTTTTACAGATTTTAAAATAAACAATTTTGTTGCGTCTAATAAGAAAAGAAAATGGGAAATGATAAAGATGAAAACAAGAAAGATAGAAAGGAATCCCACAAGGATGGAAAGGCGAAGGACTTGATATAAAAGCATTTGCATACAACTGAAATGTAAGATTTATTTCCATAAATTAAAAAAGCTTCTTTTACAAAAAATTATAGCAGCAATGTATTCCATACAGCAGTGTTGGCAACCTGAAAAACAAAATTTACCCTATGTGAATACAACATTTAAACTAGAAGAGATGAAATTTTGGTAACTGGTTATTGGAAGATGTAGATTCAAGGAGACGAGGAAGGAAATTTCAGAACTGTAAGTTAGGTCTGTGCAGTGCAACATTAACATTAAGGATATAAAAGAATGTTATATGATGACAGCACAATCAGCTAATATATAACTTTTGAACAAACATTGGTCAAAATGTTTCTGGATGAAACTAACAAGTAACGAGCATTTCTATCAACTCTACTGAGCAACATATATTTTGACAATTAAAACTGAATTAGTTCTACACAATAGTGAGAACATGTTGGGTTTGAAATGCAACAATTAATTAACAATGAAACTTAATTACAGTTTGTGACAAATTGTTAGAATATATTTAACAAAATCAGCAATACTAGCACACACAAAAAAATATATATACACTGATCTATTCATGTTATCAAAACTCGCCTGCTATTAACATGACTATTCTAGGAAAAGTAGAGGTAAAATACATTCAGCTGGTTAGTAAAACTTAAACTTTAGAGACAGCATTTGTAAATCAAACTAACCTTGCTTCTTGCAAAAGAAAAGTATTTTTAAAACTAGAGAGGGAAAAGAATTTATCTGATGTATATACCAAAGACGCAGTCTGCAATTGATGGTGATGATAGTGTTGGTCGCTGATTGTCTTGATAAGGAAGTAATTACCTGAATAGAGGAATTAAAAAATCTATTATTATATTAAAAATATACATGTGAACATGAGTAATTTTTTATCATCTGTAAAGAAATTTACCTTGGTAATCATCTAACCTGTTTTCATAAATAGACAACGCCCCCCCCCCACAACAAAATACATTCTTAAACACGACATTGTTAAGCGATGAGTGTAATAAACTATGCAGAAATATGCACTCCCAAAGTACCAAAGCTAGGGTAGGGTAGGTATTGTATTTCTAAAATACACCATTCACTATTTTAACATCAATGTTTAATAAACATAGAACTTATGAATGTAACTGTGCTTACAAACAATCAATCAATCAAGTCTGAGAGTGTCTAGATAAATCTATGCAACACTACTGAAAGCATAAAATTTGTATGAGAGGATGAGCTTGTCAGCTAACAGCTGTGTTCTCATTTTCTCTCAAACTTAATGAAGCATTTTGCTAATTCAATTTTCTTGGTAGACTTTTGAATTTATTTTGTAGAATACATTGGTTCAGAAAAAAATCAACCAAATAAGCAGGTTTAATGGAACATTCAACTAGTGTAAAATTTTGTGTGTACAGCATGCATTCATTTTTGTTAGTTTTGGTATAAATGAATGACTGGTTAGATTAACCAAAGCTAAAATTAAAGGATATCAATTGCATTGAAAACATGACTAATGTCTTAATACACTAATGTTAGATTTTAAAATACAAATCTATTTTATAACATCTAATCTATGACAAATATCAGTCCTTCCTTCTGTTTGAAAAAGCATGCAATGAAGCAAAATATACAAAATGTTTTAATGCGTTCCTTTTATCTATGTGTGTCTATTACCACAAAACAACAGTTTCATTACCAGGATTATTTCTGTCAGTTTTTTGAAACAATCTGAACATTAGCAGAACCTAAAAGTTACAAGTCTAGTCATAAGTAATCTTACAATGGCAAATGTAATATTAATGCTCTCGTCTACTTACAACAACTAGCTGTTACAGCAGTTCATAGGAAGTGTTCCAACACTCTACAAAGCTACGAGCGTTTACAGTCTCTTCATAGTCTCCACATCTTTGTCAGCTTGTTTCATGACCATCTAAGATTCTGAAACTGAAAAACATTTCACTATTAAAACAATGTGAAAATGTCATGCATTAATAGAATAATATTTAGTAATTTTTTACTGATAGTCTCCACCTTCTATTTTCTAGACATGCACATATGTTACTTGAAAATAAATTCTGAACAAAAACACTTTTATTTAAAACTTTGGTAACTATTATTGCAACACTTTTAGTAAAAAAAGTTTGGTAATTGTTTACATTTCTAAAACAGTTATATATTTGTATAAATAATTCCAAAACATGTCCTAAGGCTATTTTCACTTATATGTTTAAATGTTTTGTGTTGTAATGGTTTTTTTAATCAAATTTAAGTTTGGTTAAAAATTCAGTACGCAGTAGTAAGTTGCGCAATGGCTGCCAGCTTGGAGAAGTGATACAGTGATGCCATGCCATCTCTATTCATACCTCATGTGTGTAGATATTTGAGAAACAATGTTTTGGCTTTATTTTTATGGTTTTTGCATACACATATTTAAATATACCTATAAAGTCTCCAGTCAAGAAAGATTTAGTTGAAATTTAATTCATTACCTACGTTAAATGCATTCTATTAAGGGTGGGCAACTGCGTATTACCAAAGTTTTAGATTCCTAAAACACCAACAATAGTTGTGACGTCACTGTATCATCCGCGGACGTTGCACAACTTACTACATTGCACTGAATTTTTTAACCAACTTCAATTTGTTTAACATAATGCACAGACCCAAAACATTTTAAAAAATATTAATGAAAACAGTCTTAGGACATGTTTTGGAATGTTGCATATGTATATGTAGCTGTTTTAGATATGTAAACAGTTATCAAGTATACATATCGAGTGAATACGTAATTGCTTACTTTCTGACGCGTTTCAAAACATTCGTTCCTTTTACGAAGCTAACCCTCTACTAGCGGCATCAGTAAGGTGTAAAGGTTCTAACAGGAATGGATTTATGACTGTGAAATAGGGTGGGTTGTTTCGGTTGTGTGTCATATAATTGAAAAGGCTGTTGGCTTCAAAGTGTGTGTGATCATCTAATACGTTTTCTTTATCTGTTGCGTAGTGTTTGTATATTTCATATTTTTTTAAGGTTGTTAGTTTTCTGCTTTGTTTTAATGTGTGTAGAACATGTAAATTAGTGTGTATGTCTGTGTATGTGTGTTTGGTGTTTTTTAGACGTTTTGCGTAGCTGGATTTAGGGTTTGTTTGTTTTTTTGGGGTAATGTGTTCTTCGAAGCGTGTATAGAATGACCTGCCGACTTGGTCGATGTAATGATGTAAACATCGGCCAAACTGGCAGGTCATTCTATACACGTTCCGAAGAACAAAACCCGTAAATCCAGCTACGCAAAACACTTAAAAAACACCCAACACACACACACACAGACATACACACTAATTTAAATGTTCTACACACATTAAAACAAAGTAAAAAACTAACAACCTTAGAAAAATATGAAATATACAAACACTATGCAACAGATAAAGAAAACGTATTAAATGATCGCACACACTTTGAAGCCAACAGCCTTTTCTATTATATGACACACAACCGAAACAACCCACTCCATTCCACAGTCATAAATCCATTCCTGTTAGAGCCTTTACACCTCCCTAATGCCGCCAGCAGAGGGATAGCTTCCTAAAACGAACGAATGTTTTGAAACGAGTCAGCAAGTAAGCAATTACGTATTCACTTAATTAAGTATTTTTAAAATTAGTTTAATCAGTGAGTTCAAGATGATTACATCAAGCAACTTTAATTATCAAAAGTTTCTTTTAGGTTTAGGATTTACACTAAAACTTTTTGGTTTTATGATGAAACATCAAACACTAAAATAAGATCAGTTAAACAATACATTGCATAAATCATAAGTAATTTCATAAACTTAATATTTATCAAGAAAACATATCCTACCATTTTAACTTCAACTTGTGTCTCAAATGTTTGACTGTCACTGGGCTGTGTATGTCTGTAGCCCTTGTCTATGAATTGAGAGTGCATGACAATGTTTACAATTCGCGGCAACGGCTGCACACTGCAAAATACAATAGTTATTAAACGAATAGTCCTTACTAACAACTGTGGTAATTATTTCATTTCCACATGTAATTATTATTGAAAAAAATTATATTTGGCAATACAGCAAATCATCAGGAACAAAGAAAAACATTAAAATTGGTGGTAATGTCTAAAAAAAAATACAATTTTGAAAATAAGCCCATATCACCAACACACCTAAAATCTTTATTTTTGAGACAATAACTCAAAATCACCTTTCTACCTCACACACTAAATTTCATAAACAAAGCTAATTTTACTATAGTATTTTAAAATAGTAAAACTAACACTTACTGACACTATTCAAAGATCATTACACATATAACAGAAATAAAAATTACAAAATACAGGAATAACAAGCTTTAAATTTAACATAACTCAAAATCAAGATGCCAACCTTTGGAAAAGTAAATTATTGTATTCAGTTAAGTAATTATACCACTAATTACAATCAGACCTCGTGTTAGTGATATTGACTATATTTAAATAACGGTAGTTTAAATAATGGTGTTTATAAAAGCAGAAAATATCAAATATTTCTCCTCTACCTCAAAAACTATAAATTTTGAAAGAAAAATATTAATCACTACAAGTCCAAGGCAATGTTTTGTAAAGTTTTAGTGTGATGTACATGATAAAAGTTTATAGTTAGTCAATCCCCTTCAATTTGGAAGTGGTTCCGTTTAGCCACATAAGCAATTTCAGCAAAAAGTATCATCAGCAGATAAAAAAACTTTCAACAAATACAAAAAAATAATAAAAAACTTTCCCCAACTTCCTAAATAATTACAACTCTGTAAAAACATTATTGCGACCCTAACCCCTCCACAATCGCCTAAAGCCTTAAAAAATCAATGTTTTACCTTGAAATGCGGGCTGCAGAGGCGCACAATTTCACGCTCCAGCGCACATTACCTCTGTATCAAATAAAGGTAAAAATATAGTCTAAATGAAGTTGATTTTAAAATTTTTTGTTTTTAAATTACTCGTTTTAATGCGTAAAACATGAATATCAACTTGTTTTCTGTGGAAAATATGGAAAGTTACTTTTTTTACATTTTAAATGTTAGGTTGTAAAGGCATGCAGGCCTATAACGTGAACTGGGTGCGCAATAGCTACAGAGCACTACACAATGTCTAGATTTGTAAATTGATACAGCATTATTATATACCTATATTCTTATATACCTACGAAGTATCCAGTCAGGATAGATTTGGTAATAATTTTATTCAACATTACTATCTACCTGTATTAAAAGTATACCTACGAAGTATTCAGTCAGGATAGATTTGGTTGTAATTTTGGTAAATATTTAGAATTATTGCCAATGCAGAAAATTACAACCAAATCTATCCTGACTGGATACTTCATAGGTATATTTTAATATAGATAGATAGTAATGTTGTATAAAATTATAACCAAATCTATCGTGACTGGATACTTCGTAGGTATACTTTAATACAGGTAGATAGTAATATTGAATAAAATTATAAACATATCTATCCTGACTTGATACCTTATAGGTATATTTTAATGTAGGTATATAGTAATGTTGTACAAAATTATAACCTAAAGTAAAATATTTAGATTTTAAGTTTAGTATTAAAATAAACTGACTTTGACGTAGTGCAGTGTGCTGTAGCTACTGCGCGGCTGGGTTACGCTCTACACAGTATTACAGACTAACATTAAAAATGTACAGAAAAATTAACTTTTTGTATTTTCCGCAGAAATAAGTCAATTTTAGTGTTCTACACATTCAAAACAGTAATTTAAAAAATTTTTTTTAACCCTACCAATAAGACTCATTTAAGCTATGTATGCCCTTACAACCTAATATTTAAAATGTGAAAAAAGTAACTTACCGTATTTTCCGTGGAAAAAAGTATATATCATGTTCTACACATTAAAACGAGTAATTTAATAACAAAAAAAAATTGTTTAACCAAAGTCATTAAGACTATATTTTTACCCAAATAAAAATTAATAATGCAATGAATTCAAAACCATACATAAACAGTTTAGGCCTATATAAATATTGGGTTAAAATGCATAAGCGCGGCCACCTACGATATTTTAGGAAATTGTTCAACGCCACCAAATAGGAAGATGTCCACAATAATTTTTTTTTATTGACCTAGGAAAGTTACTTTTTTAAATTTAAAGTAGGGTAAAAAATTCAGCGCAGAGGTAGAAGTTGTGAATGGGCGCCGAGTGATACAAATGTTTCGTGGTGTCACAACTGTAGTTCGTGTTTTATCAATCTAAACTTTATGCAACAAAAACAAGTCTTGAAGCTATATTGATAAATATTATTTTTGTTACTGCCAAGGAAGGGGAATTTTATATATACACATTGAAATATACCTATGAAGTATCCAGTCTGGATGGATTTGGTTCTAATTGCTTAAATGTAACCATTTAGGTAATGTATAAAATTAAAACTAAATCTAACCTGACTGGACAATTTTTAGGTATATTTTAATATAGGTATATAGTAATGTATAAATTTAAAACAAAATCTATCCTAACTAAGTATATTTAAATATGTGTATAAAAATAAGCCAAAACGGGTTTCTCTTAAATATTGGTAAATGTTTACAAGCGCGGACACACAATATATTTTGAATATTTGTTCAAAACCATAAAAAAAGGCGATATCTACAAGTAATTTTTTTAATTTCTTTGAGGAAAGTTACTTTTTTTAAAATTAAAAGTAGGGTAAAAAATTCTCAGCGGAGGTATAAGTTGTGAATGGGCGCAGAGTGATACAAATGTTATGTGACGTCACAGTGCTACGCATAAGGTTGTACGCATTGGCTGCGGTACGTTACGCAACCTTATGTGCGTATTTGAGAAACAACGTTTTGGCTTAATTTTGGTAAAAATATAGACGTAATGACATTGGTGCTAAAAATTTTTTTTTGTTATTATATTAATCGTTTTAATGTGTAGAACATGAATATCAACTTTTTTTCCGCAGAAAGTACGCTAAGTTACTTTTCTCACATTTTAAATGTTACGTTGTAAAGGCATGTAGCGATAGCGTGAAACGGGCGCGCAGTAGCTACAGCGCACTGCACTATGTCTAGATTTGTAATTTTAAACATTACTATATACCTATATTAAAATATACGTACGAAGTATCCAATCAGGATAGATTTGGTTATAATTTTATTCAATATTGGTATCTACCTATATTAAAATATACCTACAAAGTATCTAGTCAGGATAGATTTGGTAATAATTTTATTTAACATTACTATCTACCTGTATTAAAGAATTATCTACTGTATCTACGAAGTATCTAGTCAGGATAGATTTGGTTATAATTTTATTCAATATTGCTATCTACCTATATTAAAATATTCCTACGAAGTATCCAGTCAGAATAGATTTGGTAATAATTTTATTTAACATTAGTATCTACCTGTATTAAAGTATACCTACAAAATATTCAGTCAGGATAGATTTGGTTATAATTTTGGTAAATATTTAGACTTATTGCCGATGTAGAAAATTACGACCAAATCTATCCTGACTGGATACTTCATAGGTATATTTTATATACATAGATAGTAATGTTGTATAACATTATAACCAAATCTATTCTGACTGGATACTTTGTACGTATACTTCAATACAGGTAGATAATAATGTTGGTAATTATTCCGACGTGCGACTACCGCTATTTTCATGAAATTTTTTTACTTTTCTTATGTATTTTTACATCCTAGACTCGAATCCAACATTAATTATTGTCGCTGACGCCGTTTTTTTAAAATATACTTTAAAAAAATAACCTTATTGACGTACGTTCCGACGTGCGACTACCGCTGTTCCAACTTGCCACTACCGCCATTTTCGTTTTTTTTTTTACTTTTCTTATGTATTTTTATGTCGTAAACACGAATCCAACATTAATAATTGTCGCTGACACCGTTTTTTAAAAATATATTTAAAAAACATAACCTTTATTGACGTAAGTTCAGACGTGCTACTACCGCTATTCCGACGTGCAACTACCGCTATTTTCGTGAATTACCTACGAATGACTACCTATGAAGTATCCAGTCAGGATAGATTTGGTTATAATTATATTCAATTTTACTATATACCTATATTGAAATATACATACAAAGTAATCAGTCAGGATAGATTTGGTTATAGTTTTATACAACATTACTATATACCTACATTAAAATATACCTATGAAGTATCAAGTCAGGATAGATTTGGTTATAATTTAATAAAAATAGATAGTAATTCTGAATAAAATTATTACCAAATCTAACCTGACTGGATACTTTGTAGGTATATGGTAATGTATAAAATTACAGATCTAGACGTAGTGCAGTGCGCTGTAGCAACTGCTCGCTCGGTTCACGCTATAGGCCTACATGTCATTACAATCTAACATTTAAAAGGTGAAATAAAGTAACTTTCACAAAAATACATAAAAATGTAGGGAACGTACATATGTAAAAACGTGAAAATACGTAGGAAAAGTAAAAACAAACTCACGAAAATAGCATTAGTCGTACGTCAATAAAGGTTAGTTTACGTTATGTTTTTTAAGTATATTTTAAAAAAACGGCATCAGCGACAAAAAATAATGTTGGATTCGTGTCTAGGACGTAAAAATACATAAGAAAAGTAAACAAAATTCACGAAAACAGCGGTAGTAGCACGTCGGAATAATTACTATAATGTTGAATCAAATTATAACCAAATCTTTCCTGACTTGACACTTCATAGGTATATTTTAATTAGGGATGGGCCGATTCCGATTCTCGATTCCAGGAATCGTCGATTCTAGGTGGTATCGAGGAATCGTCGATACTCGATTCTTCATCATAAAAGTGTCGATTCCGATTCCTATTTTGTTAACTATTAAAATATGTGTGTGGAGTAATTTATTAGAAAAATAATTAATTACCAACTATATCTTATTTATGTATTGGTTGATATCAATGAATTAAATGATTAAAGTAAACGAAAATATAACGAAAATATTATTATTTATGAAGCAACAGCAATCAAGATCGTAACCATTTCTGGTCGTTTGACATCGGTCCTCTCTCTCTCTCTCTCTCACTAGAGCGGGTTCGATACTCTCTCTCTCTCTCTCTCTCTCCCCCACGTGTCTTACTGCCACTGATTTATAGATGTCAGAACAAAACACAAAAAAAGTACAGTAAAAACTCGATTAACCGTGGCCATGATGGTTGAGCGAATAGACGGATAACAGAAACACCGTATTATTCCTCCGAAACGTAACCTCAATAAATTATATTATAGACGGTATTCGGTTCAGGCTACTGGCCGTCGCGTCAATTCGATGACAGTTAACAGAAACTGACGGTGGAAAACCGCATAATATATCAAATATGAAAAAGCAATTAAACAACATTCATTTTGCCCAAATTTATCAACAAAAAAGATCTATACTTGAAGAAACTTTATCCTCAGACACAGGACCTATAAGTGATAGTCGGTTAAAAATCAACTGGGATTGAGGAATAAATACAAAATAGGCCTGAATCAGTTGCACTTGTTCCAGACACCTGCAGAAAAAAGGTCCCACCAGATATGGAGAAGGTATGCCCCACTAATCCAGAATGTTGAGGAAGAAGGTACCCCAGGGGAATTGACAGTAGAAGAAGAAGTAAACCATTATCTGGGGGAACCATTAGCCAGTCCAGATTGTGATGTTGGAAAGTATTTGGCAGTACAAAGTGCCAAATACCCTCATTTAAATGCTATGGCAATAAAATACCTGTCTGTCCACTCGCGACAGTGTTTTCTGAAAAACCTTTCTCAACTTCAGGAGCTATATGTGACTAGCGATGAAACTAGCTTGACCCACAACGTGTTCAAATGCTTGTGTTTTTGAACAGAAATGTACATTACCTGCCAGACTTTTAAATTTTAAAAACTATCCTATTTGTATTAATTTTTTACTTTTTATGTTGTTTGTTTGTTTTTAATTTTTGTTTTGTTTTGAGAGGCAATGTAAATAGGCTTAGGTATTTTTCAAACATCATAAAATAAGTAAAGTTCACATTTTTAACTTTAAAATAAGTCATTACTTTTATCTGATATGTTTTTATGCTTTTAAAAATTCCTATTGATAAATCAAGGTTGAAGGTTTTGTGTAGCCTATTACATTAAAACAGAACTTTTAAAAGGTTTTGCCTTGGTTTCGTCTTGGACATATGACCAAGATGTTAACTAAATTAATTATTAGAGAACTAGAATGTAAGCTAATATAACTTGAAAGAATCGAGAATCGAGTAAAGAATCGAGAATCGAATGGAAAATTTTAGAATCGGAATCGGAATCGAAAATTTTAGGAATCGGCCCATCCCTAATTTTAATGTAGGTATGTTGTAATATTGTATAAAACTATAACCGAATCTATCCTGACTGAATACTTCGTAGGTATATTTTAATATAGGTAGATAGTAAAGTTGAATAACATTATAACCAAATCTATCCCGACTGGATACTTCGTAGGTATATTTTAATGTAGGTATATAGTCATGTTGTATAAAATTATAACCAAAAGTTACATTTTTAGATTTTAAGTTTAGTATTAAAACAAACTGACTTTGACAGTGCAGTGCGCTGTAGCTACTGCGCTGCCGGTTCATGCTATTACAGACTAACATTAAAAATGTGCAGAAAAATTAACTTTTTGCATTTTCTGCGGAAAAAAGTTTATAGTAGTGTTCTACACATTGAAATGAGTAATTAAATAGAAAAAAATTTTTTAACAATATCAATAACACTCGTTTACGAGTCCCATTTTAAAATGTGAAAAAAGGGTTGAAATGCAGTACTCCGGCACTATACGATATTTTGGGAAATTGTTCAAAACCATCAAATTGGACGATATCTACAAGAATTTTTTAAAAATTGAAGTAGGAAAGTTACTTTTTTTCAATTTAAAGTAGGGTACTAAATTCAGCGCGGATGTAGAAGTTGTGAATAGGCGCGGAGTGATACTTACGTCACAGTGCTGCGCATAAGGTTGTACGCATTGTCCGCGGTACGTCACGCAACCTTACGTGTGTAGATATTTGAGAAACAACTTCTACAGTTAGGATCGATTTGGTTTTAAATTTATAAAATACTGTATACCTATATTAAAATATACCGAAAAAGTGTAAAGTCAGGTTAGGTTTGGTTTTAATTTTATACATTGAAATACAGTTGTAACATCACGAAGCATTTGTATCACTCCGCGCCTATTCACAACTTCTACATCCGCGCTGAATTTTTTATGCTACTTTAAATTGAAAAAAAAGTAACTTTCCGAGGTCATTTTTAAAGAAATTCTTGTAGATATCGTCCTATTTAATGATGTTAAACCATTTCCCAAAATATCGTATGGCGCCGAGCTTCTGCATTTTTACCGAAAAAAGTAACTTTCCGTGGAAAGTTGATATTCGTGTTCTACATATTAAAACCGTAGTTGTGTAATAACTCGGCATCATACGATATTTTGGGAAATTGTTCAAAACCACCAAAATGGTAAACCATTAAGAATAAAAAATGTCTTAAGTTCAGGTAAGCGTTAAAATTGTTTACAAATATCACCCTAATAATCTTACCTTTATGTTGCTGTGCAGTTAATTTACTGACAAAGACATTCTCGTAAATACAAAAAGAAAATAATGCTGTAAATTGCTTTATTAACACAGCAAGTTTTCCGCCTTTTATAGAGATTATACGCTTAAAGAATCCAAATTTGGGCCATATATTGAGAAGGGCTACTTCCCAAATACTTGCAAATTTACGACAACTCTTCAAAGAAGCGAACGCCTAGAATATTTAAGAAACAAATTAAATACAATATCTACCAACACTTCCAAAAGTACGCCATTTTAACTTCAGTTGCAGATAGAAAGAAATGGCTTTAACTATTAAAACTAGGAGGAGAATTAGCTTTTGGAAGGAACGCTAACAGCCAGTATGTAATACATTTTGTATAAAATGTATTATATAGGGTTTAATCTTTGGCTACTTGTATCATTAGTTATTTTTGTGTTGTGTTTTTTCTGATTTTTTTATCGTGTTAATAATATGTGCAATAACATACAATAGATAAATAATGATAAAATACTTACTTACATTATATCTCACTGTTAAAAGAGTAGTACTGTACTTTGAGAAGAGGCTTTGCTTCGTAAAAGGAACAATTGTTTTGAAACGCGTCAGCAAGTAAGCCCTCACGTATTCCCTTAGTTAGGTATCATTTAATTATAGTTTATTATATTACATTTAGCCAACAGGAATTTTTATAATTTAGTAAATTCAGAACAAAATTAAATTCAGTCTTTATAAAAACTATTCTAGCTTTTTTTATCACCCCTTTCCACTTTATATTATAGAAGATCCCGTAACAGCGACCCGAGAGAAAGAGCAATCTAACACGGTATTTAACATACTTTATTGTGTCACGAACCTAAAGCCTCAAGATTCCACCTATTTAGTAATTGTAGTATTAGTTATGCAATCAATCTTTGTCACTGCATTGTATTTATGTAATTGAAGGTATCATTTATAATAATTGGATAACAGATGGACAAATGTAGGTGATATCAAATTTATATGATTGTTTAATTATTTAGGAACCTAAAGGTGTGACTATTAAAAAGGTAAGGTAATTAGAATATAATATCAAAATAACATTAAATATTTTTTGTCATAATATATATATATATATATATATATATATATATAGAGAGAGAGAGAGAGAGAGAGAGAGCATAGAAATATACTTGTGACATATTTCATATACAGTTTTAACATTTTTCACATATATTCATAAATGTTTATTTGTATTATTTCAACAGTAAGGTGTAAGCGTAAGTCAGTATGTCGTTATTATTAATCTATTATATTTTATTACATATATTACTAATACGATAAAAATATTGGAAAAATCCAGATACCACAAAAATAATTAAAAAAAACTAATGATTCAAGTTATCTAAGATTAAACCCTTATATAATAAAATATTATTGATAGTTTATTATTTACTGGCTTGTAGCGTTGCTTCCAAAAACACATTCCCCTATCTCTAGTAATCCTTATTGTTACATTCAAAAAAAAATGGCGTACGTTTGGAAATGTTTTTAGCTACTGTATTAAATTTGTATCCATAAATATTCTAGCCATTCGTTACTTTAAAGAGTTGTCGTAAATTTGCAAGTAGGTGGGAAGTATTCCCTCTCAATATATGGACCAAATTTGGATTCTTTAAGCGAATACACTCTGTAAGAAATGGAAACCTTGGGTGTAACTAAAGCCTCTTACAGAATTATTTTTTTTTGTATTAATGAGACTGTCTTTGTTAGTAAATTAACTTCACAGCAATAAAACGGTAAGATTATTAAAGTTATATTTGTAAGTAGTTTTAACGCTTACCTGAACATTAGCAATAATACTCTTTTGTATGGCTCTACATACAGAACTAGAATGTGTGAAAGATGTAAGAGAATTCATTTTGGTATACATTTCCTTTCCCTCGTGTTCGACTTTGGTCAAAACATTTATACTGGGTGATGCAGAAAGTTATCAGAAATACGAAAAAAATTATAAAACCCTTAGCTCATGCCCCAGAGATTAAAAATGTTGCAAAAGAGCATCATACCCCCTCTATGGCGCACATAAAAAGTTACAAATACAATGTTTTGGCTTTATTTTTATGATGTAGAAACTTGCATAATATCTCGAAATGTAATTAAATTTACTGGTGACTTCCAAACAATTACAAATTTTGAAACAGAATCAATTTAACACTACAATTTATCAGGCTTTGCTTGGTGTAAGTTCTATCGTTTTTGATGTTAGAAATAAAAGGAGTGTAAGTATTCAATAGAATATTTTCTGTTTTGTGCATGGAATAGGGTCTGTAAGTGTTTGTTTCATCATTTTGAGTAATTTTGCGATTTATTATCGCCAAAAAATAGATTATATTATTGTAAAAGTAATTGTCCATCTTAAGATGTAAAGTCAGGACTTGTGTGAAACTGGTTTGTTATTCTGTGCTGCAAAGAAAAAATGTAGCCTATACCAAAATTCACTTTCCACCACTTAGCTCATTAAATAAATTACCTTGTGTTACCAAAAACTTGTTTCAGTAATTTCGTTTAGCCACATAAGCGATTTCCACACACGTAAGTTAAGATCGGCCAAAATATTTTACTGGCTGATGCAGAAACTCATTAAATATTTTATAATAGGTACATAATAATGTATAAAATTACAACAAAATTGATCTAGACTCGATAGTTCATACATATATCTTTAATATAGGTACTTGGTTGTGTTGTATAAAATTACAACCAATTTTATCCTGACTTGATACTTCATAACTAAATATTTTCATTGTATATAGTAATGTTGTATAAGATTACAACCAAATCTATCCTAACTGGGTGCTTTATAGATAAATTTATGTCTAGACATAGTACAGTGAGCTGTTGCTACTGCGCGGCCAGTATGGTAGTCCCAACTAAAATGTGATGAAAAATAAACTTTCCGTGGCAATAAAAAAAATGTAAATAATAACATAATTACTTTTTGTGACACTTTGCTAGTTTCAGCGTAAAACATTGATTTTGTAAAATTTTAGATGATTGTGGAAGGGGTGGGGTCGCATTTATTTTATTCCAAAGTTGTAATTATTTGAGACGTTAACGAACCTTTTTATTTCTTTTGTATTCGTTCTGCAACGGCTGTTAAAATTATGACCAAAAATCGTTACGTGGCTAAACAAAACAAATACCAAATTGAAGGCGGTTGACTAACTGTAAACCTTTATCGTGTACTGCGCACCTAGAACTTTACTACAAAACATTGCCTTGGACTTGTAATTAATATTTTTCTTTCAAAATTTATAGTTTTTGTATGAAGAGAAATATTTGTTATTTTCTCTGTGTTTCTGATGACTTTGTCCATTTGCCGCCACAAATTTTATTGCCAAGAAATAACTTTTGGAAAAGGAAATAGAAATTGTTAATATACTCATCTTCATTTCTGTTAGGAATATTTCTATATGTTTGAGTACAGTTTTCTGCCATTCCTAACATTTCAATATTCTTCTCTATTGACGCATTTTGGAGTAATTCCATTTTCAAAACTTAAGTCATACTTTAAATGAGTACAATTTAAGTTTTGAAAATGGAGTTAGTCCAAAACGTGTCTACAGAAGAGAATATTGAAACGTTATGAAGGGCAGAAAATTGTACTCAAACATAAAGAAATAGAAATTTATCTTGACCAAATATTTTATAGCTATATTCTTAATTATATATATTTTATTTTAGTTTAATACCTCAATATATTTTAGTTTATATCTCATTATTTAATACCTCAATATCACTATAATGAGGTCTGATTATAATTACAGTAATTTACTATTCCAAAGGTTGGTACCTTGATTTTGAAGTTGTGTTGAATTTGTCACATAGCCTATCATTCCTGTATTTTGTAATTTTTATTTCTACTGTGTGTACAGTGACGGACTTTGCCATGGTACCGTCCCTAGGCACATTTCGACCGTTCGCGAATTTATTGGAAACGTCCTAACGTAATATAATGCTTATAATTTTTCACCATACGAATCCGTTTTCATACCTGTTCAAAGAAATGCGTAATAAAAAAATAATTAACTTTTAATAATGATGCGCTTTGAGATTAAAAAATATGTTGGTATTCATGCAATAACACATTTTATGTTTAAATTAATTACCGATTACCGTGCAAACCATAGTTTGCATTACTGT
Source organism: Prosapia bicincta (assembly GCA_036971475.1). Taxonomy (NCBI): domain Eukaryota; kingdom Metazoa; phylum Arthropoda; class Insecta; order Hemiptera; family Cercopidae; genus Prosapia; species Prosapia bicincta. The sequence goes on along the minus strand of JBAIZL010000009.1, from coordinate 36,098,579 downwards.
CCTAATGCAATATTAATAAACGTAAAGTGCATATTAAATAATAATGTATAATAATATACTATATATTGGGAACTATATTTTAATGAAATATATTTTAAAAATATACATACATTACTTCACTTTCATATTTGTTAGTGAACTTACTTCTTGCTGCGGACATCCAGAGTCATGTGACTTCGGTGGTCCGATGTCCATAATAAGTTGCTGCAACCAAGGTCCAAAACTGTTTATCGATCAATATTGTTTTGATGTTTCCCTGGCTTCCCAGCGCAGACAGCAGAGCTGCTCTTGGTAGAATTGGTGAGGAGCATCGAAGGAGGATATGGTCTAGAGTTTCCTCCTCTTTTCTACAGTTAGGGCAGAGTGGAGATTCACTCAGATAAAATCTGAAGAGATAGGTCTCAGTCACAATGTGTCCGATTCTTGCTCGTGCTGCAAAGACAGCTGTAAATCTGGGAACCCCTTGATACATTTCCAAATCATTTGGTTCTTTTTGAATGTCATAGAGGTTTCTACCTTTGGTTTCTTCTCTCCAACGGTGGATCCATTTTCCTCTAACTGATGTTTTCACAGCACTCAGGCATTTCTTTAGAGAGTACTGTGGTAAGAAGACTGGGCCCATTTCCGCTGCTTGTTTGGCGATTGTATCTGCTTTTTCATTGCCGTCGATGCCGCAGTGTGAGGGGATCCACTGGAGCTGTATTTGTTTCTCATCTTTGCTGAGAGTGTTGAGTAAATTTGTTATTTCTTCTAGTCTGAATGAGTAGCTTCCTGGTTTCCGGTTCTCTATCATGTGCAAGGCACTCTTGGAGTCAGTGAATATACAGAACTTCTCTGCTCGTAGTTGAATGCAGTTTACCAAGGCTGCATTTATTGCCAGCTACTCTGCATTGAGATATTTTTTGGTGAAGACAATTGAAAATAAGGTCACTTTTGAGAGTAGAAAGTGTTATTTATTACACACAAGACTAAGAAGTAATATTTTCAGCCTCTTAGTATTAAGAAGAGCAATTAACTTATATTTTACATTTTTGGATAATAGTTTATAATGAAAACATTGTGTAAAAATTAGACTTAATATAATTTCTAAGTGGAATATGGTGGTTTAAGGTTTAAAATTATATAAATATTGCAGAAACAAAACTTGTAGCCTAAGTATGACTAAAAACATTTATTCTTACATTAAACGTTTACGTCTTGCTTTGTTAATAGAAAATTCTTCTATTAATTGTTCAAAAGAAAAGTCTTTGGCGTTAAGGATATCAGCTTCAATGTTGAGAATTGCAAGAGAATTCAATTTGTCTTCTTTGAGGGTAGAACATAGATTTGACTTGATTCTCTTGAGGGACGAAAATGACCTTTCTGCAGAGCAGTTGCTAACCGCAGTACACAAATACATTCTCAAAGCTATATCTACAAAGCTCACATTACACAAGTATAAATTTTTAAACATTTTTTGTGATATTTTCAATTTATTAAAAAAAATTCCAAGATAAGATATTATTTAAAGATTATTTTTATAAAAATTAATAAAAAAATTTAGTATTTGGTATTTTGGTAGAGTGCAGCCGTTGCCGCAAATCGGAAACATTTTCATGCAGTTTCAACACATAGGCAAGGGCTAGAGACACACGCAGCAAAGTGACAGCCCAACATTTGAGACACAAGTTAAAGTTAAAATTGTAGGATATGTTTTGTTGATAAATATTATGTTTTATGAAATTACTTATGATTTATGCTGTGTATTATTTAACTCGTTTTATATTAGTGTTTAAAGTTTTAACACAGTAAATCATAGAACAAAAAAAAAAACTTTTAATTGTCAGACATTGTCCATGATTATATTTTTTTTTTTTTGTTACATGGTTGTGTTGCTATAAAAATCAGTAGTAAAAGTGCTATGATGATGGTTATCAAAGTTTTAAATAATTGTTTCTTTGTTTAGAATGTATTTTTAAGTAACATATGTGAATGTCTAGAAAATCGTAGCTGGTGGACTATCTGTAAACAATTATTAAATACTTTTTTATTAATACATTTTCACATTTTTTCAATAGTCAAATGTTTTTTTTTTCAGTTTCAGAATCTTAGATGTTCATGAAACAAACTGACAAAGATGTGGAGACTATGAAGAAACTGTAAACGCTCGTAGTTTTGTAGAGTGTTGGAACACTTCCTATGAACTACTGTAGCAGCTAGTTGTTGTAAGTAGACGAGAGCATTAATATTTCATTAGTCATTGTAAGACTATTTATTACTAGACTTGTTACTTAAAGGTTCTGCTAATGTTCAGATTTTTTCATTAAACTGACAGGGATAACCCTGGTAATGAACCTGTTGTTTTGTGGTAATAGACACGCATTGTATATTTTACTGCATTGTATGCTTTTTTCAAACAGAAGGAAAGAACTGATATTTGTCATAACAAAACATTAGTCGTCTTTTCAATGCACTTGAATTTGTTTAATTGGAGATTTGGTGAACTATTTCTTCCCAATATCACAGTATCCATTTTTTATATGATTTTTCCTTATTTAATCTACATTTCTACTATAGAATTATTAAAATAAAACCTGAAAATGAATCTGATGGTTCTAGTTTTTGAGTAATTACCTGGATACCCAATCTGGACATAATTTTGGTTTCTTCACTACTGGTTTTTTAATTTTTTGATTACTTGTCTCTGTACTCACGGAAAGCTGAAATTCTAAAGAACCAGCTGTATCCGAAGGAACGGATTTACCACCATCGTTTATGACAATTTGACTATAGTCGATATTTTCATTGGTATTTTCATCATCGTCAGGTGGTATGATAACTGCATCGACACCGCATGCTGCTTCCTCTTCCTCAATATCATCGAAAGCTGCAAGCAATTATGCTGTTCTATAACACTCACGTTTAAAACTCATAGTGAATCTACTGACTGGTCAATTACTTTGAACACTGCTAATATATCTCAACTGACAGGAAACTCCCAACGTTACGTCAACGTAACACAAATAACACACTTCAAATTGAAAATTACTCACTATATGGATGAATTGTGTACAATATAATATATTGTTGCTTTTACGCAACATCGGGAAGAAATGGGTTAATCTAACCAACCATTTAACTGGATCAAAACTTGAAAAACAAAAATGATTGCATGTTGTACACAAAAAATTGTACACTGGTTGAATGGTCCAAAAAACTGCTTATTTGGTTGTTTTTTTTCTGGACTAATGTATTCTGTTGAAATAAATACAAAAGTCTACCAAAAAAATTGAATTAGCAAAATGTTTTATTAAGGTTAAGAGAAAATGGGAACACAGCTGTTAGCTGACAAGCCCAACCTTCCAAGATGTTATGCTTTCAGTAGTGTTGCATAGATTTATCTTAACATTCTCAGACTTGATAGATTGTTTGTAAACACACAGAGTTACATTCACAAGTTCTGTGTTCATTAAACATTGATGTTAATACAGTGAATGGTGTATTTTAAAAATACAATAGCCACCATAGTTTATTGAACTCATCGCTTGTATTTAACATTGTCGTGTTTAAGAATGTATTTTGTTGGGGGTTGTCTATTTATGAAAACGGGCTAGATGATTACCAAGGTAAGTCTCTTTCCAGATTATAAAAAAAATTAGTTTACTAACATACATACTTGTATTTATAAATATATTATTAATTTTTTTAATTCCTGTTTTCAGGTAATTATTTCCTTATCAAGACAATCAGCGACCAGCACCATCATCAACACCTACATCTCCACGATCATCAGCTTCAATTGTAGTCTGCGTCTTTGATATATACATCAGGTAAATTCTGTTCCCTTTCTAGTTTTAAAAATTGTATGTATCTTTCGCAAGAAACATGGTTAGTTTAATTTACAAATGCGGTGAATAAAGTTTAGAGTTTTACAAACAGGCTGAATATATTTTACCTCTACTTTTCCTAAAATATTCATGTTAATACCAGGCGAGTGGTGATAAGTATCTAATAATCAGTTTATTTATTGATTTGCTAGTACTGCTGATTTTGTTGAATATATTCTAACATTATTTTACACAAATTGTACTTAATTTTCATTGTTAAATAAATGATGCATTTTATACCCAACATGTTCTCAATATTGTGTAGTAGAACTAAATCAGACTTAATTGATAAAATAATTGTTGCTCAATAGAGTTGATGGAAATGCTCGTTACTTGCTTAATTTCATCCAGAAACCATAATGTTTGTTCAAAAGTTTTGTATTAGCTGATTGTGCTCTATATATATTTATCATGAAATTAACCATTTTACATTTTATTATTTTAATATATGTTGTTACATCAACCTGTCATTGTGTCCATATCATTTCAATGTCTTCATATATCACAATCTTTTCCAAAATCTGTTTATTTTATTTCCTAAATACTTTAAAAATTAATTTAATAAAATTTCTGTAATCACAAAAACTACCTCATCATCTATCATTGCTTTATTTCCTTAACGTTAATGCTGCACTGTGCTGAACTAACTTGCAGTTCTTTCCTCGTCTCCTTCAATCCTCGTCTTCCAATAAAAAGTTACCAAAACTTCATCTCTTCTAGTTTAAATGTTGTATTCACGTATAGTAAATTTTGTTTTTCAGGTTGCCAGCACTGATGTATGGATACATTGCTTCTATAATTTTTTAACATTTTCTAAAATGAAGTTTTTTTAGTTTATGGAAATAAAACTTATATTTCAGTTGTATCAAAATGTTTTTATATCAAGTGATTTGCCTTTCCATCCTTGTGGGATTCCTTTTTATCTTTCTTGTTTTTATTTTTATCATCTGCATTTTCTTTTCTTATTAGACGCAACAAAACTGTTTATTTTAAAATCTGTAAAGCCAATAAACTTGTGTTTGCGTTTATAGTAGTATTCTCTTCATGTATGGAATTGGATTTTAGGTTTTCGAACTTTCACTAGTAGAATACTTATTGAAAATTATAGATGCAAATCTGTAAAAGTTGTCAGAAGTTGTTGATTTTTTGTCTAATAATATTTAGGTTTTAATGGCATTATTAACCATGTTTCAGTTATTTCTAAATATTATATTTTCATCTTGTTCGGTTGATATTGTGCAACTAAAATTAATTTATAAGTAGCTATAGCACAACTAAGTTGATACTTTAGGAATTACTTGTTGATGTGTTTACATCAAGCAACTTTAAAATTATTTTGTCTTTAAAATGTTTTGAATTTTGACAGAAATCTCTTCAAATAGTGGTGTTAGATTTGTTGTGAGCTCTGGAACATTTGACAGGCAAAATTCATTCCTCTGCAAAGTAGCCTTTTTATTTTAATGTAATGTAGGCATAAGTGTTGTAAATTTTTATTTGTTTTTTTTTATTATAAACATGATGGAGTTTTTATGCTGAAACAAACGTAATTGTGTAGGCCAAAGCGATGTTATACTTTGATTTAGAGTAGAACAGGAATGGGTCTGTGGCAGGGTAGGGATGCGGGGTTGTTAGTTCACACGCTGTGACAGTCAACCCACTATTGCCAGCAGCTAATACCGTCAAGAGTAGCTAGTTAGTAAAATCATTCAATAACTTACAGATATTTTTCCTAAAATAATCATTTTTTTTATTCTAAATTTCTGAATCCTCTTTAATAGAACTGCCTTCATTATTGAAAAACTGTTTTTTCGTATAATGAGGCGTGAAGTAGCTCTCATAATACCACTTAATAAAGACCGGAGTTAATTCGGAAATTGCAAAAAGTATGTAAATAATATTATATAACATGTAGCAATTACTTAATTACTATCTTATATAATAAAATGTTCTTCATGCATATATGTTAGAACTTTGAAGTGTTTGTAAAAAGAAAACTTTAGTTTGACAGTAATACAATGAGTGTTTCACTTTAACACTCATAAACAATTTTGCACACAAAAATACTCACTAAATATATACTCTTTCTCCATTAAATATCTACATAAATTTACATAAAATGTGTAATTTGTTATATAAATATTGGGTATACAGTATATATATATATATATATATATATATATATATATATATATATATATATATATATATATATATCTAAGATTAAATATTATACGCTAATACAGGAATATTTAATTTATTGAATAATAAACTCAAAGCTTTTCGTTGGTTTACATTACCATTCTTAGTATTGTAACTCCTGAGGATGTTGGTAATGTAAACCAACGAAAAGCTTTGAGTTTATTATTCAATAAATTAAATATTCCTGTATTAGTGTATATTATTTAATCTTAAAAATATTCTTACAGGAAAACACATTTGATATTCTATATATATATATATATATATATATATATATATATATATATATGAAGTTAATAAATTACCAATTTTGAGTAATTTTTCCACCATTAAGTGCAATAAATTTACCTTGAGTGATGAGGTACCTTTCGGTCTTTGACCATTGTCGAATCACTGATTGTTCTCTGCTGTGGATGCTATGTCCGTGAAGCCGGTGTTTGTAGAAGTTACGCGCACTATTTCTTGATCTGTGTGTATGAGGTTTCTGTATAGTATGTCTTCTGTATACGTTGTTTGTAAATTCATTAAGTTGTTGTGTATGTTTTTATAAATGTGGTATTTTTCTAGTGAGTCCAGTTCTATTGGGTTGTTATTTATTTCCAGTATGGTTAGGTTATTTTCGTAATTTGTAATTTCGTGTTTATGGGAAATTAGGTGTGCTGCAACATTTGATACTTTAGAATTTTTATTTTTGAATGCTCTATAATGTTCTTCAAATCTTATTTTAAACGTTCTGGATGTTTTTCCTATGTAAAAGGCGTTACAGTTGTTGCAAGTGATTTTGTAGATTCCTGATAGGTTATGATTTTCTGAATTTGTTATGTGGTTTTTGTTACTAAGATATTTTATTATTTTGTTGTTTGGTTTGTAAGTTGGAGTGTAGTATTCTTTGTTGTATATATTCGTTATTTTTTCTATTTTGTTATTGGTATATTTATATTTTAGGTAGATTTTTTTATTTTTATTGTTTTCGTGTTCCGGTTGTAGTGTTGTGTTGAGGTTAGGTTTTTTTGTGAATTTATTGTATATATTTTTTATAATGTGTTTGTTGTATCCATTTTCTATTGCTATTTTTGTAATGTTATCTAATTCTTCATTTAATTTTTGTTTGTTATCCTGTGTGTATTTTATTGCTTTATTTATCATGTTACTGTAAGTGTTAATTTTGTGTGTCCAGGGGTGGTTAGATTTGTAGTGTATTGTGGTGTTGTTGGAAGTAGGTTTCCTGTATACTGTAGTTTCTATTTTATTATCATTTATATTTAAAGTAATGTCGAGGAAGTTGATTGTTCTATTTATTTCTGTTTCAACGGTGAATTGTATGTTTTCGTTGTATGTATTTAGTTTGTTTAATATTATGAGGTGTTCGTTGTGAATGGTAGGTTGGTATATTACAAGTATATCGTCTACATATCTTGTCCATAGTAAGATATTGTGTGTGTTTATTATAGGTTTAATTATTATTTGTTCAAAGTGTTGTAAATATATTTCTGACATGACAGATGAAATGGGTGAACCCATGGGGAGACCTGTTGTTTGTTTATAATATTTATTGTTAAATTGGAAGTAATTTTGGTTACATATGTGTTTGGTTAGCGTAATGATACTATCTATTATGTTACTTTTTTCGTTATTGTGTATCAGTTTGTTTTTTATTATTTCTATGGTTTCTTCTATTGGGATACTAGGGTACATGTTAGTTATGTCATAACTTATTATTTTTGTGTTGCTGTTTGTTTTTATCGTTTTTATTTTATTAATTAATTCGTATCCATTTTTTATATTGTATGTGTTGTTGATGTGTATTTTAGACCTTAGGATTTTGTCTAGGATTTTTGCGATTATGTAAGATGGTGCTGTTGTGAAATTTATTAGTGGTCTAAATGGTGTGTTTGGTTTATGGATTTTAGGTATCCCTGATAATACGGGTGCGTATGGTTTAAATGGGTATAATCTTGTGTGGTATTTTAATTTATTGTTATAGTTTAGGGTGTTACGGTGAGTGACTATTAAGTTTTTTATTGTAATAAGGTATTTGTTAGTTGGGTCTGGGATTTGTTCGTATTTGTTTTCTTTTATGTAGTTAGTCATTGAATCGATATATTTGGTATTTTCTATTATTACTGGAGTATTTGTTTTATCTGATTTTAATATTAAGTAATCGTTGTTTTCTAGTTTTTCTCTGAGTTTTATAATTTCTTTTTTATTAATATATTGTTCCGTTTTTTTGTTTTTTTCCGTTTTTATTAGGTTAATTTTATTATTAATGTTATTTCTTATGTGTTCAGTATTTTGGTGGGTAATTTTGTGGATGTTAGATTCTGTGTCAACTATTAAGTTTTTTATTATTTGTTTTTTGTTGAAGTTAGGTAGGTTATATTTGAAGGAATTTGTTATTATTATTTTTTCTTTTTCAGTAAATTCTGTTTTAGTTAAGTTTATGAATTTATTATTGTTAGAGGTGTGGGTTGGTTCTGGGCTATTTTTTAGGTTATGTTGTTGTTTTGTGAGTGGATTGGTGCTAGGCTATTTTTTAGGCTATTTTTTAGGTTAAGTTGTTTTGATAAATTTTCGATTTTTTTGTTTTGTCTGTTAATAGTATTTGTTTTATGTTTTATTATAATTTGTTGTATTTTTTCGTGAATAATAGGTGTGAGAGTGTCAAAAGTTTTCATTAATTCCAAATTGGTAGTGTATAGTTGTAAATTGATTTGGCTTTTTACATAAATTGATTTGGCATAAAAACATACACAACAACTTAATGAATTTACAAACAACGTATACAGAAGACATACTATACAGAAACCTCATACACACAGATCAAGAAATAGTGCGCGTAACTTCTACAAACACCGGCTTCACGGACATAGCATCCACAGCAGAGAACAATCAGTGATTCGACAATGGTCAAAGACCGAAAGGTACCTCATCACTCAAGGTAAATTTATTGCACTTAATGGTGGAAAAATTACTCAAAATTGGTAATTTATTAACTTCATAAAGTCAGTGCAACGGAAAAATAATGGATAATATTAAATATCAGGAATATATATATATATATACTGGATAGGCCAAAAGCTCAACATGCTGCGAGAAACAACATTACAACTTTTGATGACTGCTATACCACAAAAATAATTAAATCACTCCCCCCTGATTGCAATCCCTCAGAACTGAGAAGATGGGAACTATCATACCAGTGGTATACCAAGTCCAGAGAATCCCCTAACCTCAACATTAGATAAATCCATTCACTTTTTTCCTAATAGCCTCATCAGACGTTTCCAATCTCTTTTCCCCTGACATACTTATATAAACTATAATCACTCATATGCTCATGGAAACAATATATATATATATATATCTTTAATCTGTGACATCTGATTTCTACTCTACACAATCTGTGATTACAACTTATATTTATTTTATTTCATTCTCTCATATTTCTTTTTGTGTTTTCTCTTTGATTGACAAAGACCACTGTGTGGTTGAAATATATCATTGGTTAAGTGCTTTTATGTGTTTCTATTTGAAGACTACAGAGTGGACTCTTACCAAGGTAAGTCTGTCAGTCTCCTAGTCCAAAAAATCTAAATAATCTTTACCAACCAAAACTAACCTAAATATATATATATATATTTATGGTCAAGTAACCGAAAGGTGCCTCATCACAACAAGGTAAAATTGTTGCACATAGTGGTGGATAAAAGTATTTACAATAGTAATATATCAACTTCATAAAGTCAGTGCAACTGAAAAATAATGGACAACGTAAAATATCAATATATATATATAACTAGGATAATCAATAACTTTCAATAAAAGCGAATGAATTGACTAATAAAAATGAGACAATGACCAAAATGCATGGGCGTCCAAAGAAGTAGTGTGCCATAATAATGTAAACAAATGTCAGCTAATAACGGCTATCAATAGATTAGGATGTGACAGAAGCATTATCTGTCTTTACATTGCCGATCAGTATTTTGTTATTAAACACGAGACAAGAAAATAAGTAATATAAAAAATGTTTTTAAAGTCAATTCTTACAATCAACAAAGAAAAATTTTATTTTAGTTTCTATTTATTTTATAATTACAATTAATATACATATGTCACATTAAGAATATTTAGTAACAAAAAAAATAGAAAATGAATTTCTTTGCAATTTTCCTTTTCATGTATGATAAAAGATATGATGTGACTAGCAGCGTGTTGAGCGGTTGACCTATGTTGATGGCCAACGTCATGTCTGTGGCCATTCATTCTGATGCTCAGACCATCCGTGGTATGGCCTATGTACTGTGCCGGGCAAAATTTACATTGCAAAAGATATATTATATTTTTGGACGTACAAGTATGATGACACTGAATCTTGAAGTCCACATTGGTTACTAGACTATGGAAACTGTTGGGATGTAGAATGGACATGTCTTGCATCTAGGTCTATTGCACGGAAAGGAGCCATGAGGAGGTTTAGGCGGTTTTTCAGTACCTGGATCTGGTAATTTTGGACGATGGTAATCTGTAACTAAAGACAGTTTGTTGTCTTCCATTGGTGGTCTGGGTTCATCAGATGATTGAGCCAAGCGGATTTGATCCTCAACAAGTTGTTTAGTATATTCTCTTTTATGGAAAGCTAGTAAGGTCTTTAAGTCCTCCAATGCTATATCATTGGAACAAATTCTCTTGCCCCTGATTGCCTGACTGTATGGTGTGAACCTTTTTATTCATAGGGTGGTTGCTATTGAAATCTAGGTATTGTAGATGGTTCGTCGGTTTGATGTGGACATCTGTATAGATATTCCCATCTCTGATTGTTACATCTACATCCAAGAAGGTGATTGTTGCTGTAGATTTCTCCCAGGTGAATTGAAGGGACAGCCCTTCAATGGTGAATTGAATTTTTTGATAAGCCCTTCAAAAAACTTTCCAGCGTTGAGATTCCCTGTGTCCAAATTACGAAGATATCTATATATGTTGCTCAAAGGAGCAACATAATGGTTGGTGTGTTCGATTTTTTAGGAATTCTGCTTCGATATTATCCATGTACAGGTTGCGTGCGATGGGGCCATTCTAGTACCCATTGCCATTCCTTTTATTTGCAAGTAATTCTTTCCCTCAAACTGAAAATTATTCTTTTCAAGAAAGAATTTGGTGAGGTGAACAAGGAAAGGTGTAGTGGGGTAAAGGTTGTCTGAGCGTTTGTTGAGGAAATTTTCGAGAGCTGATAGACCATGTGCATGAGTTATATTCGTATAAAGAGAATCATCTATGGTGACCAAAATTGTTTCAGGAGGTAGAGGTTAAGGTATTTAAGACAGCTGGACTATGAAGTGATTTGTATCCTGAACGTATGACGGAAGGTTTTTCACCAAAGGTTGAATATACGAATCCAGAAAAGCTGAGATTCTTTCTGTGACCAAATTACAACCAGCGATTATTGGCCTACCAGGTGGAGGTACGATATTTTTATGGATCTTTGGCAGTATGTAAAATTGAGAAGTAGAGGGGCTTTCATTGCACAGTAATTTTATAGATCCTTCTGAAATTTCTTCTCTAGGAGCTTTATATTTGAGCCATTCCAAGAGAGAATTGTTGTAATCTGATGTTGGGTGATACGTGAGGAGTTTATATGTTGTGATGTCAGAGAGCAACTTGTTTGCCTCCTTTATGTAGTCTTCTCTGTTCATGACAACCGTGGTTGAACCTTTATCTGCTGCAAGAATCATGATGTTATTGTCTTTTAGAAAATATATTGCTGCTCTATCGAGTTTGGTAATGTTATGTTTGGTTTTGAGGCCGTTTATGAATGATTTAACTGTGATGTTTTGCATTATGAGGTTTATGTAGAGTTCAATAGGATGATCAGGTGATAGTGGTGGAGGATCCCAATCAGAAAGTGGCTTGAACTTTGCCAGACAAGCGTTTACATTAGTATCCTTTTTAAAATTTGGTGTCTGTGCTATATAGTTTTGTATTCATAGTTTTCTGGCAAAGCTAAAGACATCCTTACCCAACTTGAACTGGTCTATTTCTTTAGATGGTGTGAATGACAAGCCTTTTGAAAGCACTTGTAATTCATATAAAAAGGTCCATACCATACAGTCAGACTGTATGCCGAAACAAACAATTTTGTAGGCCGAATAGATGTTAGTTACACATAGTGTGATTGTCAGAACTGTTGTTATTTATGTTTTAGGGGGGGTTTAATAATTAGTAGGGACATTTTGCTTTCACAGGTCTATATAAAATTCAAGTAACAGACATCAGTAAAGAGTAAGGCAACAATTACATACATCACAATCTAGAAAGAAACCTTGGCTCACATAATCTTATTAAATAATTCATGTTAGGCTTGCACAAATTTGGTAATAGAAATAAAACACGGCTGTTTTACAAGTTGGCAATTCTCCCCTCTCAACATTTTTTTAGAGGGTGTTTTGTGTTCCTTTTATTTATGCTCCTACTATAACAGATATATTTAATAGGTTATACTTAATGTCTTACAATAATAACATTCTTTTTACTCTGCACAGTATCTATGTTATTGTTTTAACACCTGAAGTTTTTTAATTACATCTAAATTTTCAAATTTTGTATCCTCTGTGTAATATAGATAGGTCATCTACAGTTTTATCTAGTTGAAATAATTATTCAAGACTTAGATTTTCATTTTTGTTTTGGTTTATAAATTAAGCATTTTTAGCTCTTCGATACTTGGCTTTATATTAAATTTTCCAGTTATTTTTACTTCAATGTAATAATTGACGATTTAACTATATTTAATTTCATAATACAATATGAATATATAGAAGTAAACTTTTTTGTTCTTCCTACTCGGGGGTATAACTGATACGTCTCTTATGATTCTAATAGACACTAGGTCTATTTCTTATACATAACTGTGCCCATATGTTGGCTTGGTCGTCCTATATATCTCTACTCACAGACTCGGGGTTTTAATTTACACAGCTTTCCTATATTTTATAGGCGATAATATAAAACTGGGTAGTTGTGTTAAAAACTGTTAGTAGCACACAAAACTTAAAATGAATTTCACTGTGACATATCATTAACAGCTACAAAACCATTTTTCTTGGTATTATTAGAAACTCACAGAATGTAACATCGGTTTTTCCAGCAACCTATTCATTTAACTTAGAAGTTTTTAAAGTTGCTTGTTGTAATCATCTTGTATTTGCTGATTAAACTATAAGTAGTTCTTGCATAAATAAGTGAATACTTTGGAACTTACTTGCTGACGCGTTTTGAAAAAATAATTACTTATACAGTAGTAAACGTTTTTGCTTAATAAATGGTATGCTTTGAGTAAGTATTTTAAAAGTGCTTTTGTTTGCTCCAACAAACAATTTTTTTGTGTGAAAAATAATATCAACTGCAATTTTTAGCATACCATTTCCAAGTCTCTGCCTTGAAAGTGACTTTTTTCACTATAATTAAAAAATACTTAACTAATGTAGAGAGTTGCTTGATGTAATCATATTTAATTCACTGATTAAACTATATTTAATAAGTACTTGAGTAAGTGAAAACGTAATGGCTTACTTGCTGACACATTTCGAAACAATCGTTCCTTTTATGAAGCAAAGCCTCTACATTACTATATTTAAAAAGTACTTAACTAAGTGAATATGTAATGGCTTACTTGCTGACCCGTTTCAAAACATTTGTTCCTTTTATGAGTAGAGGGTTAGCTTTGTAAAAGGAACGAATGTTTTGAAACATATCAGCAAGTAAGCCATTACATATTCACTTAGTTAAATACTTTTTAAATATAGTAATGTAGAGGCTTTCTTTCATAAAAGGATATATATATATATATATATATATATATATATATATATATATATATATATATATATAAAGTAATCTTTACCAACCAAAACTAACCTAAAAAATATATATATATATATATATATATATATATATATATCATCACCTAGTTTGTAAGTTCTTGTTTCCTAGATTGTAATTTTGTAATAAGACCCTCTGATGATGATGACATGGTCATCGAAATGTACATAAGGGTTTAATCTTAAGTAACTTGTTTTATTTGTAATTTTTGTGGTATTGAGGCTCTTTCCAATATTTTCATTGTAATATATTTATTTATTATATATGTTGATATGTTTTCTTGTAACATGGTTCATAAATTAAAAATATTTCAAAAACAAGAACACTTTTAATACATATATTATTCAAAGCTTTTTGCCAATAAAACAGTATCTTGTTAGTCAGGATTTTGTTATTCAACTTTTTTTCTGAAGATAATGGTACTGTTTTATCAGCAAAAAGCTTTGAATTGTATATGTATTAAAACTATTCTTGTTTTTGAAATATTTTAATTTATTAAATTTATATATATGTATAATGATAGTTACAATCCGGAGTACATCCGTTTATTCTGCATTGCATAAAATCGCAGTTCCAATGTTTCGCTAGAATCTCGTCTAACATTGACAAGGTGAAAACAACAATAGTTGATTTGCTCTTTAACCCTCGGGTAGGTGCGCGGGCTACAGGTGTAGCTCAGTGTTTTTGTTTAGGCTGCAACGCATCTCCTAAAACAAGTGGAGGGAAGCCTACGTCGTTAGCTGTTGTTTGTCATCTACCCTACTCACTGGGACGGTGATTGTCGCTCATAGTGTGTGCGTTTTGTAATTGTTTACAACTAAAGTTGTCTGGGCTATGCCTGTAGCCCGTGCGACCTTTTATGTTATGAGTGAACCAAAGCATGCCAGGTTATCATGTGCAGGTAGTTTTTATTAGTGATAGTTTGTCAGATGAAAAGAATATTTACTATCCAAACTGTATCTTACTACACCAAACTTAAGAAGGCAGAAGTACTTCTGTCCACGATGCATGATGACCACAAGAGTGACGAAGATTCAGGGTATTTACAGAAACCCAAAATAATAACTTTTTATAACAAGACAAAAATTGGAGTTGACGTATTAGAACAAATTATGTGCCAAATACGATGTAGTAACAAATATGAAACGATGGCCTATGGTTCTATTTTTTTATCCTCTAAATATAGCAGCGATCACTGTGTCCAGGATTTACATTCTTAACAAAGCTGGAGGGTCATAAATGTCAAGAAGTGAGTTTATTACAAACATTCTTGGGATCTAATTGTTCCTAAACTAAGAGAAAGGGTTAATGCTACTATGCTTCCTTTAGAACTAAAGAGGCGAGTAAGAAGCCTTCTTGGAATCGATAAGCCCCAGCCTAAACATCAACCAAACAAGGTTGGGTGCTGCTACAGGTGCGGTAGAGGGATAGATCAACCTGCAAGTGCTACAACTAATGTGGAGATATGCCCTGACCATACCCTGCTAGTATGTGACATTCCTATGGAAGCTACTCACCAATTAAACATTAGAAAGAACAATTGTAACATCTTTGTCTGCAAGTGCATAGTCCTACCCATTTAACCTAAAATGTATTTATATGGTAAAAACACTTTTTTACAAATAACAATATATATTCCATGTTTTTTAAAAATCTATATACTATTTCTGATAAATTATATTGGAAAATAAATGAGTTTTATGGTATCATTATCCTAATTTTTTTTAGTTTTATGCACCCAAAGTTGGGAGTAATTTGTGGCATAAAATTAATATAATCAGATTACAATGTAAATAGCCAATTTAAAATTAATATCTTACAATAATTTGTTTACAAATATGTTAAAAAGTATAAGAGGAAACAGTTACGGCAATAACACATTTAAAAAAATATTTGTTAATAATAAATTTTAAATAAAAAGAGAGTGGGCTACAGTGGTAGCCCATGCGCCTAAATGTGTTACTTTTAACCACGCGCCTATCTATTGAAGGGTTAACTGTTGATAGATTGACCTCATCAATGCTAGATGAGATTCTAGCGAAACGTCGGAACTAAGCTTTGATGCACTGCAGAATGTACAGAAGTACTCCGGATAATAACTATTCATTACATTTTTTCACTCGTGAAGGAATACGTGTATGTATATATATATATATATATATATATATATATATATATATATATATATATATATATATATATATATATATTATATATATATATATATATATATATATATATGAAGTTAATATATTACTATGTAAGTAATTTTATCCACCATTAAGTGCAATAATTTTACCTTGAGTAATGAGGCACCTTTCGGTCGTTGACCATTGTCGAATCAGTGATTCGACAATGGTCAACGACCGAAAGGTGCCTCATCACTCAAGGTAAAATTATTGCACTTAATGGTGGATAAAATTACTTACATAGTAATATATTAACTTCATAAAGTCAGTGCAACGGAAAAACAATGGATAACGTTAAATATCAAGAATATATATATATATATATATATATATATATATATATATATATATATATAATAAATTAAAAATATTTCAAAAACAAGAATACTTTTAATGAATATATTTATTTATTCAAAGCTTTTCGCCGATAAAATAGTACCAGCATCTTCAGGAAAATAATTATCTAATCTTTACAATGAGTGATTCGACAATGGTCAATTGACCGAAAGGTGCCTCATCACTCAAGGTAAAATTATTGCACTTAATGGTGGATTAAATTACTTACTTAGTAATATATTAACTTCATAAAGTCAGTGCAACGGAAAAACAATGGATAACGTTAAATATCAAGAATATATATATATATATATATATAAGTTACGTGTTATATTAAGCTGGAAAGGTTTTTAAAAATGATTTTTATTTTTATAAACCTTTATTGAATTTAGTAAACAATTAATTTAGAAAACTGTTACATAAATTACTTAATAAAACAATTCAATTGATATGCACTCAATTGGAGTGGAAGACGTCTGTTCGATACAGAGGCGAGTTACACACTGCTGGGGCTCTGTCCTCACCACCTATATAATACAAAAGCTGCATAAGCAGGAAATTTCCTAGCACACATTTTATTATGAAAGGTTCACATAACTCCTCCATCCCTAAAGAAAACTTCGGGGATTGGCGAAGTTTCGGCATCGGTTGAAGTCCTCTTCATCACTTTGATTTGGGCGAGGTATTTGAAGCTGCTGAATAGGCCTCCGTAAAGGGCAATTTTCGGCATCGGTTGAAGTCCTCTTCACTGGAGAAGGTCGCCAGGCGAAGGTTGATCTTTGGGATCAAGTTAAATGGGTTGTCTGTGATTTCCAACGCAGTATACTCGTAGTTTGTAGGCGTTATTGTTTTTGATGATGGGCATTTTATAGTCTAATTTGCTGTTCATTATAATTCAACTGAGCAAAAGTATTTGGAATTGATTAATACAATTTATAATGAGTCTTTTCTATCATAGGATAGATACAACATGTTTATAACATATACAATTGTTATCAGAATCTAATTTATAATTAACTCTAATCGTGTTTTCTAATTCAACAAATTCATTTTTATTATAATTCCCAAAATACTTGACTTTTTTTTAATTCTACAAAATTTCCATTGATTACAATAAAAGTTTTATATAATTTTTCATAATTTTTACCATCATTTACATTCAAGTTGCCTGTTATAGATTTGATAAAGGATCATAGTCTTTTTGTAAGAATTATTTTTTTGTTATCTCTTAAGAGTATAGTTTCTAATTTTCTTCAATTACTTTTTTTTTTACTGTGATTAGCATATTTCAAATAATTAACAATAATTATTACCATAATTAGTTACATATCATTTAATTAATTACAAAAGTTTGTAACACATACAATTAATAGAAACAATGTTGTTTAAAAGTTTAATAAAGTTTCTTGCATAGAATTAGCGAACAAAGGTATGGTAGGGATTTTAATTTGGTTGTGTTGAATATGAACAAGAAGGATTTTGGTCATTAATTACACTTTTTATCTTTTTAGGCTTTTTAATTTTCGACAAATGTATTTTTTTCTTTTGTGTTATGATCTCTAGGCTTTATTTTTCCAGTTTTTCTTTCTTTATTTATTGAAACTATTTTTTCCTCGCTATATTTGTTCTTCGTTTTGCTTTGTTTCTGAACTGTTTTTACATAAACTTCCAGCGGTATTTTTGGAAGTGGTTCTTTGTTTATGTTCCTTTTTTCTAAAACTTTTTCCTTAATTGTTTGATTACTATTCCTAATGTTTTCATAGAGTATTTTTGTTTTTTCTTTATGGTTTAAAACGTAGTCATTTACAATCTGTTTTTCTAAATCCATATCTAATAGTGTGTTTGAGTTTATGTGTCCAAATAAGACTTCGCACGGCGTTAATTTCGTGACTGAATATCTGCTGTTATTATACGCTATTACAGCATATTTAACCTTCTTAATTATACTGTCTTTTTTAAATTCGATTTGATTTTTTAACAGCCTTATGTGTTCTATTAAAGTAGAATGAAATCTTTCACATAATCCGTTTGATTGGGGGTTTTGTGTGCTTATAAAATGAATTTTGATTTTATGCAGGTCTAATATCTCTTTTACAACTCTGTTATTAAACTCCGTTCCGTTGTCTGAGATAAAAACTGTTGGTAAGCAGAAATGTGTGAAGTAATCTAATAACTTGTCCGTGATCTCTGTAGCTTGAGAGCTTCCCAGGAGATAAACTTGAGCGTATCGCGTGAAACTGTCAACAATGCTGATGAAGGAATTCTTCTCTAAAGAGATTGTGTCGACGTGAATTATTTGAAATGGTCTGGCAGCTGTAGGTGTCAGATTCATTTCTAGCTGTAAGGGAATTCTGTCGTATTTAGTTCTTTGGCATATCTCACATTGGTTTATGAAATTTTGAATGAGTGATTTTAAATTAGGCCAATAATATCTACGCTTGATTTGTTCGTATGTTACCTGTATCCCACGGTGATTAGTTTTGCTAACATGATAATTACTTATTGTCTCCAAAGTGTCTTCTTCTGAAGTTAGATCTAACAGCTTATTGATACACTTAACTAAATTTAGTTCAGTTTGCTTGAAATTTTTGGCTATGCATGATGCAAATTTCTCATAAAAGTTGTCTTCAAAATATAGATTATATTTTATTTTAGGTACCAAATATGATTTTACAAAGTTAACTATATCTTCATTTAAGTTATTCTATGATATTTCAACTATTAAACGAGTTTTTGAAGTTCCGAATAGTTTTATAATTTTTACTTTTTTTGGCTCATATTTTACTAAAGTTAAGAATATTTGGTTTTTTCCAAAGTTTACAGGCTCGTCGGAAATTGGTATTTCAATTTGGGTGTTTCCTTCAAAATTGGAGTGGATGGTTTGGTCACTTTCGTCATTGTCCTCTAGGTTGGCGTTATCTGTTGCGTCGAGTTGTACGACCATAGATTCGTTGTCGTGTAGTTCTGGGAAATAGTGTTGTAGCAAAGTCAGCTGCAGATAAGTCAAGGTCCGGTTCTACAGTGTGTTGGGTGTTCGTTGACCTTTTATCAGTGACATTTAATTGTATTCTGGACAATGCATCTGCATTTTGGTTTAGTTTGCCTTTTTTGTATCTTATGTCATAATCATATTCTTCCAATTTTAACCTCTATCTTAAAAGCTTGGAATTTGGTTCCTTAACTGAAAATAACCATTGTAAAGGTTTATGGTCTGTATAAATTTTAAATTTTCTCCCAAATAAATAAGGCCTGAAATGTTTTGTTGCCCATACGATTGCTAATAGCTCTTTTTCAATCGCAGAGTAATTAGTTTCGCTGTCGTTAAAAGTTCTGCTGGCATACACTATAGGAAGGTCTTTTCCATTTTTGTCCGGGCTTAAAATTGCTCCCAATACATAGTTGCTAGCATCTGTCGTTAAAATAAATTCTTTTTCGAAATCTGGGTATTGTAGAAGTGTCTCATTCCCGAGATGTCCTACTGACTGCGCCAGTTACGTGTTATATTAAGCTGGAAAGGTTTTTAAAAATGATTTTTATTTTTATAAACCTTTATTGAATTTAGTAAACAATTAATTTAGAAAACTGTTACATAAATTACTTAATAAAACAATTCAATTGATATGCACTCAATTGGAGTGGAAGACGTCTGTTCGATACAGAGGCGAGTTACACACTGTCGGGGATCCGTTCTCACCACCTATATAATACAAAAGCTGCATAAGCAGGAAATTTCCTAGCACGCATTTTATTATGAAAGGTTCACATAAATCGTTCACATAACTTATATATATAATATATAAATGACAATGTAATATATTACGAGAAAATGCATATACAAGGATAATTCATTGTATTACAAGAAAATAAACTTGTTATACGAGTTCTCTTTTGAAACCCATAGTTTTGTAAATATGAAGTAAGATCAATGACGCAAAAAGTGATAAAACAGTGCTACTAGGTAACAAAATAATACACAAACTAGTATAATTTTTCTCACAAAAATAATTGAGGCAATTGTTTTATGGTATAGTTTTCAATAATAAATAATTTTCATGGTATAATAAGTCTTAAAAAAGTATTTTTAATTTTTTATTATTAGATAATTTTAAATCAATTGTAATAAATATATACTTGAAATAGAGACGCTCAATCGCTATTAACTATTTTTCATGTTAAGAAAAAATTGCATTTTATTATAACGTAATCTGATTGTAATTCTATTTTTCTGTCATACTGTGTTAACACTGCCTTCTTTATTCACAATAATATTTTCATTTTCAAAACAAAACCTCCATTAAATTAACGGGAAATAGCTTTGACTTCTGCTTTCAACTTGAATATTTTGAGGGAAGAGGATGAACCGGAGAAAGAAGGCGAAGGTATACTATTAAGTTGCTTTTTTATTGTAAAGTAAATATTATTATGTAAAACGTACGTTAGTGGCTATTTAAGTATTTGTTTGATCAAACCTCTTTTTATATTATCATTAATAGCATTGTTAGTAATATTTAACATTAAATCATAGAAAGAAGATTGGGGAAGGTTTTGTTTGAGTGTTAGGTTATAAAAGTGTTAAAACATTACTAGGCAATTTCGTTCTTAATTTTAATTATTTTTTATTTACTGTTTTTATAATGTGTAATTGTTGAAAATCCTTATTTGATTTAAACCTAACGGGTGTCTTAAATCATTTAGATATATACATATTTGTTGAATAAAATGCACATGGCTAGTTTGGATAATTAACAATGTAAATCAGTTCTAGTGAAAAATTATTATTATTCATTTCAAATTCACGTAACTTATATTTTTCATAAGGTATCTTATTATTGTACACTTTTTTTCTACTTCTGTTATTGTATTAACAAATGTTTTACTTGTATTTTTGTTGAGTTTTTATCATGCAAAATGTCATACAGATAGTGGTAGCTTGAAAATTTCAACATAACAATCATTTATTAATTTCACTGCTATTGTTTTCAATTCATATTAATAAACCCCTATCACTATTAACAGCACTTGGCTAGAAATAAGACAAGGTTTCCACAGTATATGAATTTATTCTCTGTAAATAAAGATCAAGGATTGCAATGTTTACCGTAATAGTTTTTAAGCTAAAACATTTGTGTAAAGCAAAAAATATATTAAATATATGTATGTGGCTTGTAAAATATAGGAATGATTAGTTATAGGCATGAACCTCATGACCTAAGTTCGTAATTTGGGTTATGAATCAAACCTAGATTTACAGTGATATAGCAAATGTGAAATCCATAAAAGTTTTGAATAATTAATTATTTAATATTGATAACATTTAATATCAGGGCGATACTTTCTTATGTAAGTTCTTTCAAATATCAATTCCTCAAACATATGTTCTAAATTAAAAACAAGGGATTTTAATATTTGTTGATTCTATCTTCAAGTGAGATTTTTTAAACTAAAAACACTTGTAAATGTTACCAAAACAGTTTGAGTTGACAATGGGATACATCTCCTGAAACAATTATGCTGTCCTCAACAATTATAAAGTAAGTGTTTCTATAGGCAAGTATAACATATTTACAAATGGTTTTAGTGATTTTAAGTATCACATACCATAAACCATAATTTAAATTTGAAAACATTTAAACAACCTCTATGAATCAAAAGAAATAAAGTTATAAACGGATTGTGAAACAGAGCCTATTTTATACCCTTGTTAAATTTTATAACATACTTAAATAACTATTTCATAAATACTTACAAAGGGTTTGGTTAAATTGTTTTTTCTAAATTTTCTAAAACCCAAACTGCAACTTTATATATAATGTAAGTATTATGTTTGAATTACACTTTTTTGTATTCACTTGGCAAAAAACCACTACTTACTGAAACTCACACCAACACAACACATCTGAGCAACAGTTTTGTCAGTGATTCATAACATTGAATAATGCTCTGACCTAGTGTGAAACGTGTCTGCTGAATAAATCAGTAAGTCGTGGTTTTTTTGGCGAGTGAATACAAAAAAGTGTAATCTATACAAAAACCTCAAGATGTACAACACAAAAACTGCAAGTTTTAATATGTTTAAATATCCAACAACTTGATTTTCCGAGCACCCTCTGGTCCCAATTAGTTCGGATAACCAACTCTATACAAAGTTTCCCTGCATTTTTATTGTATTCTAACTGGAGACTTTGTATAATGTAATACTGTTGTTAAGTAGTATAGTATAGTGTTCTGTTTTATTAATTATACTGCTCTGTTATATACAAAATTACTTCATAGAGTTTTGTATATGGTATATTTATGTTCCAGTTTTTTTAAATTTTAATTTTTATGTTTTGTGACATTTTAAATCCCTTGCTTTTTTTATATATAGACTGTATTTTTAGAAACATATGTAAAAATGAAAAAAAATTAAAATAGACTTCCTACATTTTGTCAAGTATTACAAATATTAGTTCCTGTTCTTATGGTAATAGTTGATAATTACTTTACTATCTTTGATTTTTTGTTTTTACAAATGTTATACAAGAATATATTCTAAATAAGAATAAGGTTGTTTTAAATGTTAAAAACCAAAAATAGTGGTAAAATTTAGTATGTTAACATTGTCTTTTTCTTATTAATAAAATGTAGCATTCAGAATTTTGTTGAGAAAATAAATAAGAAGGGCCACAAAAGTATATATTTTGACTAATTGAAATATGCTAATTTTTACAATAACTTTTTTATGTGGACAATAGCAAATAATTTTTTATGAGAGTACTTTAATGAAATTATATAATATAATACTTCAAATTTTATATATTGTATTTATATATTTTTTAAATCGAAATATAAACAAATTGCATTATTTAGGTTGAAATGGGTGATTCAGAGGAAAATTTTGTGATTGTGGAAGATGGAGAAACAAGTGATGCAGGTAGCGATACAAAAATGTTACCAGTAGCTTCAGATAAAAAACCACCTGTTGTAATTGAAGTTGATGCATCTGAAGGTGATGCTCCCACTACAAGTACACCTAACCTGTCTGGGACTCCTACAAAATCTGAAAAAGAGGAAGAAGGGGAGCAAGATTCAGAACAGGATGATCCAACAGGTATGTAAGGCATTTTTTTGATGTAACAACTTGAAAAATGCATTGAAATGTAATTAAACTTGCTGATAACTCCCAAAAAATTACAAATTTGAAAAAAATTAACTTTACCACATCACTTCAACACACTTTGTGAGGTGTAAGAAATAAAAGGTATGTAAATGTTCAATGCAATATTTTCATTTTTGTGTGTGGAATAGGGTCTGTAAGTATTTGTTTTGTCTTTTTAAGTAATTTTGTTACTTATTATTGCCAAAAAAATAGATGTATGTGAATTTTATATTTATAGTTCTATAAGGTTTGTGCGCCGGGTGAAACATGGTGCCTTGGTGCTAATAGTGCCTTGTTAAAGTTGATTTTTTTTAATTAGTAATTTTTGGGAGTCAACATCAAATTTAATTGCATTTCGAGCCATTTTGAGAGTTATTACATGAAAAAAATTAAGCCAGCACGTTAAATTAGTAACGTTTTACGTGTGCTGGGGAGGGGGGAATTTATATTTCCCAAAATTTTTAATTTTTTGGGCTTTAATAAGAGTTTTTATTATTTTTTTCTTATCCTTGATGACTTTCTACATTGCCTGGTATAATTTTTTTTTGTTAAAATCAAACACGTGGGAACGGGAAATTAATAAAAAAAAATTTTTAATGTTACTTGAATCCAAAAACCACACTGTATAAACTGAATGTTTCTTTATAAAATAAAACGCTGCATTCAATTATTATATGTATTATTACACGCTGCATTCAAAAATTCAAGAATTATTATATGTCTATTTTACAATCTAGCAATAAAATATTCAGTTAGGACAGGTTTGTTTATAAAGACTATTATTATCATTAGATATAAATTAGTCAGATTTTTAAAAGAATTATTTTTTTTAGGCCTAGAAGGAGCAGCTTTTCACAGTAGACTACCTTTTGATAAAATGTCAGCCACAGAAGCATCCTGTTTTCCAGATGTTTCTCAAGGACCTCCACAAACTCAGAAAGTGTTTCTTCATATTCGTAATAGATTGGTACGTAAAATTGTAATATTGAAGAGAACAAAAATATTACATTTTGTTTTACTTTATTATATAAAAATTTTAACTAAATTTTTTAATGTTTAAAAAGTATTCTCTTGGTCATACACCTTTTTCATTTTATAATTTAGCAACTGTTTGTTGCTGAAATTCAGTAATATAATCCTTTCTAGCACTTTTCTACCTCCTTTATTATTATAGCCCGTCTTACTCTTCACTTCTACATATGGCTCTTTACCTAACTATCAAAGAATTTTGTCAATGTAGATTCTCAGTGCTAAAAGTTTTTTTTATTTTATAAATATTTTACTTTTGTATTGTTTTAAAATTACCATGATTAATTTTTCTTGACTATTCAAAAATATATGTATAAAAATTGAGTTTTCACTTAGTTACTCAGATAATTCATAAAAGTCATTTGAATTCTTTTTGCCTGGATGCAAAACACTTTTTCATATTATTGGTGGTAATACCGTTTAAAAAGAAATCTCTCTTTGATTACAACTTTCACAGGATGAAATGAATTCTAAATCTGTTTCTTAGAATTCTAGCATGCATGTCTAAGGCTGTACAACTCTATACTGCTGGTATTAAAAATCAAAAAACTAGGTTTTTGTAACGACTAATAGATATTATTCAGTCTTCAAATCTAAATTATGTATCCAGTCTTTCCTCATGTACACTTCACCCAATTGTTGAATGTACAAAAATGGATGTCTGATTCATACAAAATTATTTGGTAGAACCTGTATGAGACGAACCTCTTAGCATTCCATGGATTCACCATGCGGGTACCGCGTCCATCGTGTGGCAAAGTGAGTAACCCTGAGTAGCCCCAGGACTTGTGATTCCGGGTTTAGGTTAAGAGGCCTCTTCGTGCTGATCATCGATACTCATTTTTACTACTTAGGTTACCTCCTCTACCTAGCCAAATTTCATAGGAGCCTGCTAATGGAGTTTTAGATACTCGTTCTAAAACCATATAGTTATTTTTGGTTAATTTGTTTATTATTTCATAATACTTACTCGTTTTTATTGTGTGGTTGAAAACTCAGTAACTTGAAACAACTGTACCGGGTCTCCCTAAACTCTGACCCATGTAGAAATATGTTTTAGTTACTACACTTTTAAAACAAAAAATAAAAGAATTTTTTTAATCATAGGTTTTTATATCCAGGTTTTATAATGATTATACAGTAATTAATTTTCATTAAAATAATAATTAATAAATAGGCAATAATAGGTTATTTGTGTCTAACTTTTAAGAGAATTTACGGTACTTGCGTATTATACGGAGTCCACTATTGTAGAGGGATTTTTCTTACCGGGTTCCAAAAATAACTTCATGAAACATGTCCTAACGCCATATGCATAACAATTTTTTTTTCACAAAACTTTTTTTTATTAAGTTTTCAGTAAAAAATTCAGTACAGAATATTAAGAGGTACTACCTACATTAGTATATCAACAGCGCCCTGTACTATGTATACGTATATTTAAATATACCTAAAAAGTGTCCAGTCAAGATAGATTTTATATACATATATACCTATGCTATATTAGAATATACCTATAAAGTCTCCAGTCAGGATAGATTTGGTTGTAATTTTATACAACATTGCCTAATTAGACGTCTACTTTTATAATATGTTTTGCCAGTGATCTCTATTCTAGACTTACATGTGTACATTCGTTTGGTTAAATATATAAAAGTACAACCAAATCTATCCTGACTGGATACTTCATGGGTAAAATTCAATATAAGTGTATAAAATTAACCTTCCATGGCAACAACAAAAATACTAATTATATCAATATAGATTCAGGACATGTTTTTGATTTATTTTACACGTATTGGATTGGGGTTGGGCAATATCTCTTTTTACCACATTTAAATATTATATGTACAATAGTGGCCTCCTTATAATACATAAGTACCAAACCTACTAAAAAAAAACAAAAAAAGCTGGAAATGGACTGTGAAAACTCTTTAATAATCTCAATTTTAATCTTAAATTTTGTTATGTTAATATATTCCTACTAGGACTACAATATGTATGTACAATGGTTTTCATTTTACATTGTAGTATAAGGTAGAACAATGTTGCTATTTTATATTTTGCTTATTTTCGCTTTAATGTTTCATTTTTCCTTATGTTTTATCTAAACTTATCTCTTCATATTTACTTATTACACTTTTGCTATTACTTGCAACCAGACTTTTTGTTAACTAAAAGTTGTTAATTTACACTTAGAGGAAACGTTTTCGTTTTACGACTTCTTCAGCCTCGTATTTTTGCCGCTAGGAATGCTGCAGTTGCGCTTCCTCGGTATCATTATTTTGAAAGTTAGAAGTGATGTGTCGAAGAGTATGTGTGATCTGTGCCGTGTTTGTTCATTTAAGATGTCATTTTTATGTGTGTTGCTATGTCTATATATTTCATACTGTTCTAGTGTGTTTAATTTATGGCCTTTGTTGCATGTGTGGAGGATGCTCATGTTATTTTCCATACTTTTGCATGAGTGTTTAGTGTTCATGAGGAGATTTGCGAAGGTGGATTCAATAGTAGTGGACAGTGCACTTTTGTGTTCTTTATATCTTTCAGCA
Source organism: Prosapia bicincta (assembly GCA_036971475.1). NCBI lineage: Eukaryota > Metazoa > Arthropoda > Insecta > Hemiptera > Cercopidae > Prosapia > Prosapia bicincta. The sequence continues at coordinate 36,071,392 of JBAIZL010000009.1, read as the reverse complement.
AAAGATCTGCCTGTTTGTCCAAAATAGAACTTATTGCAGTTGTTGCATTTTAGTTTGTATACTCCTGGGTAATTGTATGTGTTGATATTGTTATTAATGCTGTGTCTGATAGCCATTTGGCTTTTATTTGTTGTTCTGTAAGCTACATTGTATCCTTTTTTTTTGAATTGGTGTGCTATTTTATTTGTGAGTTTGTTTATGTATGTGAGGGTGATGAATTTGTTTGTGTTTCTGTTTTTGTTTTTTGCGTTGTTGTTACTGTTCTAGGTGAGTATTTTTCTGTGTAGTTTGTCTATTAAATAATTGTCATATCCATTTTTGTGGGCTAAAAATTTGATTGTGTTTAGTTCCTCTGTGTAGTTAGTTGTGGACATAGGTATTTTATTTAGTCTGTGTAGTAACTTCATTGTAGTAACTTTCACTTCATTGAGCTGGCTGTGGTCTTCTTCTGTTATTTCTTTTTGCAGCTTTTATTTTCTTTTCTAATTTTACTTCCAGTCAATCACTTGTGACATACCTGAATCAGAGATCAAACTAAGATCATGCATATCACCAGAGGCAATATGTGGTCCGGTCAGAAACCACAGGCAGGTCATTTTAGATTAAAATACTTTAAATAATCTGAAGTGGACAAAGGACTACATTATGACGTTAAAATATTACAGTAATATGTCTAAAAACATAATTCTATGCTATTATAAATATAAAGGTCTTGGTTTAACTATTTTTACATTACCTTAAAAATAACAGATTCTTAAAATGTTTTCTTATATTTGGGTCATTTACACGACCTTAAAATAAATAGAAAACATTTTTGGGCTTGTCGTTTTGAGGGAACTTCAAATAATAGGTTTTACGCCATTAGAACTCAAAATATTATTTCAATAACTTTCTGCAATTTTTTGATATTTATTTCTTAAGTTATTTTTCCCATAATCAGAAAGCCGAAGAGCAAGTTTTCCCTGCTTTTAAAAATAAATTTTTTTAAAAATGGGGTTTTCACTCCACCATATTATCTATATGTTGCATAACCAGGTTGTAGATTAACCATACATATCTTAACACACTTGCCATGATTAAAATAAATTTCTGATCCAGTTGTACGTTGTTTTATTTTTGTTACTTCATTGGTGTTAAAAATTATTATGATTATAAAAAATATTTTTTTTTAATTATTTTTTTCTGTTAAGAAACTGGCAGGAATTAAATATAATTTGATTGTTATTTTTACAGCTGCAACTGTGGTTGGACAATCCAAAACAACAATTATTGCTGGAGAATGCAATGCCTCAAGTTGAACCACCATGGAATACAGACACTAATTTAGTAGCTCGAATTCATTCATTCCTTGAAAGACAAGGTTATATAAATTTTGGCATCTTTAAACGACTTAAGGTAATTATATATAAAAAAAATGTTTTTCTAATTTTTTTGTTACTTCAATGCTTATATAAATTATAATTTACTATTATAGGCCTAATTTAATCATGGTATATTAAAATTTCTTGTATAGTAAAATAAATTTAATATTATATTTTTTTATTGTTAAGTAATTCGATATTATTTGTTTAAAGTGTTAACAATACATCGCTAAATTCCAAACAATGACTAGTACTAAACTAAGCAACATATCAAAAATAGCATAGGTTATGTTATGCAAAACTTCATTTCTCGGTGTTTTCTAAACTCCAGACAAAAATATGACTACTGAAGAAAGATGGAAAATGAAAATGACTGTTTCATTGACTACAATAGTTCTAAATTTAAATAGGTCATAATAAGACTAAAATTGTATAAACTAAATTAGTTAATATGAGGATACTAATAGAAATATCCAACTTAATGTGGACTGGATGTTTTAGATGAAAACATTTTAGTTAGTTCCACTATCATGAGTCTCAGTGAACAAATCACAATATGAATCACAACATGAACCACAGGGAATCATCTTTGTTGATAATAAGGTGTTACTTCAAGTTAATTATTTAAAAAAATTAACAATAACAGAAACAAATCTACCTAGAGCTGTTTTAAAAATAAACATTTAGTTAAGCATTTCGTCAGAACAGTAAAAGGATATTATGTTTTAAATGGTGCTAGGAGAAAAATGTCTGGTTATTAACGACCATTTATAACTGGGAATCTGTTATTCACAAGGCAGTAACAAGGAAGTTTTGAAGGAATATAAGATTTGAAAAAAACAAACTTAAAAATTTCGAGTATTTATATACTACACAATTAATCTCAAGTCTGAAACTTCATAAAAAAATTATGGGAATTTTCCTTTTTTGGTGGTAGTATTTATTTTTTTTTGTTAGTAACAAAATTGAAGAAAACAGGAATTATAATAGCCCCATTTTTCCGTCTTGGCGGCACTTGTCATCTTCATGGCCATTGTGGAAATGCTTGTACCACCTATAAAGCCTTGTTTTACTCATATCAGACTCACTGAGAACAATATTCATTATTCCTACAAATTTTTTACATTTTATTTGGTTTTTACAGCAAAATTTAATACATATTCTCTGATATGTTTTTCCAACAAGTGAACGATCGCTACTCACAAGTAAACACATAACTTTCGTCACAACTGAAGAACGACAATAATTTTACTAACTAAAAACAAACTGACGGTGTCTTGAGCTTCTGATGATATCGATATGTTAAATTGATAAAAATGTTTGAGCGCTGTATTTTATAAATATCCTTGCTGTTGAAATATTTGTCCTCTAATGCACATACTCTATAACAGGCAATTTACCTTTGTAATGTAAAGAAATTAAAAATTTATTAATTTCTTAAAATTAAATAAATAACATTCAAATTGGTAATTATTTTATAAAAAGTTTAATAAAAAATTAAAGGATAGAATGAAGAGAATAGGTACTTAGGTTTAAATGAACAAAATGTAATTGATTTGTTTGACACCACGAGTTGTAAAATAAACAAAATAGAAATGATGAAAAATACAAAATACACCATGATTAATGAAAAAGGACAAATTAAAATTAAGAAGTATGATAAGGGCTTTAGTTGATAGTTCCTGTAAATATACAATCTCGATACAACAGGTCAAAGAACCAATGAGAGTTGTGAGGGAAGGGAAAAGCTTTTCTTACTGTACTTTGTTTTCATAGATTCACTTCTTTGCTCATAAAGCATAAATGAAGCTATGACATTTTTTCAGGTGGTATGCAGTGTTATATTTAATAACTGTGCAATTTAAGTACTTAACTGTACCATCCTTTAATGGATGTGTTAAGAGTCTGTAATCTTACTGAATACTGATATTACTAACACAAAAAGAGGTTTGTTTGTAGATATTTTACATATATATTTTCTGTAAATGTTTCTTTTGTAACGGTTTTGTTTGTCTGTATTGTAGCCTCTACCAGTGAAGAAACAAGGTCGAGTAATAGTGATTGGTGCTGGCATTGCTGGACTGGCTGCTGCACAGCAGATGCAGCAGTTTGGTATGGAAGTTATTGTCTTGGAGTCTAGGGTAAGATTTTATACTTATGACATGTATTACTAAAGAAACATTAATGTGTTTTAAAGCCTATTATAACACTGGTATATTTTTAAATAATGGTTCGTGCTACATAAGTATCTTACAAATAACTCTGTCAACTAGCTTTTAATTTGTCCCATCTGACTGTTAGATTGTTATGAATTGTTATTAATTTTAGTTATTTTATTGATTCTGAGTCATGAGAACTCTTGGTTTATATTACAATAGTAATTAAAATGCTTCTATTTTCTTTTTTGATAAAATTAATTCAGTTTTGAATAGTTATAAAATTTGTTAAAGAAAAAGATCTTGTTGTGTTATGTTCATGATGCAATTGGCTTTCTCTAAATTAAAATTGGTTTAAATTTCAAATGAAGAGTTAAAATTTGTTGACTATTTTTTAATGATATATTATTTATATTTGTTTTAAATGCTGGTTCTGTTATGGCCGAATCTTCCATGGTATACAGTTGGGATTGGATTGGCTTTCAAAACAAAAAAGATTTTTGTTAAAAATGCATGTAAATTTTATTTGGCTTGTACAGATAAAATAGGTAAGCTATACTGCTGTTGTTGAGTCTGGTTTAAGAATCTGGCTAGAAGGTGATATGCATAAACGGTTTCTTAAGGTATTGGTCCATTGCCTTTAGCAGCCTTTCGGTCAGTTCCTCAACATTCCTCTTGAACGGTTTCTTCTTGTATATTCTTTGTGTATGATTTTCTGGATATTTTGACAACTGAGACTTATTCGAGTCTTATGAAGTTTTTCTTCATTAGTTTTATTCTTTTCAAAAATATTTTTTTTGGTGATTTCATTTTAAAAAAACGATTTTACTTAATCAGTACTTTTAACTTTATTTAAATAATCCTATAAAAATTTCAACAATTTACTTTAAATCTTTACCTAACACTTTAAATTCTATTTAATAATTACTTTACCTAATTTAAAATTATTAATAAAAAAGAGAGACCAGACTGCAACACCATGGGCATACTTCATTTTGATGCTTATGCCTTTCTTTTGCAATAAACTGCATTATCTCCACTAAATCCACCAATTTCATTCATAGTACATTAACCTCGATATCATTTTTTATACATATTTTCCATATACTAAACATCCATATCTCAACCATCTGCTTAGTAACTCCTAGATGTAAACCTTTTTTTCTACTTTGTGCTTATGTTAATTAGTACTTAAAATAAAAGATTTCTTTTGGCTTTTAAAAATGGTTTCTTTATTTGCAATTTCTACATAAATCAAACATGTCTTTCCCAACCTTTGTAGGACAGAATACTTACACATTCCTGCATTCATATTTATATTATAATATAGCATTACTTAAGTCATTCTACAGGGTCTGTGACTCTAAGCGAATTAAACTAATGCACAGCTACTTGTATTTACAATAACTGATTTAGGTACTTTAATTCTGAGCCCAAAGCTGTAGCATTTACAGGTAGTTATATATAATTAATTTTGCCTAGCTTTAATTTGCCGGTAGGCAACAAAACTCTTATATTTATTCTTTCAACTAATAAAATCTTATTACATTGGCCTTAATTATGTTAAGGCATGTATAGGTTACTGAACTTGGTTTGATAAATTTTATATTTGAATTCCTTATTACTTCTTAAAGAAATTAATGAGAAGTTAATCAAATTACTTTAAAAGTTTGGCTTTGAATTTAAGATAAATGAATACTTTAAATGCTGATGATTATCTCTTGAGTAATTTCTTGTTTCAATTCATTTATTAGCCACTTACTAATATTTCTACTCACTTAACTTCACTCCCCTATTCACTCCAAGTGCTTCTATACCGTACGTAAACTTTATTTCTGTAATATCTCCCTCTTTTTTTTCAACTTGGGAGCGGGTTTAAACTGCCCGAAGCACCGCTACCTTAAGATATATTGTACTTACCTCCCTGATCTAGTCAAATAGCCCCTTCCCTCTTACCAGGTTTAGGAGTTTCCTGACTAGTGTTTTACCTTCAGCATCCACCAGAGCTGTCTCACAGAGAATATCTCCCTCACTAATAACACCGACTACTTGATTATCTCCCTTACTTAATATCATTTAGTGCTTAATTATCTCCCTCACTCAATATCACTTACTACTTAATTATCTCCCTCACTTAATATCACATACTACCTAATTATCTCCCTCACTTAATATCACTTACTACTTAATTATCTCCCTCACTTAATATCACATACTACTTAATTATCTCCCTCACTTAATATCATGAACTACTTAATTATCTCCCTCACTTAATATCACTTCCTACTTAATTATCTCCCTCACTTAATATCACGTACTACTTAATTATCTCCCTCACTTAATATCATGTTCTACTTAATTATCTCCCTCACTTAATATCACATACTACTTAATTATCTCCCTCACTTAATATCACTTACTACTTAATTATCTCCCTCACTTAATATCACGCACTACTTAATTATCTCCCTCACCTAATATCACGTACTACTTAATTATCTCCCTCACTTAATATCACATACTACTTAATTATCTCCCTCACTTAATATCACGTACTACTTAATTATCTCCCTCACTTAATATCACGTACTACTTTATTATCTCCCTCATCTAATATCACTTATACTACTCTTACTTGTGTGACTTTACCTATTTTAAGTTTTAATTTAGAACTTGTTAAAATAAACCTGTCGCCACTTCGAAGCCTTGATTTCGACTTACTCATTCCGTGTTTCCCTAGGATTGTTTCCGTATGGGTTTCATCCCTTCTTCAAATGTGATTGGCTACCCTATGCCACTAATTCTTCTTCTTCTCTGTCAGAACATTTTCTCCTTCAATTTCTCTTTGGCTTGGGAAGGTACTTCTGGAAATTTCTTGAGGTGCAGGTGTTAGCTTTACGTGTTTTTTCTCCTTTTAAAGACTTTTCTCCATAAATCTGCATGATATCTCGATGCTCAACTTAACTCTCCTCACCATTGATCGAATCACATACCACTTTTCCTACAATGTAGTCTTTCGAAGTATATTATTATTTATGGCATATCAGGTGCATGCAGTAACCCTTTTTTGGCCAAAAGATTTACAACTGACTGCCCCTTGATAGAATAACCAGTGTGCTACGATCTCTCAAAGTTTAACTATTTTAGAAACATTTTTCTTAACATAAAAGATTTTGTTATAATGTTCATTTTCACTAAAAAATTAATGATCCCGATTCTTCGATTCTAACTAATAAAATTTTGTTATTAAAATTTTATTTTGTATTATATTTAATACTTTAAATAATTAGTTAGGTTTATGGTCTATTGTTTTAGCCATAAATCTTATAAGGCAATTGTCATATATTCTATAATAATGTGTTGACTTTAGTAGTTATAAATTGTTTTTTTTTTTATAAGGATCGAGTAGGAGGAAGGATAGCTACATTCCGTAAATCAAATTACATAGCTGATTTAGGGGCTATGGTTGTAACTGGACTCGGTGGAAATCCTGTCACTGTTTTGTCAAAACAAATAAATATGGAATTGCACAAGATTCGACAAAAGTGTCCTTTATATGAATCAAATGGAGGAACCGTAAGTATTACTGTAATTGATTGTAGAATGAGAGCAATTTATAAAGTAACTTCTGTTGGATCATAAAAAAAACATTGCAAATATAAAATTGTATTTCATATATCTTAAAAACTACATAACTTTTAACATAATCACCATAAGACTAGGATTTACCTGGAATCCTATTTTTATAAAAATAAGCTGCTTGTGATCATAGTTAAACTATTATAGCATTTTGAGTGCAAGTTTTCTTCATGGAATCACAACAACCTCTTTATAAAAGTGAACTGATAGTAATTATGTGCCAAATTTTGTCTCCATCTTTCAAACCTTCAAAGATAATTTTCTAATCTGTTTTTTTTCACAAGTACTTAGGCAAGCTCATTACATGATAACTGGATATCAGCCTTTTACGTTTGTTTTGAAATAACTGTCTTAGTTTTATTCAAAATCTCATAAATTTGAGAAGCAATCATCATATCAAATTTTATATGAATTTTCGAATTCAAATTTTTTAATGCCTGGCTGCGCTGTTTGAAAAAGTCCTACTGGAAACGCGTACTTAGTTGCAGTTTCAGTCCACACATAGTCTCGGAGGGTGTTGAAGAATAATGTGATTCCGTTTTGTGTTCTATTTAATAGATTGTATGGTATTGTTGTCTGTCCTTATTTAGTTTTATTAATTTTTATTATAAATGCCACTAAAACAGTGTATGACAGTGATTATATCAAGTATAGATTTATTGCAATCGAGGGCACAGATTGGTACCAAGTCCACTGCCATTGAGGACCAGCTAGTTTGAGAAGTTAAAATCCCCATATATTAGTTTGCAGTGTAATGAGAGTACTGGCGTCAATATTGCTAAATTTTCAATATTTAGGAGAAGATACCAATATATTATTTCTTAGTAGTGTTTCACAGTGATATTTCAGCCACTCCTAACTTCACTACCATTCTCATTACTGACATGTTTCATAGTGTTCCCATCTAATTGAAATATTTTACAGTAATAGAGTAATATACTTCAAGTAAATTGGAGTACCCTAAATGTGTCAAGTTTGAAAATGCTGACAAAACTAAGAATGGCTGACAATAGTACTTAGAAATGTTTAAAGGTTCTTAGCAATAAATGTAAAAGTAATATCATTGAATTAATATAATTTAACATAATTATTAATTAATTGTCTCCCATCGACAAAACAATCTCTTCCATATAAAATGTGTTAGGCCATACAGACGACAGCTTCTTGTCGTCGATTTTTGTCATTGATTCAAGAAACTAAGTGTTTTTTTTCTTGAGTTGCATTGATCCTTGTTAATGTGGTATTGTCTACATCAGCGGTTCTCAACCTGGGGGGCGTAGAAGAATTCCAGGGGAGGCGTCAACAAATTTTTAAAAAAATTGAATTTGATGTTGGACACAAACACACAATCATTGAAATTTCTTTGTAGCTTAATAGAGCTATAAAGCTCTATTTCTTTACTCAACGAACTTTTCTTCCTTTCCAAAATCTCGTCGATGATACCCAAAGTCTTCCAAAAGACCTAGTAAATGAAATGAAGGACCTAATATCTGAGCATTTGTTGTCTCTGAAGAACAAAATCGGAGCCTATTTCCCAGATATAAGCTCGGAAAATTGGGATTTCAAGTTAACAAGAGACAAATCAAATCAAATCAACGTTGATATACCTTCTGATCACATTCAAGAACAAACAATTGACTTGCAATGTGATTCCAAAGCTAAATTGGATTTCCCAAACATGGATCTCGAAGATTTCTGGCTACTATATCCTCCTGTTTACCCAGAAGTAGCAATGGAGGCACTCAAGTTGCTTGTACAATTTTCATCAACTTATCTATGCGAGACAGGATTTTCAGCCTTGGCTAATATAAAATCTAAATATCGAGCCAGACTAGATGTGAAAAGTGACCTGCGGTGTTCTTTGTCAAAATTTTATCCAAACATACAAAAAATAGTTAACGAGAAACAGTGCCAGCCCTCACACTAGCACTACAAAAGTAGTAGGGCTATTGCTATTTTGACCTTAAATTTATAAAATTAGGCTCTGAATATAAGCTTACTACTCACCACCCTTGCTTATTAGCAAGAAGCTAAAGGTTCAGTTCTCAAAGCTAAAAATTACATTTTTTTACTTGACAAAAAATTTTAGTGCCAAATTATAAGATGTTGTACTTAAATTTAGGTTTAAAATCAACCTAATGTATGACTTAGTAAAATGATTGAAATATCTAAAACTTAATAAATATAATAACTTTAAAAACATAACTTTTATAATAAATTTGAATGTTAAAGGTTCCTAAAGATAAGGATGAAATGGTAGAAAGAGAATTTAACCGGCTTTTAGAAGCTACAAGTTATTTGTCACATCAGTTGGACTTTAACTACGCAGGGGGAAAACCTGTTTCTCTTGGGCAAGCTCTTGAGTGGGTCATTAAGTAAGTACAAGTTTTCCTTTCTTACTGTTTCTGTAGTTACAAAACTCATCGTTTTTATAATTGCTTTTATACTAATATTTTATATTATGATTTTGTAAATTTCTTTTCCAAGTAAAATTACAAAACTGACCATGCTTAAAGATATACATTAAGCAAGAACTTTGTTACTACAGTAGAGTAGCAACTATTGCTAGAGAGGGTATTAGGATAGGGAAATGTTTGGGTAACTGGTAATTTATACAAACATTGTAAGTGTCATAAAAGCAGTAGTATTTACACACAGAACCACAAAATTGCCTATACAATTTTTTGTAATTTTGTGTGTAGTTGTTCATCATATAAACATAAAGCACTCATTTATGAACATTATATATCTCTTGGATCATAAAACGCCTACAACACATCCGGGACCCATTCCTCCTTGGTTACAAATAAAACTAAACAGTCTGTTTTTCTCCATCAGGGGCTCTAATAGAATGTTATAACCTATTAATTTGTAATGGAATATCACCTTCAATTGCAGCAGACCTACTCCGTTTTCTATAAATGTCTCGAACATCAGTGGAAAGAGCTTCAATGAGCTGCTTGCAGTAGTTGAGTTGGCGTATTGGAGGGAAGTTGTTGTCTATATTATACAGTATAAAACTTCACTAGTGACACCTGCAAAATCCATAAAAGGAAAACACAAAATAAACAAAGCAGAATATGAATGAGTTTATGTCAGATGTCTCCCGCGTGCATAGTAAAGAACTGTCTGTTACCAGTTGTTTATTTACTGAAAATATAATGATAAATATGGGCAACCAGTGTTATGAAATAAATATTGCTTTCTGATAGCAGCAAATAAGCATTGTACACATTATTATTATGTAAAACTGACTGAATTACGTAATAATTGTGTTGCAGTATACGTTGGACTGAGTCCGACAGTGGAGCAGAACAGGTTAAATCCAATAAACAAAATTTTCTGCAAACGCCCTATGTATTTTAAGTAATTTTAAAAATGTTTTGATTCATAATAACATTTAATGTCAAATTCTTGGAAATCATCTGTAGCAAGGGTTCCCAAACTTTTTGGTGCTACACCCACTCTTCTTGAAATGAAAGCCTCCCCGCCCCCTCCACTTCACATTATAAATAAATACTATGTGCATATGAAAAAAAACAAATATTATATATATATATATATATATATATATATATATATATATATATATCTCGTGATATTTCATGTTGTCCATTATTTTTCCGTTACACTGACTTTATGAAATTATTATTATTATTAATTGTAAACAATTTTTTTCCACCACTAAGTGCAATAATTTTACCTTATGTGATGAGGTACCTTTCAGTCACTTGACGATTGTCAAATCACGTGGTATATATATGAAGAGGTGATTCGACAATGGTCAAGTGACCGAAAGGTGCCTCATCACATAAGGTAAAATTATTGCACTTCGTGATGGAAAAAAATTGTTTACAATTAATAATAATAACTTCATATATATATATATATATATCTTCCTGAAGATGCTATTTTATCGGCAAAAAGCTTTGAATAAATATATTCATTAAAAGTATTCTTGTTTTTGAAATATTTTTAATTTATTATATATATATATATATATATATATATATATATATATATATATATATATATATATATATATATATATATATATATATATATATTTAGGTTAGTTTTGGTTGGTAAAGATTATTTAGATTTTTTGGACTAGGAGACTGACAGACTTACCTTGGTAAGAGTCCACACTGTAGTCTTGAAATAGAAACACATAAAAGCACTTAAACAATGATATATTTCAACCACACTGTGGTCTTTATCAATCGAAGAGAAAACACAAAAAGAAATATGAGAGAATGAAATAAAATAAATATCATTGCTTAAGTGCTTTTATGTGTTTCTATTTCAAGACTACAGTGTGGACTCTTACCAAGGTAAGTCTGTCAGTCTCCTAGTCCAAAAAATCTATATATATATATATATATATATATATATATATATATATATATATATATATATATATATATATATATATATATATAACAATTCTTTTATTTACACATACTTTCACAAGAAACATGGAATAGAATTTCAGGTTTTAATTTGCAAGGTAAATTTCAACTGATAAGAGAAAAATCTGTTAATGAGATGAATGAGCTTGCATATTTTTCACGAACATGCCTAATTGAGGTTGTATTTTAGTAAAGGCACAACACAAGTCATTAGCAAAATCAAGTTTGTTCCTTTATTTTCTTTTTACTGCAACAAGTGTTGAAAATGATTTTTCCTACAAGTAGGTGCTTGGAAAGTCAAGTATAAACAAAAAGCTGCCTGTGATACACTTTTAAGGGTTTTATCCAAAATGAAGATTTCTCCATTGTAGCGCTGTTACCACGTTGAACTGCAAAAATTTGTGTTGCGATACTTTTGTATTATTATTTTTTTCAAGCAGTCATGTTGATTTAATTTCAAGTTTATAAAATTTGCACAAACCTTCACTTATATTTCTTTTATAAATGCTTACATTTCATTTAAATTATCTGAACATCATGATCAAAAAAATTATCTATGTAAAAAAATTTGAGGTGTAAATTTAGTTTTAAATTTTGATAAATTGTGTATTAACTTTTAACTAAATGAGAATTCATCTTACTATTTTCCAACTCGTCTCGTGCCCCCTGACATGCCTTCACTTCCCCAAGGGCCTCCCAGTTTGAGAACCCCCTGATCTATAGCTTTTGTTAGTAATAAAAATACATCTGTTAGCAATAGAGGGTTCTGCCGTTATCCATTTCTGCTTTTGACCTCTGATGTCATCAAGTGTTATTGTCATTACAATTCACAATAGTATTTGAACTAACAAAATTAGCAAGCATATGCTTGCTCGAGGAGTGAACTTGACAATTACTCTAAAAATTATAGATAATAGCAAGAAAATTGAAACTATTTTGGTTTTGGAACTTAATGGAGTATTCAGTATGGCATTTAAGGCTGTTAACTTAGGAGACCCCGGGTCTACTGTATTAATATACGTTTAACTTGTAATTTACTGTATTTACGTCAGGTTACACTAACAGCTAGACCTTTATGATTTCCATCTAAACAAAGCATTTAATATTTTATTAAAATTGTAACTCATTCTGTATGTTACTCATTATTTATAAGTTGTAGCTGCAAACTTTAAATAGAATATAAATTAAAAGGGAAACTGCATCCAAAATAAATTTATTTAAAGTCCACTCCAAACATTTTCTTATTGGCAAAACTGTCTCCATTTATAGACAGATTTCTTTTGTTTTTATATCACTTTTTAGTTAGGGTTTATCTTTATTCTATTATTTGTTCATTTCCAATCTTATCTTGTCTGTAATTCTACTGTTAGCCAACTTCCATAATTTGCCCTCGGATTTTCTTATATGTTTTATTTAATATGCTTGATTAACTGCCAATGTTTTTTTGTCTTAGGTTACAGGAGAAAAATGTAAAGGAAAGACAGGTCTTGCATTGGAAAGCTGTGATTGCTCTACAAGATCGTCTTAAAGCCAATCAGAATAGAGTAAGTCAAAAACAATTTTAAAATACTTAATTCAGAAAATATCACACCATATACAAGGGATATTCCTGATGTAATAACATGTATTTAAAACTTGCAGCTTGATGTTTTTGTGTTCTGCATCTTGAGGTTTTTTTTTATAATTACACTTTTGGTATTACTTGGCAAAAAAACCAACAAATTACTGATATTTTTAAGCGTACATGTTTCTCACTATGTCAGGTCCAATTCTGTGTGCAACAGACAAGACTGTTGCTCTGGTGTGTTCTATTGGCGTGAGTTTGTGGTGTATTATTGTTCATAGAGTAGTTGTTAATTATGTGTTCAAATATAGTGTTTGATTGTGAGTTAGTTTTGTCGTTTAGAATGTTGTTGTGTTTGTATATCTTGTATTTTTCGGTTGTGATAAGTTTGTTGGTTTTTCCTATGTAGTGTAGGATTTTTAGATTAGTGTCTTAATTGGTGTACGCGTGTAGTGTGTTCTGTATGTATATGGCAAGGTTTGATTTGGATTGTGTTTTCATGTGTTTCTTGTATCGTGTGGTGAAGTTTCTCCCTGTTTGACCTATGTAAAAGCTGAGGCAGTCGTTGCATGTGATCTTGTATACTCTTACCCTGTCCTGATGTGTTTTTGTATTGTGTAGGTGTTTTTCAGTTTTTTTGTATGTTTTAAATGCTACTTTGTATTTTAGTTTGCGGAATAAGGAAGCTATTTTTTGTGATGTGTTGTCATGATAAGTTAATGTTATGTATTCTGTGTTATTTTTTGTTGTTGTTGTTGTGTTAAGTGTGTAATGTTTTGCACATTATGTTTTCTATCAAGGTGGGTTTTTATCCGTTTTTAAAGACTATGTATTTTATTGTGTTAAGTTTGTTTATGTTGTCTTCATTGTTCGTGGGTATGTTGATTAGTTTGTGTATCATGGCATTTGAATACATAATTAACAACCACTATATGAAAAATGACACATCACAGAACACCAATACACCACAGACTCTCACCAATACAACACACCTGAGCATCAGTCTTGTCTGTGACTCACAGTATTGAAAAATGCATTAACCTAGTGAGAAAGGCGTCTGCTAAAAAATATCAGTAAGTAGTGGTTATTTTGCCAAGTAATGCCAAAAGTGTAATGTATTTATTTGAAAGTAATGAACTTGTGAGGAAAGGTTTTTATTCATAATATTTAATAGTTCACTGTTCTACAATCTAATTTTCCCAATAATCACCAATCAGTTCTAAACACTTTCATATCAACTTGATGCATCGTGGCATAAGTTTTTAATTTAAATAAATAAATAATGCAATTTGACCACTGCACTGTTTAAAAAAAAGTGTTTAAAAACTACACAGTTTCTCCTCTTGTTTCATCCATCCACATACTGTATTTTCTTCTAAAATTCCAGATTCACCAAATATACTCATCTTAATTCAAGGCTTTAAAATTATTTGTAACTTTTCCACAGTGTAATTTTTTCTCTAATTACTAGTAGTCATAATTATAAAAAAAATCACTTGACTACGTAGTAAGAACACTGACAAAATACGGATCCTATTTTCACTTGGGGTACAGTAGAACTGAACGAAGCAAGAATGGTAGATTAAACAAGTTAAAGTTTCATTACAGCAGACTGACTCATTTACAGGTTGGACATACCAAAAATAGATGAAATTCCCGTGCCATTGAACAGTGCACTGTTTAAAAAAACGTAAAGTAATATCAAGTTAAGAGATTTTAAACTCAACACTTGACAGCATTAAATTAAGTAATGTAACATATACCTATTAAAAATAAAATGGAACTTTATTTCTTCAGTAGTGTATCTAATTCCACAGTGTACAAGCAGATAATAACAGAGTTTCACTCTATATGGTTTTTACAAAATATAATTGTTTCTGATTCTAATATCTGAGCTTACTATTCTTACAGTTTACTTCAAGAAACAAGGTTGCTTATCTATTAGTATAGAAACAAGTTGTTAAAGGCTTTTTAACATTTCAGGTTTAAATAAGTCTTGCATTTTTCAGATGATATCAATGAAAGACTATATAGAGGATCTGAATAAGCAATACAAAGAATTACAAGAGAACAAACCTACTCGTGATATTACTCAAGAGTTTGTAATGCGCTCTAAGATGCGAGATCTCAGCATTGCTTGCAAAGTAAGCTTAATGTTATTACCGACCATTTGTTTTAATCTTTACCCTATATTAAAACAAAAAATTAATATTGCTTATTTCGGGTTTTCCAGGAATGGGATCAGCTATTAGAGCAGCAAAAAGAAATCGAAGAAAAGTTATATGAATTAGAAGCATCACCCCCGAGGTAAGAATTTTTTTAAAATTTATTAATTTTATTATTAGGAAGGAAACCGATAAATTAAACTAAATCCTACACAATTTGTAAGTAGTTGTAAAGGAAATAAAAATTAATTAAAACACTGGTACCTGTTTGAAATATACATGGGAAACACTATTACCTGTATAAACAAAGAATGTTTCAGGAAAAAAACATTTTGAGTAATAAGTATCAAAATACATTTAGAATCAAAAGTTTTCTGGAATTAAAACTTTAATTTTGCTGAATCTAGGTACCTTACACATATCTGTTCTCAAAAATCAATATATAACTCAACCCTTTGATTAGCATTCATTTATCAGTACGGGAGATCACTCAACAGCCAGCGGGAGCATTCCCATATGTGTATGTTCTACCATTTCTCTAAGATTAGCATTGCCGTACATTTACAATTTGTTTTCCTGTGTGTTGTGCTATATTCTAGGTTAAATATTTGCAACTACATGGACAATAAATATACACAGAGTACATAGTCACCATTCTTTTATATCCAAAATCTATGGGTTTTTCCACGTATTTATAGATTGTTTCAAAGTTTATGCGGTATTTTACAGTTAATAGGCGATTGAATAATGAAGAAGTTCTGTTGTGTTCAAAGTCAATGGTTTTTCCCACTTGTTTATAGAACATTTCGATGTTTGTGCGGTACTTTCAAATGAATAAGTATTTTATAAAAAAAAAGATTAATAGATAATTTTTAGCAAAGAAATTGTCAGTAAATGTAAGATAAAGTTTGGTTAACATGAGAAAATAAGTAAAAAAAAATATTATCAAGTAATACTGTAATTAAAAAAATTAGAGAAAAATGAAGAATAAAATTAGAAAAAAAGGAAACTATAAAAATCATTCATAAATATGTTGCTCCCAGGGCCCATATCAGGGCGGGCTCATGTTGCTAATCAAAGGGTTTAATGGTTTTTACCATATTGTTACTCAGACGAAGGTATTTTAAGCATCGTGTAATTCATTGAATTTAAAATCGATTTAAACAAAAAATATTACAAAGTAAGGCTGCATTCCCCTCACACTGAAAAAGGGGAGACTAACTATATGCTTGCGTGGACACTATCATAAAGCATGAAATTGAGATATGGAAGACAAGCAAGGAGATATGACCACATTAAAAGGATCAAAGAGAATAGAGGACTTTAGACCAGTCCTTAATGCGAACATAATAATTACACAGGGAAATATGTTTGATCTTCTATTAGCACTTTGAAATTTATGCCCAAGCAAGGCTCTAGTTACAGTGATTGTTATAACAGCCAGTTCATGATTTTAACTCAATCTAAACCTTTACTTTCACGTTCTAATCTCTTTTAATAGTTTTCTATAATGCCTCATTCAAATCTTGTTCCATACTTTATGTGACATTGAAATAAAAAATATAAGTTTTTTTTAAAGTAAAACTACTTATGTGTGACTTTTTTCTAATACAATATTTGCTTCATTTATATTTTATGCTGAATTTCTATTTGCCTTCCAACACCTGTGTTTTGATTATGGGGTATGTGTGTGAGTAACATTTTTCACTGTAAGAGCACTTAGGTGTGGTCTGTTTCTAATATTCATTTTCCTTTTATTCCACAACTTCATTTTGAAGAGGGAGGAATTATTTTCATGTAGTGCAAAATTTTGAGTCCTTCTGCTACCTTCTACAGAGTCAAATACAAATTTAATTGCAGTATGGGTTTAACATGCTGAACAATTACAACTCTCATGGTTGTTTCACGTATTCTTTTGAATTGTTTTTGCCGTTTTATATTTTTTCAAGGTCTTTATGTTTCTATTTGTCAATTTTTATGTTTATTATCCATTATTATGATGTGTTGTTTTTATTAATAAAAGCATCTTGACAAGCAGGATTTAGAAAATGTGGTAGCGCATGATTCAGAGTGATTATTTTATTATTGAAGCTATGACGACTTATTTTATAGTTTATTTAATGATGATGTTATTGGCAGTGACTATGAAGATTCATTAATTCACAATATGGTCATGATTAAAGTGAAAATGAGGAAGCTCTTCCTGTTCTCTCTATATTATATATCTCAAATTTGTTATTTTGCTTAGGATACTGAATGTACATACAGTCATTCAAATAAAATTATACAACTGTATTAATATTTTATTTTTTGTATTATATCAATAAAATCATAAATAGTGTCTTTAGTAAATAGCGAAATGTGAGTCCACCTGAACGCCAGGTAGGCCACTCTTACACACACACACACACACACAGTACTCACTCACACAAAGGCAGAGGATTAGGCTGGGGCACATTCCTTCCAGCGTTTTGTTTATTAGTCACCTAATGGTGCTTCATTGATCAAACTCTATTTATTTCAATTTAGTAACACGCCTCAGAAATTTTACCGTAAATTAATTCTGCACATCATTTCAAGAAAGTGATACCGAACAATGTACAATTTATTGTCACTGTTCATGAGGTGATAACATGAAATAAAAATGTGTAACTGTATTAGGATTATAATACATTAAAGTGACTAATAACTACTAAAGTGAATCATGGGTTGTTTGGTATCATTTTTCTTGTCACTTTAAGTAGAATAAATATTTATTAACTATTTTTAGTTAAAATTACAACTTAAAAAGTTAGAATTTAGTTTGGAGATACCACTAAATGGCCAATGGAGTGGAAATATTACCCATCTAGGGTCTGTCCTAATCCTCTGCACTTGTAAGGATGAGTGTGGGTGTGTCCGAAAGAAACTGGCCTGGCGTCCAGGGGCATTTGCATTTTGCTATTGCTGTAGTATTGCAAAGCTATTTTTGTTTGTTTTGTTTAATATTGACATTTTAAAAATTTCATCTTTGCCAGTACAACCTAGAAACCATGATTAGCTTTTTGAATTAAAATCATTTATTTTATAATTTTATTTTGGATGTATTTAGAAATATGACTTTGACATGGGATGGGTTAAAAATATCCCATATTTTGACACAGATTTAAAATCTAGAAAAACATATTAATCTTGTCTTTGAGGTTATGTCCTTGTACATTTTACGTAGGAAATCTGACTTTAAAAAAATGTGTGTTAGAAAAATAAAAATTAATAACACAGTTATCTGAAAAGATGAGTTGGTAATGCCCTTAGTGTGCAACAACCTTAATAATAATGTCTAAGTGTCAGCTTACTTCATGACATACTAACACTGTTTATTTGTAACATAATGGGTTTTCTGTTTTTCATGACATTTTTAAGAATCCCAAAGTATTTTCTTTGTACAAAATATATTTTCATATATTTATTTTAAAATAAGTATAATTGCTTCTCTTCCAAATGACTTCTTTTTGTAGGTCTCACAAAATTTTAATATAATCCATTTTTAAATATTTAAATCGTTTTAACATCAAGTAAAACTTTTTATTAAAATGCTTGTTTACATTTCAATTGCAAAAAAGAACTATTATAGAAATATGTCGGTTAATTTCCTCTGAACATGATTGCTTTGCAATTGAAATATCTACATAAGGATTTAAAGAAAAGGTTTTATCTTTTGTTAAGAGGTCTTATCTATTTAAATTAGAAATTATGCCACAGTTATTTCGCATTTCCATAATCAATATTTGGTTGAAAATGACACAGATTACCAAGGTCCATGATGGTACATGTCAAATGGTTTATACTTTAGTGTTAAACATAAACTATCAGAATTTCAGTTTCATCCACAATAGGTTGTGTTGTAAATTGTGTTATATTAAAACAAACACTCTATACCATTCTAGATATGAATTCATTGAGCTATTTATTTCTGATGGTTTTTTAATAATAATAATACCAAACTGGTTTGATAAATACGTATTTATTACAAAAGTGTTTTCTATAATTTACAGTGATGTTTACTTGTCATCTCGAGACAGACAAATTTTGGACTGGCACTTTGCTAACTTGGAATTTGCTAATGCAACACCTTTAAGCACGTTGTCACTAAAACACTGGGATCAAGACGACGACTTTGAGTTTACTGGCAGTCATCTAACAGGTAATAAGCTGCTCGTATTTTATTTATATTCTTTCAAATACAACCAATACTATTTTTATTATCATTTTAAATGTATTATTGTTTGATATTTACATAGTTTAATCGTCAGCAGGTTTTTAATAACTCAAAGTTAATTTTATAGCTAATCTTTGAAGGTTTGCTGGATCTTTTATTTTCTTCTTACAAAACTGATTTTAAAAAACTGCCTTGATTCTATATTTCTACAAGTAGCCATTTTAAATAGCAGATGCGGCAAAACCCTTGGGTCATCCAATTTTCTCCTTTGCTTACTATTAAAAAGACTGCTAAATATAATTTTAGATTTTTTTACAGTCTTGTATTTTTTATGATCGCCTCATAAACTATTTTGTTTACTGATTTCTTGAATCTCAAAATAGAGCCAATTTTTAAAAGTTTTTATTTTAAATAGTACTGAAATAGTTACACAATTTGTATTTTTTGTTAAATTAATTTCGTCTTGTAACTATATTATAGACTTCCTCTTACAACACTAGAAAGGTTTAAGTGTGTAAGGTTAGGGCCTGCTACGTGAGTTCTATGGTATTCAAGAAAGGCAATATGGCCTATGTGCTTCAACAACCCATTACTGTCACGAGAAGAGCCCTGGCCCAAGGCACGTTAAAACTATAAAGTCATTCCCAAAAACATTTCTAACACAAAATGTCAGATTTACAGGAAATTACAATTTAGAAACGAGACCATATATAATTTATTTTATACTCCCTTACTTAATAAAATTAGTACTCTTACCTATTTGTAAATACTTATATTACTTATTAGAATTTAACTAGTAAAAATCTTCTTTACCGTTAAGTCTATGTTTGCAAGTGAGGAATACGTCAAAAGTGCATGCTCAGAACTGAAAACCGAGTATGACTCATCTCGTGTGCTGCTGACAGTATTGCTCTAGTTATTACTCATGGGATGGGTACTCATTTTCATAAGCTTTACTGATTTCATGGCTAAAATAACATCTTGAAATGTTGGTGTTACAGATTTACTGGTAATAACAAGGTATTGCTCTAGTTATTACTCATGGGATGGGTACTCATTTTCATAAGCTTTACTGATTTTATGGCTAAAATAACATCTTGAAATGTTGGTGTTACAGATTTACTGGTAATAACAAGTAATATAAAAATACAAATTTTAAAAGTAAATTCCTACTGAGGTCAATAACAAACAAAATGTATTATTGTTTTGCTTATTTCCAGTTTGTTTCATTAATTGATTCTTTACAGTAATACCTTGGCCTACGCTACCCCGTCTTACGCGATTCCCCAGTTACGCGGTTTTAAATCATGCTTTCCAAGTTACGCAGAGACTGGTCTGTTCTGGAAAAAAATCCCTGAAAGAACAATTATAGCCCATAAAGAGAAAATATTTCCAGGTTTTAAGGTCGCCACAGACCGATTGACAGTGATAGTTGGCGCAAATACAGATAGTAACTGTAAGTTGCAACCTCTCATAGTTTATATCCAGAAAATCCAAGGGCATTAAAAAATATTTCTAAAGCTAGCTTGCCCGTGCTTTGGAATTCGAATCGGAAGGCTTGGGTGACAGCTTTTCTTTTTGGGGAATGGTTTGGTCATCATTGTATACCTCAAGTCGAACGTTATTGTCTGTCTAAACGAATTTCTTTTAAAGCAATTCCTAATAATTGGCAATGCACTTGGCCATCCTCCTAATACTTTAAGTAATTTTGACACAAGAGTGAAAGTGATATTTTTGCAACCAAACAGAACTAGTTTACTTCAATCGATAGATCAAGGCGTCATCAAAACATTTAAAGCCTATTACACAAGAAGATCATTTGCGCATCTGCATGAAGCTATGAGACAGAACAACGAGCTCTCTGTTGAAGATTTTGGGAAACAATTCAATGTTTTAGATTCTTTGAGAATCATTGGGCAATCTTGGAATGAAATTTCACAAAAAACTTAGAATGGCGTTTGGAAAAAGGTGTGTCTATTTTTTCCGCCATTGAAACTTAAACGGAATCAGTCTCAAAGTCTAATGAAAATGCTGATTTGATTGAAGACGTTGTCGGTTTTGCCAGAGAACTAGATTTAGAAGCGAATAGTGATGACGTTCAAGAACTGCCGGATTTACACAACCAGGTGCTGACATTTAAGTGATGAGCTCATAGAAATCGTGAGCAAGACCTTAAAAACGTAGAATCTTTAGACCCAGATGACATAGAAGATGAATTGATTTTATAAATTTGACAAAAGGCATTAGTTTAATTGAGCGAGGCTTACAAATTTTGGAAAACGTATTCTCCAACGATGGATGTATTTCTGACAGAAAACAAAAAAGTTAACGAGTTACGAGGAAATTCTGCATGAGAAGAAAAAATCTTCAATTGGTGAAACTTACTTCTTATTACGAGCTTCCAAGGTTGGCCTCGATATCTCCTATACACACACTCTGCTAATGGCGAGAAACAACTTTCTTTCAAGATTCTGTCCAGCGCAATGTCCCGTCCTAGATGTTTTATCAAGCGACTCCTTGTTGCTGCTGTTACAGGACATTTCAAAAGTATGTGCTCTAATGTTTCCTCTTCTTGCTTGCACACTCTACAGATAGAGTCGTTAGTAATATGGAACCTTTTCAAATATTAATTGGTGACAATGTGTCCCATACGAGCTCGTGCCGCAATACATGCCACTGAACGTGATAATGACTTGAAGATCTTTGGATCATTAGGTTGTTTTTGTAATGAATAATATTCGCACCCAGTATTGCATTCTCTCCATTTCTTACTCCAACAGAGGTGAGATTCTTTTTCAACTGCCTCTTTGCAATTAGTTAAGGAGTAACAACTTTCAGGAGATGGAAACAAGTTGCAAGACTCCTTGGCAGATCTGTCAGCATCCTTATTCCCAGGAACACCACAACAACTATGGATCCGTTGAAATACAATATTTTTCTGTTCTAAGCTTTTTAACAGTTTAGTTATTTCAGATGTTCGAAAATGATAGTCTGTAGTGTGCTGTACTTGAAGGGCTGACCTGGAATCGGTGAGAATGCAGATGTCCTGTGCATCAATAGTATTGCTAAAAACTAAAGCAGCATTTAAGGCCATCAATTCAGCGTTCATGCTTGAAGAGGAATCGCAGGGCACATAGTAATCCTCGTTTAATTCTGGACAATGAAAAGCTGCACCTCCCCTTTGGTTCTCTTTATCAACGGAACTATCTGTGTAGATTTTTACAAAGTTGTTATATGTGGTGTTTATCAATTCCATAGTGACAGATTTTAGTAGGTGAGGTGAATCTTCCTTTGTGAGTGAACCAGGAATTTCAAGATTGGTTTTTATTGGGATTCGAAACCGGGGTTGTTGTTCCAAAACAACTGGAATTTTTTCTGATTCCATTGTGTTTAATGATTCACAGGGTTTGTTATGATGGTAGAACAGTGACTGCCGAATGTTAGTTACCAATGTTAGAAAGAGTGTTAAGCGAAATTGCTTTCATCTGAAAATGTTTCTTCCACATTCTGTTTTTTATATATAAGTCAAAGGGCATGACTGACAGTTCAATTTCCATAAACTTTATACTTGTGGTTTTTGGACAACCCCCACAAATCCTCAGAGATGAGTTCTGTAATATTTGTAATTTTCGAATATGAGTTTAAGCTGTTCCACCCCAAACTTCACAACAATACATGATTTTTGATCTTACAAAGGACAAATAAAATTGCCATAATATATATGTATCTGCTCCCCATGTCCTGTTGGCTATAACTTTCAACGCTTTTATTCTATTTGCACATTTGTCCGCTATGAAATTGACATGCTCTTTCCTCGGTAGTTTTAGATCCAGTTTAATACCCAGAAGTACAGGATTTGAGTTATGCCGCAGTACGTTTCCATTTAAGTTTATAACTGGTTTATAGTTTTTATGCAAGTATTGTATGGAGAAGAAGCATACTTCAGTTTTTTATAGTGAAATGGTTAGTCCCCATTTTTCAGACCACTCTGAGATTTTAAGTGCCTTTTGTAGTTGGTGAGTAGAAGCAGTTGGGTCTTTATCAGTGGCCCAGTTAGTCATCTGCAAAACTAGCCATGCCGATGCCTGGAAGGTCTATATTCCCTAAATCTTGCATCATTATGTTAAAAAGAGTAGGACTAATGACTGACCCCTGTGGTATTCCATTTAGAGTACATTCTTCTTCAGAGTAGGTATCATTGATCTTAGTTTTAATTTTTCTATCCTTAAGGAAGTCTACAATGTATTTCAATATCCTCCCTCTTAAGCCGATTTCCATACACTGCGAAATAATAGATATGTGTGAGACCTTATCAAAGGCTGCTTCGAAATCGATGAACACCGCTGATGTACACATTTTGTTTGAGAATCCGGTATATATACTTTCTGTAAAGTTTAGTAAAGCATCACAGGTGCTTCATTTAGGTCTGAACCCGAAAAGACATGAACTCAGCAGATTATAATTTTCAAGCCTCCAAGTTAAGCGGTTATTAACCGGTCTCTCCAAAAGTTTACCGAGACATGATGTCAAGGCTATAGGCCTATAAGAAGAAGCAAGTTCAGGAGATTTTCCTGGTTTTACAAGTGGAATAATTATAGCCTGTTTCCATTTTTGTGGTATGTTACCTGTCTCCCAGATTTGTGTAAAATTGCATCTTATTTCTTCCATAAATGACTCAGAACAATGCTGTAACATTAAATTATGAATGTTATCTTCTCCTGGCGAAGAAGTTTTCAATTGTGCTATTGCAGTCTCCATTTCAGTTTCTGTGAAAGGTTTATCACAGATATATGTTTGAGGGATTGCTTCTTTCAAAGATGTAAGAAAGCTATTTTTCTTATTCTTCAGATGGGTCGGCCAATTTTCCTCAATACCTGACTTTTTGACATATAATTTGTTGAATGCATTAGCAATGTCATTTTCATTAGTAGTTATGATCCCATCCGGATTTGTGATCTGATAGATTTTATTATCAGGTTTTCCCTGAATTGCTTTAAATCTTTTCCATAACAGCTGAGCAAGGTGTGTTTGAGTTGATGCTACCTATGAAGTCATGCCAAGAGGTCCTTTTAGCCTCTTTTATTGCTCTCTTACATTTAGCCGATGCCTGGTTGTATTTGCTTCTATTTTCGGGTGTTCTAAATTTCTTCCACATTTTTCTGGCTTTTTGTCTTTCTAATCGCAGGAGGGATATTCTCTCATTCCACCAAATGTTACTAGGCTTTTGTTTATTTCTATTTACCTTAATGCTAGGGATACTTTTCGAGGCAGCAATCATTAGTTTCTGTTCAATGTTTTCTGTATTACTTTCTGTGTAGTTTACTGTGTTATTAGTAAGATGTTTGAATAGGGGCCAATTTGCATCTTTTATTTTATGGTGCGTAGTAATAATTCTATGTGCATTAACATTTCCCTCTTTACTGCCGATATTAAAATATATTGGGAAGTGGTCACTAATTAGATCTTTACCCACATACCAATTACTGATTATGTCTAACAGATCCGGAGAGGACAGGGTAAGGTCCAATGTACTCAATGATCCTGTACTTGGTGACTGGTATGTTGGTTCTTTGTTTTTGTTTATAAGTACCAAATTGGAGTTCACAATCCATTCGTAAACTATTGGGCCATTCCTGTTGTCATTTCCTTTATTCCAAGAGCCATGTCTAGCATTAAAATCACCCATGATAAGGAGACATTTATCTGAAATCAGTAATTTTTTAAGTTCCTCATCAGTTACTAATTGATTAGGAATATATATACGTTGACTACTCTTATATTAATATCTTGGTTAATAGTTATGTCACAGCTAAGTGCTTCCATATTTGTGGTGGTGATAGATTGATGACTTCTAACAACTATAGATTTATGTATCAAAGTTATGACACCACCACCCCTGCCATTTGCTCGTGAATTGTTAAAAATATTAAAATTCTTGAAACGAGGGTGCCGCTTTTCGTCTACAGGCAACCATGCCTCTTGAACACATATAACCTTAGCATTACTCAAATCCAATTCTTGTTTCAACTCTTCTATTTTATTCATCAGGGAGCGGGCATTCCAGTGCAAAAATTTCTGAGATTGATATTTAATCCGTGAATTATGCAGGTCTTTTGTTTTTCTCTCACGTTCATTAAAGTTTGTACCTAATGATATATGTTGTTTCATCTTCTCATCTTTTGACTTTTTCTTGTTTCAACTCTTCTATTTTATTCATCAGGGAGCGGGCATTCCAGTGCAAAAATTTCTGAGATTGATATTTAATCCGTGAATTATGCAGGTCTTTTGTTTTTCTCTCACGTTCATTAAAGTTTGTACCTAATGGTATATGTTGTTTCATCTTCTCATCTTTTGACTTTTTCTTCATTTGGATATGCATTTCTACTGCCTGCTTTCTGCTATGACACCATAATTCGATTCTTTTGTTTTTTCCCACTCCTCGATTTCTCATAATAATATTTCTATCTATTCCATATAATTCTCTTACACATTTAATGTGCTCGTCCTTGATATTCCAGATGTTTACTTTAAGACGATCAGGATGATTATTTCTTTGCTTATTATAATAGAAAGCAGTCCCCACCCGGAGATCCGATTGGGGGACTATTACTCCGGAATGTTTTACTCTCTGCTTCATTCTGCTATATTTGTGTATGTATTAGGGGGCTGCAGTGGTCTTACGCAGCTTCTGTGGACACCTCTTAGTTCACTTGGGTTTGCTTAAGCTAATGGACCAAGTTTAATCCCTCTCACCGTGTCAAGGTGAGTGTCCACGAGGGGGTCAATTGGTGAAACGAATTTACTAGATTTTGTGAAGTATATGTCAAAGTAACTTCTTTTTTATTCTTCTTCAAAATTACTTCTTTGGAATATGTATGTATATAATATAATTTTTGTTGTATTATGTATTTAAGATTTTAATACATATACATTTTTCTTCTAAATTATTAGTTTATTTAGTCTTTGGTCCCAATTAAACATGATTCCTATGTGATTGTATGTAAAATTATACCCCGTCTTACGCAAATTCGACTTACACGATTATCGCTCAGTCCCACCTATCGCGTAAGTACGGGGTATTACTGTACATTAATTTTTAACCTCAGATTACTATTTAAAATATTGTGTGGTAACCATGGCAACAATTTAATGTAGTACAATTCATATACATCTTTGAGAAATAATAGCTAGGTACTGGAAAGTTGGCGCAGTGCCAAGGTGAGCTAGACTCCAAATATGAAGATTCTCAGTTCAAATCCCGATAGGCTCCTCCAAATTTGTATAATTTAATTATTGAATAAATATTTGAAAAAACTTCATTAACATCAATTGTAATCCACTTTAGGTTAAAAAAATGTATTTGAACTTGATTGGATGAATAAAAACGTATTTTATTAACGATTAAAAATTTGTACAAGATATATGTCAGGAGAGTGTGAGCTAATAGAAGGAATTTAATAAAAACAAACCTAGTAAAGTATATACTAGACCATTCAGTTACCTTATTTTAAAAAAATAATAATTATGGTTTTTGTTGCTCAAACTGGCAGTTTTAACTGTAACTGTCAGTAATTATTTCTGTAATGGGAACAGGTTTTCTTGCTCTCACATAGAGGGTTTCCAATTGTTTTATTAAAATTAAATAATGAGTAATTACAGGGTTATCATAAAAGAATGGTGTGGTTTCAGTAATTCGTAGGAAGATTGTAGAGAAATTTCTGGATGTTATATTGGTATCTCTGAAAGCCTCCAACCCAAGAGTTTGTTT
This sequence comes from Prosapia bicincta, assembly GCA_036971475.1. Classification (NCBI taxonomy): domain Eukaryota; kingdom Metazoa; phylum Arthropoda; class Insecta; order Hemiptera; family Cercopidae; genus Prosapia; species Prosapia bicincta. The sequence goes on along the minus strand of JBAIZL010000009.1, from coordinate 36,044,129 downwards.
ATAAACTGTTCTAACCTCAATATCAGTTCTTGTATTGTTGTTGCGGTAAGTTTAGTGAGTTACTATGTTCTCGGATAAAGATAAAACCAAGTGCGTCTTATTGATGGCTGGATTAAAATCCGTAATTTTAGATCAACATGAGTTCTGACATGAATTTGGAAGAGATCCATCACACAAAAATAACATAACGCGTTGGTTTAAACAATTCAAAGAAACTGGATCAATTGACCAGCAGTCCAGTTGACGGTGATCACCGGTCGGCGATGATCACTAGTCGAAACTGCAGCATTCCTTTATGATAACCCTCTATATCATATTATATGTCACTTTTCAGAAAAAACAAGAAATAATTTTAAAATATATATAAGTTTGTAAGTTTTACATGAAAAATTTACTTACATGTATATTTACTGTCAAGTGTAAAAATAAAAATTAATTTCAACTGATTCTGCATAATAATATAAACCATTATTATTATACCAAAATTCTAAAATATTGTATGCAGAATGTTATAACAAAGAAAAAAAATTATATATTGTTTATTTTACTTTTATAAAAAAAATTAATATATAGTTTTTCATGGTCATTGCTCGCTTGTTTTCCCATTAAGTAGATGCTTGTGATGACTTCTCATTCACTAGTTCCTTCGTCACTTGAAATTGATTCAAGTATTAAATGATGTAGTTTAGTAAGTGATCACTGTATTTTCATTCAACATCTTTAGTAGAATGTAATCATATTTTATAAAATTAAACAAAAATACAAATACACCTTACAAAACAAAACCATAATCAAAGTTATGCTCTGGCTAACGGCAACTGCATAGTGTCAATATTATCTTACAAGTTGTCTGATATCTTTAACATGAATGTAATCAAATTTTATAAAGTAAAACACCAAATCAAGAAAAATACACATAGAATACAAAACCATAACCAAAGTTATACCATGGCTAACGACTGTTTAGTAATAGTGCTTTCATACCAACTGTCTTCTATCCAATATAATAAAAGTAGCTTACTTAAACCAAAAATATCAAAAACTACAACTGACATCAGTTTTAATTATACTAGATAGGGATATTTCTTTATCGAATAGGTATTATTTTGGACTTTTTCATTATACACAGTTAAAAATTGTTGCTTACTAAACCGTTATAATTGAATCCAATATTGGTCACTGCTACTTGGGCCTAAATTTCTTGATATCAGGTTTTATCCACTTTTAGGGTTGATAATTTAAATCATTTCCAAACCTAAAGAAACTAGCTCAATAACAGTGCCATACTTTACTTCATGGGAACTTATTTGTAAAACCTTTTTTTTTAAAGGAAAATAGAGTTTTCAGTAAAATCGTCTAAGAAAATTCGCCATGCACCTATAATTGTTAGAATATATTTGTTCTACAATGACTGGAATTAAAATGATCCACTATTAACAGTAATTATTTAACTGACGCTTGTTATAAATGAATTTACACTACCAAGTAATGAAAGTTTATCTATTATCTAAACTTTTAATGTATAATAACCACTGTACACTTTAAAATTGAACCATAGCCCTTGCAATCAAAGTCTGTTTAAATTTAATGCAGTTATTGATATTTAAATGTGTTAATGTTGGAACATGACCACTAAACTGAAAAATAAAAGGCTTGAGACCATAAAACCAAAATAAACCAGCCAATGAAACGACCACTGCAGTTTGTGTGATTGGTTGTTATATTGTGGGGGTTTTGTAATAACAAATTGTTGGTTATTGTTTCCATTTGCTGTGGTCTCAGATTCAAACATTTAATATTTCACGGAGGTAGTGTGGTATGTACTTGAGTGTTGTTGATCTTTTAAAGTATTTCAGTTTAGCGTACAATACTCCCACAAGAAAAATACAAATATTACCAACCATTTTACTGATATATATTGCTAGGAATGGTTATAGACTGGCCCTTTGATTATTAACCTTCTACCAGTATGTAAGATCACGCTACGGGCAGCAGAAGCATTCCCATATGTGAACGTTTTATTATTTCTCTCGGATTAGCATTGCTGTAAGTTTACGATTTGGTTTTCTGTGTATGTACTGCACTCTAGGTTCAATATTTGATATGACAATAAATGCTACATGGATTACATAGTCGCCATTCTTTTGTGTGTGCAAAGTGTATGGTTTGTCTTCACGGGTTTACAAATCGTTGCATGATTTTGATACAAATAAAATAGGCAATTCTAATAAATTTGTTTTCACACCAAAACCTAAAGTGTTAGACTTTTTTCAAAATATTTTTTGATAGAGATTGGTTCAACAAAATTGTTACAGAAACCAACAAATATTATGACGTTGTGTGTAAAAATAGTACAGAGTCTGACCATTCAAAACTGAAAATGTGGACTGCTCCTAATGTTGATAAAATTCATATCTTATTAAATATTTTTATAACAAATATTAAAAATAGTACAATAATTTAAAAAATTAAAAAAAAAATTTTTTTTTTAAGGAATAATTAAAAATGTGATGCTTTCAGGGGATTTATCAGGACATGCACATGTTGCTAATCAAAAGGTTATTAGATAGATGATTTGACTTTAGTAGATAGCAGTTTTTACTTCAGTCACAATTTTAAGCCAGACCCAGTTTCAGTATGTCTTTTTTTATGATTTCATCTATTTTTTCTTATATTTCTCCTTACACCTTGTATTGGATAGTAAATAAGTAAGTATTTAAATATATACCCTTGAATATGTATACTTCAGGTAGTGGCCCTACCATTGTGAGCAATAATTCTTCTTTATATCCCAGTCAAGAAAGTTTTCTATGCTTATCTTAAAGTTATCTGTTTTCACAATTCTTTTTGTATTATTTATATGTGACATTAGTCATATTAACTAACAAACATTAAAATCCCACATTCTAAATTAGGTTTTTTGAAATTTCTGTTTTAAAGAAACACTTTTAGAATTTTTCACTGATTAGAAGCATATGATCCAGATCAATTTGCAGTTACAAGGCAGTTTAGTGTATTACATTTGGAATAAATTAATTTGATTCGCAGGACCAGTATTGCATGTCATGTTGTTGCTGGTAATGATCCCAAATAATTTAATTCTCTCTCTAGGTTTCCAGGGGTCGTTTGTATATTAAAGACACATGAACTAAAAAATAATTTTAGTAAGTCCAGGTACAACCTTTTAGAAACCAATGTAGGCCTAATTCAGTTCCTTCTATTAGTTCACACTTTCCTGATATGTATCTTGTACTAATTTTCAATTGTTAAAATAAGTTTTTATTCATCCAATCAAGTTAAAATACATTTATTTTAACCAAGAGTGAAAGATGTTAATACATTTTTTCAAATATTGATGTATTAGTTGAATTATAAACATTGGGGGGGTCTAGGTCGGATTTAAAGGTCGGGGTCTAGGTCTAGGTGTATCTTCATGTTCGAAAGCTAGCGCTTTGGCACTGAGCCAACTTTCCCATAGCTAGAAATTTACTTCTCAAAGATGTATATGAATTTTTCTTTTGCTCCCATATGGTTGTCGTCAAAACCTCTATTTTAAAACCTTAAATTGTTGCCATGGTTACCACACAACATCATGAATAATGCTTAAGGATTAAAAAGAATAAAATAAACAAACTAGATTAACGGTATCGAATCTTGCTTCACAAACGGAGAATGTGAAAGGAAAACAAATAGAAACTACAACATAGTGCAAGCGATGAAAGAAAAGTAAACATATAAATGTTATAAAATTGCATATATTGCTTATTTATTAAATATAAATAAATAAAAATAATAGTCCAACATTATGCGTAGAGAGGGTAATGGAAAATTGGAAGGAAATTCGCTTTCTATTTTGGCACTTAATATTGTTATTCTAGCATATGTATGTATATATATATATATATATATATATATATATATATATATATATATATATATATATATTCTTGATATTTAACATTATCCATTGTTTTTCCGTTGCACTGACTTTATGAAGTTAATATATTACTTACATAGTAATATATTAACTTCATATATATATATATATATATATATATATATATATATATATTCATATCAGTTGTAATTATAAACAAATTACACTTTTGCTATTACTTGCAACCAGACAATGATTATTATTTTTCTCATTTAAAAGTTGATTGATTTTATTTTTATGTATTTTGTGTATTTCTTGTAGTGTTTTAGTGGCCCATTTGTGCGATTCTGTAATTAGTTTGCATGTGAATTCATGTCTGTATGTATTTGAAATGTTTAAATGTAAATGTAACAATTTTAGGTTAAGATTATATTTCTTTACATAAAGTTCTTTTATTGACTGTTTGATATACATTGCTTCTGCGAATTTAGTAGTTTTTATGGCTGTTTTGTTTATTTGTTTTATGTTCACTTTAGCGTATTTAGGAGTGATGTTGTTTATATGACATGTTTTGTTAAATTGAATGTGTGCATGTGTTTAAAAAAAAATGGTACCGAGGAAACAGCATTCCTAGCGGCAAAAATACGAGGCTGAAGAAGTCGTAAGACGAAAACGTTTCCTCCAAGTGTAAGTTAACAATTAACAAATTTAGTTAACAAATGTCTGGTCGCAAGTAATAGCAAAAGTGTAATTTGTAATTTACAACCAGCTCGTCATGAACAGCAACAAGATTTCGATATTTAATGAAGCCTGGCAAGCAGATGTTCAACAATTTCGGACAACAATTTTGAAGGTAAACACATGCACATATTCAATTTAACAAAACATGTCTTATAAACAACATCACTCCTAAATATGCTAAAGTGAACATAAAACAAATAAACAAAGCGGCCATAAAAACTACTAAATTCGCAGAAGCAATGTATATCAAACAGTCAATAGAAGAACTTTATGTAAAGAAAGATAACCTTAACCTAAAATTGTTACATTCACATTTAAACATTTCAAATACATACGGACATGAATTCACATGCGAACTAATTACAGAATCGCACAAATGGGCCACTAAAACCCTACAAGAAATACACGAAATACATAAAAAGAAAATCAATCCACTATTAAATGAGAAAAATAATAATCGTGCAATAAAAAAGCCAAAACACTCTTTTTATGAAAAGACAATAACACTAACATCACATTTACCACTGAAGAGATAGAATTACTAAATAAAGGCCTAAAACATAATATACACTACAAGGATAACAATAAAACAAAAACAGCAATTATAATTGACACGGAAACCAATATACAACAGACAGATATACAAGATCAAGAACACTTAAAACATTGAATTAGTAACACAAAAAGAACACACAAGACCCAAAAGAGCATAACACACACCAATGTAATACAGACAGCCAAATCACTAAAACAGAAAGCCAGAGAACACAATTTAAAGTACGTAAAAGAAGATAAAGGTAATACTACAGTTATTATGCATACGCAGGATTTAAACAATAAAATTAATGAATTCATTACAGCAAACAACATCGCAGAAACAAATAAAGACCCAACAAACGAATATCACAACACAGTTAAAAACATAATTAATTCAGCAAAACACGTAATATCTAAAACACAGAAAAATACCTTAAAGCAATAAGACCTATGGCACCTATCTTACAAGCACTTCCTAAACTACATAAACAAGGAACACCAATAAGACCGATAATCAACAGCCAACAATCACCCCCACACAAACTAGCATGCTATATGAATAGAACTATTAGAAAATACATAAAACTACACACACACACACACACAAGTATAAAGAACACAATAGATCTAATAAACAAAATAAAGAACATTGAAATCCCGTATACCTCAACCTTGGCATCGTTTGACATCACAAACCTATATACCAATATCCCAGTCACAGAAACACTAAACATATTACGAGACAATCTAAGACTTAACAACACTCCAGAAAATATCACAAAAGAAATCATACACATTTTGAACACCATTACCAATATACCGCAAGCCAACCATGACAGACACATTGATACACAATTCATCGAACCACCCAATACAACATAAACACGCAGCATTCAAACATTTACTACACAGACTAAATAAAATATCTATGTCCACAACTAACTACACAGAGGAACTAAACACAATCAAATATTTAGCCCACAAAAATGCATATGACAATTATTTAATAGACAAACTTCACAGAAAAATACTCAGCAAAAACAGTAACAACAAAAACACAAACACAAACAAATTCATCACCCTCACATACATAAACAAACTCACAAATAAGATAGCATACCAATTCAAAAACGCAGGATACAATGTAGCTTACAGAACAACAAATTAAAGCTAAACGGCTATCAGACACAGCATTAAAAACAATACCAACACATACAATAACCCAGGAGTATAAAAACTAAAATGCAACAACTGCATTAAGTTCTATATTGGACAAACAGGCAGATCTTTTGCCGAAAGATATAAAGAACACAAAAGGGCACTGCACACTACTATTGAATCCACCTTCGCAAATCACCTCATGGACACTAAACACTCTTGCAAAAGTATGGAAAAGAACATGAGCATCCTCCACACATGCAACAAAGGCCATAAATTAAACACACTAGAACAGAATGAAATATATAGACATAGCAACACACATAAAAATGACATCTTAAATGAACAAACATGGCACAGATCACACATACTTTTCGATCACATCACTTCTAAATTTCAAAAAAAAAAATGGTACCGAGGAAGCAGCATTCCTAGCGGCAAAAATACGAGGCTGAAGAAGTCGTAAGACGAAAACGTTTCCTCCAAGTGTAAGTTAACAATTAACAACTTTTAGTTAACAAATGTCTGGTCGCAAGTAATAGCAAAAGTGTAATTTGTAATTTACAACTAGCTCGTCATGAACAGCAACAAGATTTCGATATGTAATTATAAAATTAAATTATTAAATAAGTAACTAAAATTAAATTTTTCTTCATTGATTTTAGTAGGAATTAACTTTAAACATTCTTTTTATATTACTTATATTCTTCTTTCCCCTGTATAAAAAATGTCAACTTGGCAGAATAGACATTTGAGACAAAAGTTCAAATCGGCCATATTGTTACAAAAAAAAAAATACTTCTGGATTTTTTTTTATATGAATTACAACTCAAATGTGTCCTCTTTCATTTATTGTACAAGAGTTACTGTTGTTAGACTGCTTACAGTTGTTAGAGTTACTGTTGTTAGACTGCTCTGACCTAGATGATATTTTAACCAAACAAGTTGATGGTCCATCACTTTCCAGAACAGTTTGATTAGAATGTTATATTGTTGATTTGTTTGTAACTTTTTTGATTGATATAATAGTTTTTACACAAACGAACTACAAAACATTGACTTCAACGACAAATCATCGGATAACCCTACCAGAAAATATCCCAACACGAATAAAATGTCGTAATATTTATTTTTTGTTATTGATGCAAATTCAATTTGCTGTCTATGTTTTTTTTCTTGACTGTGATTTTTAATGTAGGTCACTGATAACAGATATTCGAAAGAAATTGATTCAACAATATATTTTCCAATTCTAGCTTTTTTTAAAGCTCAAAATCTAAGAAATACGATAATAATTAAATCTTCTTTCCTACTTAGCCTTCAAATAAGAAATTCCATCAGGTGAAATCCAAACAGGAATTTTTTCCATTAGGAGTTGGTGTTTGAACTCTTTAAAAAAGTCCATCTGTACTAATATTTTTATAGGTATAAGACCTGTGCTATTGCAAAAAGGTGACTTAGGTAATTTTTTATACCAACTAACCATAAAATATATATAACATTAGGGATGTATTAAGTCCAACTTGTGGCAGTCTATATGAAATTATTGTAATTTTGTTTACCTGAATCCCCCACTGACCAAAAAACCATTTGAATTCAGACCTGATTTTTAAATTCCTTAGCAGGTTTGAATTTTTCTAAGGTTATAAACACATAAGTAGGGGTGTATAAGATTATCCAATTCTGAAATATGCTGAATTTCTTAATAAAACCAATATTGTGAGTTTTACGTTGGCTGCCAGTTTCAGGGATGTAGAATAAACTATTTTATTATAGCCTGAACAAGTTAATAAAGTACATACAAAATTATTGTTGTTCAACAATCCTAATGCACAATAGTAAGTTTCAATATTGTTTTTCCTCTGTTACAGAACCTATTGTGTTTTTTTTTTAATATACATGTAAGAAGGCTAAAATTAATAGAACCAAGGTTAGCAATAAGGCGTCAACTTCCATTTCTTCCAACAGCTATGTTTAACCTATAATTCTTACACGTTCTTACTTATAATATTATATCCCTATATCTGTTCAGTATGAGAAAGATGAGCAGAGACTGATATTATTTGATACCTTACAAGCTTTAGTTTGGGTTTTTTTATTTGCACGTAGTAGTTTTTGTCTGGGCAAGCTTCCAATTACAGTGCAACATTTCAACACTGCATATTTATACCGTATGATTGAATGTAATTGCTAGGAGTGGTAAGACCAGTCCAGCGATAACTCAAAACGTAACAAGTAGGAGAAAATAATTCAAATAAACTTTTCAAATTATTTCTATTTTATTTATTGATCTTTTTTTAAGCCAATCAGGTTTGGCAAGCTTTGGTTTATTACATTGTCTGGTTGTAATTTAGATATATCAAGTTAATTTGAATATGTTTTGCAGTGAGTCATCTTCTAAACTGTTTGATTTTGATTTGTGTTTGCAATTAAAAGTAGCATTGTGTTTTAATATCTAATATGTTTATTATACAAGGATGTAACATCCATGTATAATAAACATATTTGACATATACTTATTTAGACAAATTAATTATTTTTATGGGTGAAATATTAATATACTCATCTTTATTTATGTTAGGAGTATTTCTATATATTTTCTGCCTTGCCTAACGTTATAATATTCTCCTCTATTGACGCGTTTCGGAGTAACTCCATTTTAAAAACTTTAATCGTACTGTTCACCTAAACTTTGAGTTCGTCTTTATATATGTTAGCCATGCCCCCACCACTTCCAGACCTCGCTTCCTATTGGTGCTCTCCTACTCTCGCATCCAACTACTTAATAATTTTAAACTTTTAAATATAACATTCGACTGTGTATTTATTTGCTTGTTTATTTCATTTCCCTTTTTTAACTTTGCTTTATAAATTTCTAAAATATTTAAAAATTTCCCTTTATTAACATAATTTAAAATTTTCATTTTTGCAAGAAATGAATAATACAGTGAAACTTTTATAATACAATGACACTCTACTAGGACCATTTAGATTTAATTTCAATCGAGGAACATTAGAGAACAGGCTGGTACAGTAGATGCAATCTTTTATCCCCTTTCCTTAATGCTTACTTGGGAATTCTTTGTTTCATCATTAGGGAAATATATTATTACAGGTTAATATTATTTCGTACAATTTATTAATTAAAATCTTCAATCACAATTTCTTCTTCAATATATTAAGACTTTTCATTAAATTTTATCATCATGTCGTTCATCTTATTTATTAAAATGGCAATATTCTAAAGCAATACTTTAAATTGTCTGGCTTGTTTCAAAATCAGTTGATTCTTTGACTTATTATCTCTATAAATCTTTCTTAATTGTTTAAAATTAATTCCTTATGAAATTTAACTTCTTGTACAAGTAACTGTTTTAGATCTGTAAATTTTATAAAGGCCAAACTAGTAAGAACCTCACAGATTGAATCTCTGTCTCTATTACACACACACACACACACACACACATATACACACACACGCACACACACTCATTCACTCACACGCCTAAGCGCGCGCACACACACACACACACAAGCGAGCAAGCGTATACATACAACACGCAATGATTTTTGTGTTTGCAATAACATTTGAACAACCTAAGATAAAATTAAAAACATGGATATAGTTTATCAAATTAAAAAGTAATTTTATGTAAAGTCATAAGTTTAGATTGTATTTGGACGAATTTAAAATTTAAATAATTTTTTAAAAAGTATTTTTAAAGTTTTGAAGTTTATGCATATCTTAGATATGAAGGTCTTCATCTTCATACACCAATATTTCTATGTTTGTTATTAAATAATTAGGTTTATATTTTTAATTTTATTAATCTTGGATAGTTTATAAATGATTTCAAAGCAAAACTGTAAACCTATAAAGTGTAGATCTATTAATGTGTTGTGCTTTAAGGTACTATGGTTACAGGCTGTAAGATAATTTATTTTTTTCATATTACTCTGGGCGTTTCTTATAAAAATACAACTTTTGCTCTTAGCTATATCAGAACTTATAGTTGTTGTTTTGCTCTGTCTAAACGTACAAGCACATATGTATGTTATTGTACCTCGGGTTTAGCTTACATGCTCTGCTTATCTGGTACATGACATATTGTTACACGTTTATGTAACTCGAAGCCTTTTTTAACAGCAAGAAATTGCATTAATGATATTTACCTCTACAAGTAACAATATTTCAGTGTCATGTACTTCTGTATGATTTGAGATTGGGACAAGATTTATTATGTGCAATTATATTTACATTTTTTTCTTCTAGTAATATCTTGAGTATAGGTTGTAATTAATTTAATGTATCTTTTCACACACATATACTATAAATTATTGTTGACTAGGTTTTAGTTAATGTTTTCCAAATGAATTCAGCTTTACACTGTTCTTTTAGCTTAGCAATCATTCATTTTGTCTATACTTTATTTATACCATTTTGTTAAAAATGAATTTTTCTACAGGTTTATTTTAAGGCTAATATATGTTTGTTATCTATTTAATGAAGTTAGCATAAAACAACGATAAAAAAAGTTTTTTTGTCTTAATAATTTTGGCCTCAAAACCTACTTATAGCATTCAACTTAAAGGATCAACTGTATTTGCTTTGTCAGGTATAGAACTATGAAAAGGTCTCCTTTTCCTTTCATGTTCCTTGACATGATAACAACCCCGGTATAAATGTATTTTTCTAGCTTTGTTTCAGAGCATTTCTCCTCCGGCAAAGTGAGTCTACTCATAAAAACTGTGACTTTCCACTTTTTAATCTCCCATATCACGTCTGATTCTAGTTCCTTGACTTGATAACAAACCCGCAACCCCAAATTGTAACTTACCCTGTATAAACATACTTTCCTAGCTCTGTTTCAGAGCATTTCTCCTCCGGCATAGTGAGTCTACTCATAAAAACTGTGACTCTCCACTTTTTAATCTCCCATATCACGTCTGATTCTAGTTCCTTGACTTGATAACAAACCCGCAACCCCAAATTGTAACTTACCCTGTATAAACATACTTTCCTAGCTTTGTTTCAGAGCATTTCTCCTCCGGCAAAGTGAGTCTACTAATAAAAACTGTGACTTTCCACTTTTTAATCTCCCATATCACGTCTGATTCTAGTTCCTTGAATTGATAGCAAACCCGCAACCCCAAATTGTAACTTACCCTGTATAAACATACTTTCCTAGCTTTGTTTCAGAGCATTTCTCCTCCGGCAAAGTGAGTCTACTAATAAAAACTGTGACTTTCCACTTTTTAATCTCCCATATCATGTCTAATTCTAGTTCCTTGACTTGATAACAAACCCGCAACCCCAAATTATAACTTATCCTGTATAAACATACTTTCCTAGCTTTGTTTCAGAGCATTTCTCCTCCGGCAAAGTGAGTCTACTAATAAAAACTGTGACTTTCCACTTTTTAATCTCCCATATCATGTCTGAATCTAGTTCCTTGACTTGATAACAAACCTGCAACCCCAAATTGTAACTTACCCTGTATAAACATACTTTCCTAGCTTTGTTTCAGAGCATTTCTCCTCCGGCAAGGTGAGTCTACTAATAAAAACTGTGACTTTCAACTTTTTAATTTCCCATATCATGTCTGATTCTAGTTCCTTGACTTGATACTCGCTTTTTAAAGCTTTACAAAATTGTTTGTAAGATCAACTTACTTTGGTCATCTCTATTTAGTTATGAAGAAAAACAATTAAATTTAGGCGAAAACAATATTTTCAAGGCAATATCAATACAATAAACAGTATTGTACTCATTTACAAACATAATATAAAATTATATCACTTGTTATATAATATTATATAGACTAATGCATTTTGGGGAACCGCCATTTTCAAAATGAGGTCTAAATGTTTAGACATATTGAATGCAGTATGTAAATATTAAAAGTATTAGATCTTTTGAAAAATTCTTAGTTATTAAATACGAATAATTTTCGATTCTACTAATTCCATCTTGATTTTGTCTTCAACACATTACAAATAACAAAATTGTAGTGCATAAATTATACAGATTGCTAGCTAGCTTTGTTAGTATGTGACGCTGAGCTTCAAAAAAAGCAACCACTAGCGTGTTTGAAGCGTTTAAAGTTTTATTCTGTTGAAATTATAGTGGTGGAAGCCACCAAGTAAGGTAATAACTCTAGCAGCCGAATGATTAGTTGGGCTGAGTAGCACAGTGGCATCTGTATGCACCTCAGGCCTGACCATCATACTTCTATCTAATTATACAGACAACTGTGAACAGCATAGAATTATTACTCACACATATTCATATGCTTTCTTTACAACTTTGTAGGCCTAATAATTAAAAGATTTATTAATAGAACTATCTCATAGAATATAATATTCGAAGTAACTGGAATGTTCAGACCGTAAATACCTCCAAAATTTACACAATAACTTACCACAGAGTGATTTTCCCAAACATATTCTTTAAAATATGAAGTACAATTTTGGATAACTAGAGTGTAAAGTTTGTTAATTGTTATATATTCAAGAAGTTTAAAGTTGACGCACACCGCCGTAAAATGATTTTTAAAAAATCGAGATTATTAATATTGAAGATATAGAATTTAGAATATCCCCTTTAAATTAATAATGACGAATAATCCTCCACGAGCAGTGGACGGTGCGGTATATACAATTTAATATAACTAATTATAATAGAAGGAGATTTAAAAAGTTTACCTGTTGGGGGTCGTCCTTAAGTAACGCGGTCTGTTGAGTGATTCCCTCGGGAAGACGACATGCCGCGGAATGTACTCCCTCAGTCACCAGGAAAACGTCCAAGGACCTGTTCTTTCCTACTCTCGCCATCAGAATACTACTTTTCCTAACTTGGTTAATCAACTTCTATAATCACGACTAACAATTTAATTTCCATAATCTGTATAGTATGTTGAATAATTCTACAAATTGCCTAAATCATTCTGAGCAAGTAATACAATTCTGTGAAAAGAAAACCGTTTGCATATGTGCTTGTGAATCTAAAAGAAGGTGAATAAAGTGCGGACATTGGGGACTTAGGATCAAGGTTCTAATTCCTTCGTACATTAGATCACATATTGAGCAAAATTGTGAATTAGCTCGAACTTTTACCCGCTACTGAGTTTGAGACGGAGTATACATCAGCCTGATGTGCATATACCTATAATTCATCATATCACTCGCAGTCTCTACAACTGAAGGAATGAAATAATGCGTGTAACATCGCAATAATATACAAAAAGCTAAAGCGTACAAAGTAGTTCTCCTGTTTAAATATGAAAAAAGTGGCCGTATCTGCCAAAGGTTTACAAGGCTAGAGTAATAGTGTCCGCGTAATGGAGTCACGGCACCCTTTAGGCTCGATTAACTCCTGTTTAAAGAAGGAAGTGGCCGTATCTGCCAAAGGTTTACAAGGCTTGAGTGATTGAGTCCGCGTAATGTAGTCACGGCCCTCTTTAAGCTCGATTAACTCCTGTTTAAAGATGGAAGTGGCCGAATCTGCCAAAAGTTTACAAGGCTTGAGTGATTGCGTCCGCGTAATGTAGACACGCCCCCCTTTAGGCTCGATTAACTCCTGTTTAAAGAAGGAAGTGGCCGTATCTGCCAAAGGTTTACAAGGCTTGAGTGATTGAGTCCGCGTAATGTAGTCACGGCCCTCTTTAAGCTCGATTAACTCCTGTTTAAAGAAGGAAGTGGCCGTATCTGCCAAAGGTTTACAAGGCTTGAGTGATTGAGTCGGCGTAATGTAGTCACGGCCCTCTTTAAGCTCGATTAACTCCTGTTTAAAATTGGAAGTGGCCGAATCTGCCAAAAGTTTACAAGGCTTGAGTGATTGTGTCCGCGTAATGAAGTCACGGCCCCTTTAGGCTCGATTAACTCCAGTTTAAAGATGAAAGTGGCCGTGTCTGCCAAAAGTTTACAAGGCTTGAGTGATTGCGTCCGTGTAATGAAGTCACAGCCCCCTTAGGCTCGATTAACTCCTGTTTAAAGGATGAAGTGGCGGTAGCTGCCAAAATGTTTACAAGGCTTGAGTGATTGCGTCCGCGTATTGAAGTCACGACCCCCTTTAGGTTTGATTAACTCCTGTTTAAAGATGGATGTGGCCGTATTTGCCAAAAGTTTACAAGGCTTGGGTGATTGCATCCGCGTAATGTAGTCACGGCCCTCTTTAAGCTCGATTAACTCCTGTTTAAAATTGGAAGTGGCCGAATCTGCCAAAAGTTTACAAGGCTTGGGTGATTGCATCCGCGTAATGTAGTCACGGCCCCCTTTAGGCTCGATTAACTCCTGTTTAAAAATGGATGTGGCCGTATTTGCCAAAAGTTTACCAGGCTTGAGTGATTGCGTCTGCGTAATGTAATCACGGCCCCCTTTAGGCTCGATTAACTCCTGGTTAAAGGAGGAAGTGGCCGTATCTGCCAAAATGTTTACAAGGATTGAGTGATTGCGTCCGCGTAATGTAATCACGGCCCCCTTTAGGCTCGATTAACTCCTGTTTAAAGGAGGAAGTGGCCGTATCTGCCAAAATGTTTACAAGGATTGAGTGATTGCGTCCGCGTAATGTAATCACGGCCCCCTTTAGGCTCGATTAACTCCTGTTTAAAGGAGGAAGTGGCCGTATCTGCCAAAATGTTTACAAGGCTTGAGTGATTGCGTCCACGTAATGAAGACACATGGTGCATACTTTTATTACATTGCGGATAATTAATTCAACAACCGCCAACACGATTGCGTCGCTGTAATTGCGTTTGGCCAGCCGTAATGAAGATAACTGTCTTCTCTCTATAACGTCGAACAGTGCCAACAAGGTAAACGCGGCATTTATATACAGTCCGCTTTTATGAATGTTTTCAAGAAGTAGTAGTTAAGCTCGTATCTCGGAAAGAAATCTAAATGAAACGGCCGATGGGCGAGCGAAATTAGGTGCACTCACTCGGACATTCAATTAGTCGAGACTTACGGCTATCTTTTTTATGTTCAGTTTATACAGTGACATCGTTCAGTAGTATTCTAAACTAAATAAAATCTGTCCGGGCATTAAAAATTCATTTTAATTGTTTTTGTTTTGTCTCCTAAGACGTCGTAATTATGCTAGAAAAGATCGTTCAGTTTTTATTCGATCCGGTTTGCTTTAACTTCTAAAAAATGTTTTTTAATGTTTTTGGATTTTCTATTAGTGCACATTGAAATTCTTCATTCATTCGTGTTTCCTTTTCAAAATTCTTTCCGTATTCTTTGTCTATACTTTCCGCATTGATCCAACTATTTATCTTTTTCCCCTCTCAAGTTTTTTCTGTTCCAACGCAGTGCTTTTCCCGCCCTAATTAAATGAGTACCTCTGTTATCTCCTATTGAGAGTAGGTGTACGTAAGATAAGAGACCGGGCCCTCGTGACATCATAATTTCCTTATTCCTGATCTTATTCCAACTGGTAGCCACCTCTTTATGACCTTAATAGAGAACACGTCTACTTCAGCTAAGCTATCCTGTCTACATCAATGCCATAATTGTCCCTAACCCTACTGGGTAGAATCCTTACTGTGACATCGATAGAACCCTGTAAAGTTAACGCCTTTTACCCCGTTATAAGTAAGTAAACTAGAGGTAGAAATTGTGACATGTACTTCAAGCATTCGTAGTGCCATGATCCTCTACCAGAGGCTGCTTTTACGCCCTTATTGTTACATTACTTAGGCTTTAATAATCAGACTGACACGTGACCCTAAAGCCACAAAACCAATAGTATTTCAAACTTTTTTACGCTTATTAATTAACTCACTTCACTCTTTCCAACGTCTTCATTTCACATTGCTTCCATTCATATTCAGTCATTTGTACGCTGTTGCGCTATAAAATGACGAACGCCTTCCACGTGATGGTATCAGACTCTTGCTTATTTCTTTTTGGATCCGCCCAGGCTAGAGGCTTTTATTAAAAAAAAATATGTTATACTTCATTACAGTATAATTACAACTTTTCTTGTTAGAGAAAATTTGATTATAAAAGAAGTAATATAAATAAATAAAAATTTAGTGATTTCCTACTTAGATTTTGAAAAAAATTATTTTTGTAATTTTTATTAAATAATTACAATAAATATAATTCAAGTAACATAACCTAAGCGTTAAAACAGCTGTTCTACCACATAACATATAAAATAAAATCAGCTGTTTTATGAAATCATATGTTATCTCTTATTTTAAACCAGTTGCGACAAAATAACTATATTGCTTACCTGGCCCCTTTTGTGAAAAGTTTGTCTCCCTTATAAAAATAAAATTAGAGTTCATTATTAAATTTAATGAATGAATTAATATTTGAAAAACCTTTAAGAGTTATATACTGCAAGTTTTAAAAATGTATTTAAACTAGTTGATGAATAAGAAGTATTTTATTAACAATTAAAAATTTGAACAAGATATATATATATATATATATATATATATATATATATATATATATATATAAGGAGAGTGTGAATAGAAATAATTAATAAAAAACAAAATTAAATTTCGCTAATTTGCTGACAAATGAAGGTGGTTTCATATTGCGATACGTTTTTGCACCACCGCGCCGCACAGAGCAAAGGGGCTTAAAGCATCACCTGCTTACGTGGAACATTAGTCAATTCTATTTTGTTAAAAAAAAACAGATTTCTCCTAACAGTATCTCTTGTATCTATAATCTATTGCAATATAACTTAGTGTTATAAAGAATTCTTCTAATAGAATCTCTTGTTTGTTGAAAATAAGTTAAGTTTTTCTTTTTCTCAAAATGTTTAATTTTTGGTTCGCCAGCACCAGGTTTTTATTACTTTTTCCGTGTTACCGAAGCTTTCTACATCCCTGTGTATCTAACATTATCGAAAACGTCAGGTCTATAGAGAGTCTTGGAATTTTTGAATGTTTCTCAGTTGTTACCACTGGCTAAGTTCTAACCAATAATATAAACTAATAGTAATAATAAGTACGCAAAACTGTAAAGTCTAACCATCCATTTGTAGAATGTTCGTGCAAAACTAGCAACTTCCAAGGTGTTTGCTTTTATAACGGTTTTTGGTAGGCGTCAACCATTTCAAGACAAATGACTTTTAAGTTACTGTTTTATGTTAGGGTTGTTAACGTTGTATGTAAGAGGGATAAAATATTTAACATTTTTTTATGGATTATTGGGTTATTGTGTGAGTAAATTTTGTGTGACTTTATAATATTTGGTGTTGCTTGACATATTCATCTTCATGTCTGTTAGGAATATTTCTATACACTTGAGTACATGTTTCTCCCTTTGCTAACATTACAATATTTTCCTCTGTTGACGCGTTTCGAAATGTACCTCTTGTACCAAAAGTACAATTTAAGTTTTGAAAATGGAGTCATTCCGAAACGCGTCAACAGAGGAGAATATTATAACATTAGGAAAGGCATAAAAATGTAATCAAATGTATTGCGTGTTTCTAATTACATATCGGACCTCTTTGTTACAGTCAAGAAACATTCTTAAACAATGTCGTGGCCTAAAATTTTATCCCCCAGTAACAGATAAAATCTTACTTACGCTCTTGGTTAGGATGAGAAAAACATTTTTATTTCTAGAATTATAGACTATTTGTGCAAAGTTTTGTAAGGTAGAAGTTATTGTAGCGTTTTGTGTGAAAGGAAATGCTAGATTTGGTAGATAGTTTGTACTATAATAATATTTTTGCATAATTCGCCGTCTAACCGTATTTCATATATAAAGATAATGGTAGAGCGTGCGGTTTACGTTGTCGGTGCACTATTAAAGTGCAGTTGTTGTAAGTCAGCAACGAACATTATAAATAATAGCAGTTTGAGTTAACTAACCAATTACTGGTAATAAATAGTGCTGTTCGTGATGTCGTGTTAGGGAGATGTAAATTGCGAGAAACAGCAGGCGCGAATTGACCCCCTACGGCCAGACCGACAGTCGATACAGTTTGTTAATTGTCAACTATAGGCGAAAGTAAACTTTTATCAAAAATAATGCATTACTGAGGGTAAAAAATAAGCCATTCAAATGTGTACCTGCTGATAATGAGTTATATTTTATTAAATTAGATTTAATAAGGGTTCCACTTTAAACAATATAAAAATGTTAGTGAGCGACAATTTTTTGTATTTTTTGCTTAGAAACGTCTTGTAAACAGAACAGTTTGAGATAATTAGTTAGATTTTTATATTCTTTTTATTTCATGTTTGTAGAACCTTTAGTTCACTGCTAGTGAAATCGTAAACTAAAAGTTTTTTAAACGCTGCGCGTCACATTTTCGCTGAATACTTCAGGCCTATACTCTTACGTAGATCGCGATGTAAATAATTACATTTTTAGATACAAA
Source organism: Prosapia bicincta (assembly GCA_036971475.1). Lineage (NCBI taxonomy): Eukaryota > Metazoa > Arthropoda > Insecta > Hemiptera > Cercopidae > Prosapia > Prosapia bicincta. Next base: position 36,025,458 of record JBAIZL010000009.1, on the reverse strand, counting down.
TTAAAATGTATCGGCTTGACTTGACCCTCGGGACTTCAGCGTACTGAGTCGGAAAGTGGGGGGTGGCCGCCATCTTGGCTGGGGAAGTCTGCTTTACTGCGCCTTTACCCATGGCATCTCTATTCGTATTAAGTGCTTTGCGGTTATACCCACATCCCTACAAATCTAACTTTTAATACTTCGGTAGAGTATAGAGTGTGACCTGTGCACGCGACACTGCTAGGGATGGTCGATCGGTGACTTTAGGTACTAGACAAGGGATACTGAGATAGCTCTGTATGTGCCAATAACAGGCAGGCATTACCACACTGGTGAAATTATTGCACAAATCACTTTTTTGGAAGGCTCATTTTATTTGAAAATAAACTCGTACGAAATTAAGAACAAACTACCGAGTGCGAAATAACGTCTACTATACACAACATTGTCACTAACTTGAAGCCTGACACAAATCTACCACCTACACACGACGTAAATGAGTAGAACCAGTGATAGCGACAAATCAACCGTGGTAAAATATCAGTAACATTTCAGTGATTCTACACCTCGCTTTCTCCTCTTTTTGGAAGGCTCATTTTCTTAAAAAAATAAACACCTTCGAAATTAAGAACAAACTACCGAGTGTGAAATAGTGCCTACTGTACACAACACTGTCACTGTCTTGAAACCTGACACAAATCGTCCACCCACACACGACGTAAATGAGTGGAGCCAGTGACAGCAATAAAATCAACCAAAAACAGCCGTGGTATAATACCAGTAACTTTTCAGCCAGTGACAGCGATATTTTGCCCATTCACAACAGAGACAACCCCTCCCCGTTCAGTCAATGACACTGCACGATGACTGGTGTCGTGAGCCAAGAATCAGTGGCAGCGACAAATCAGCCAATGACAGCCGTGGTATAATATCAGTAACTTTTCAGCCAATGACAGCGATATTTTGCCCATTCACAACAGAGACAACCCGTCCCCGTTCAGTCAATGACACTGCACGATGACTGGTGTCGTGAGCCAAGAATCAGTGGCAGCGACAAATCAACCAATGAATATCAGCGGCAAGTCACCGTGACAGAAAATATCGACCCTATACTCTGCGAGTAATGACAGGCTTACGGTGGGAGCGTACTTTCCTGGTCTGGGATATAATGGGCTTACGTAGGGCGCGTTGCAAATAGTGCAAAAAGGGAGGGATGATGTTATGTACACAACTTATACGACTGCTCACGGTCTTTTCAACGGCCGTCCAAGTCATGGTTGCAGTAGACCCATTCAGCCTCTGAAGTAGAAACCAATTAGTGTGAATAGTAGTGAAGTGTATTTTACAATAGTGGACTGTTTGAGAGTTCAGGCGTGTAAAACGTTTATAAATAACAACGAATACGGTCTTTTGGAATCGTTCTTCCTGCGTTATACGGTAAAACTGTAGGTCTGTAAGACGTTATTGCTAGTAAGCGATGGCGGGCAAATATAAATCACAAGAAGCGGGATGAGGGGGAGGCGGGGAGTTGGTTTTGTTCAAAAGAGTGATGTGTAATTAAAGTCCACTTTGTAGAACCAGGTGGCTTTATGACAGTTAGTGGAGGTGCGTAAACCATGATATCAATGGTTTAATTTAGTAGGAATTTTTACAGCCATTGTTTCGTGAAAATAAAGTAACCGTTACATAGTAAACCAGTGGTTGCTAAAAATAGTTTAACTCATGGCTCCCTTGAGATAAAAATATTTCTTGGCCGTCCCTTACATAAAATGGATCATATATATATATATATATATATATATATATATATATATATTTGAATTCAGTTTTCACCCTTCCCTAAAGTTATGGTATTTTCCTCTGTTGATGCTTTTCGGAGTGACTCCATTTCCAAAACTTAAATCGTACTTTTAAATTTTGTACGATTTAAATTTTGAAAATGGAGTCACTCCGAAATGTGCCAACAGAGGCGAATATTGTAACGTTAGGAATGGGAGAAAACTGTACTCAATTATATAGAAATATTCTTAACGGAAATGAAGATAAGTATATTAAGCATTTGATCATGATTATTTTCGTAGTAAAGTTTTAAGCAAGTTTTTATCACTTACGTTGTTTAATTCTGTGCTTAATACAGTACAAGTAAATACCGGAATATATTTAAGAACATTTTTCAAACTATAAAGCTAGCCAATAGCCGTTATGCTTTTATTCTGGCCTGGCTGGTGGTTATGAGTTACGTCAAGAAATGTACCTTGTTATTAAAAAATCTTTCTTTGGTAGAAAATAAAGCCAAAACAATATATGGCGTAGTAATTTTTTAATCTTAAAAGACTAGATTAAATTGTATACTTCTGACTACAGCACTGTGTACTATCACAAATTGTTATTCATTTCACGATATTGTCAATTTAAACGATCAATTCTGAGACTCGCAGGAGCGCTCCTAACAATGGTATTTGTTGCCCCAGGTAGTCGCGCAGCACACTTGGAACTATTGTACTACCCGAATATCTTATAAGTTATTATTTTTACCGATTGTGACGTACAGTTACCGTATTAAGATAGCAAAAGATACTGTACAGAAGTTATGATTTATTATTACTACTACTACTACTACTAGACCGAGTAATCATTGATGGTTATCATCGGCCGGCCAATGAGGAGACTGGCAGCACTTCTACCGGACCGAGTCAACGTGAAAATACTGGCAGCACTTCTACCGGACCGAGTAAACATTCTGGCTGATGAGCAAAAATACTGGCAGCGCTTCTACCGGACCGAGTAAACATTGTGGCTGATGAGGAAAATACTGGCAGCGCTTCTACCGGACCGAGTCAACATGAAAATACTGGCAGCACTTCTACCGGACCGAGTCAACATGAAAATACTGGCAGCACTTCTACCGGACCGAGTCAACATGAAAATACTGGCAGCACTTCTACCGGACCGAGTAAACATTGTGGCTGATGAGGAAAATACTGGCAGCACTTCTACCGGACCTAGTAAACGTTGTGGCTGATGAGGAAAATACTGGCAGCACTTCTACCGGACCGAGTAAACATTGTGGCTGATGAGGAAAATACTGGCAGCACTTCTACCGGACCAAGTAAACATTGTTCGGATGAGGAAAATACTGGCAGCACTTCTACCGGACCGAGTCAACATGAAAATACTGGCAGCACTTCTACCGGACCGAGTAAACATTGTGGCTGATGAGGAAAATACTGGCAGCACTTCTACCGGACCGAGTAAACATTGTGGCTGATGAGGAAAATACTGGCAGCACTTCTACCGGACCGAGTCAACATGAAAATACTGGCAGCACTTCTACCGGACCGAGTAAACATTGTGGCTGATGAGGAAAATACTGGCAGCACTTCTACCGGACCGAGTAAACATTGTTCGGATGAGGAAAATACTGGCAGCACTTCTACCGGACCGAGTCAACATGAAAATACTGGCAGCACTTCTACCGGACCGAGTAAACATTGTTCGGATGAGGAAAATACTGGCAGCACTTCTACCGGACCGAGTAAACATTCTGGCTGATGAGGAAAATACTGGCAGCGCTTCTACCGGACCGAGTAAACATTGTGGCTGATGAGGAAAATACTGGCAGCGCTTCTACCGGACCGAGTCAACATGAAAATACTGGCAGCACTTCTACCGGACCGAGTCAACATGAAAATACTGGCAGCACTTCTACCGGACCGAGTAAACATTGTGGCTGATGAGGAAAATACTGGCAGCACTTCTACCGGACCTAGTAAACGTTGTGGCTGATGAGGAAAATACTGGCAGCACTTCTACCGGACCGAGTCAACATGAAAATACTGGCAGCACTTCTACCGGACCGAGTAAACATTGTGGCTGATGAGGAAAATACTGGCAGCACTTCTACCGGACCGAGTAAACATTGTGACGGATGAGGAAAATACTGGCAGCACTTCTACCGGACCGAGTAAACATTGTGGCTGATGAGGAAAATACTGGCAGCACTTCTACCGGACCGAGTAAACATTGTGACGGATGAGGAAAATACTGGCAGCACTTCTACCGGACCGAGTAAACATTGTGGCGGATGAGGAAAATACTGACAGCACTTCTACCGAACCGAGTAAACATTGTACCGATGAGGGAACTACTGGCCACACACTGCTACCTGAGTTAAGATTGTGGTCCAAGAGGAAAATACTACAACTGGGCCGAGTAAATAGTCTACGCAGAAAATATGTGAGCTACCGCTACTGTGCTGTTAGTATTCACCTCTTAGGTCGCAGTGATTACTTGGTGTAGTAGTGCTGTAATAATAATACTAAGCCGGACACAACAATCATTACAGTAGGCCAGTAAGCCATGCTATTTCAGTTCCGAAAAAAGTTTTACGTTTCTTTCTTGCACTTTTGGAGCCATCGTTTTCTTCTGTATCTTTCTTGAACGCTTGGTTCGTTCCGAATTTATTTCCCCCCTGATAACGCTGCAGTATGTCTTCATATTGGACAATGCCAGTAAATTATAGTTGGGTTATATAAACCTAACTCTGTAAACCTGATTTCGTTTGTTTTGCATTAAGAAATGCGTGATTATTCTGTTCCTAATTCTACATTTTATTCAGCAATAAAAAGGTATCCGGTACAACGCACCTGTTGTTTGCAGCTCTGTGTATTCAATATTTTTATGTCTTTCTTACTTCCGTCCACTTTGCACAAGTTGCCACCTTAATTCCTTTGTGGAGACTCCAAGTGCCTGACATTCGCAAACGGTTAAGCTGCTAGGATACCCGACTTCTAATTAGGCCGTTATTTAACACTATAAATCAGATTCTGGTAGATTTATCCTTTCGGGTTTAAGTAGAGGTAAAGATTTTACGGCTGATGAATCCGTGCTAAGGGTTTTTCTTTCTGTAATCTCAAGATTATTCTGGCAGAATGGGTTAACGTTGTAATAGAGAGTAGCGACCACTAACAAATTTAACACTCATAACATTTATTTTTCTCTTGTAAAAACTTTCAGTTCGCTTAAATTAAATAATTCTTCTGATTCGCACTTAGGTAAAATATTTTTCAAACTGTATTCTAATATAAATTTTCTGGAAATATTTTATCAAAGAAAGGAGAAAGTAATGGTAATGCTCGGTTTGTGTCCAGCTCTAGTTATAAAAACTAAATCACCCCTTTATATTGTGCTCCTTTCTTTTTATCTTACTTACGTTTTTGACATAGGCCTACGTGTAAAATTTAAATTAGAGCCTGTTTACTAATTTGGTTGTTTTTTAATGCTAAGAGGTCTTGAGACAAAAATATCGTCTGCTAGAGTTGGTGGAAGGATCAAGATATTCCTGATGTAGAAGATCCCTGTTGGGGAGGAGTGACTACTTTCTATTAGGGATGGTCGATCCAGTGACTTTAACAGATCGGTATTTTAGTGACAGCGCCAGGCTTGGATTAGTGACTTTTACCCGTGACTTTACAGCCTGTAACAAGGGATACCGAGACACCTCTGTATCTCCCAGTAACAGGCAGGCAAACCACACAGGGGAAATGACTACACCTCGTTTTTTTTTTTGAAGACTCATTTCATTTTAAAAAAACTACGAAATTAAGAACTAACTAGCGAGTGCGAAATTGCGTCTACTGTACACAACAATGTCACTGTCGTGAAAGCTGACACAAATCGTCCACTCAGACACGACGTAAATGAGTAGAACCAATGACAGCTACAAATCAACCAATTACAGCAGTGGTAAAATACCAGTAACTTTTCCGTCAGCTACGGCAACATTTTACCCAATCACAACAGAGACAACCCCTTTCTCCTCTTCAATCAACGACACTGTACGATGATCGGCCCCATGAGCCGAGCGGGAAGAGCTGAGCCAGTGACAGCGACAAATCAACCAATTACAGCAGTGGTAAAATACCAGTAACTTTTCCGTCAGCTACGGCAACATTTTACCCAATCATAACAGAGACAACACCTTTCTCCTCTTCAATCAACGACACTGCACGATGATCGGCTCCATGAGCAGAGCGGGAAGAGCTGAGCCAGTGACAACGACAAATCAACCAATTACAGCAGTGGTAAAATACCAGTAACTTTTCCGTCAGCTACGGCAACATTTTACCCAATCACAACAGAGACAACACCTTTCTCCTCTTCAATCAACGACACTGTACGATGATCGGCCCCATGAGCCGAGCGGGAAGAGCTGAGCCAGTGACAGCGACAAATCAACCAATTACAGCAGTGGTAAAATACCAGTAACTTTTCCGTCAGCTACGGCAACATTTTACCCAATCACAACAGAGACAACACCTTTCTCCTCTTCAATCAACGACACTGCACGATGATCGGCTCCATGAGCAGAGCGGGAAGAGCAGAGCCAGTGACAGCGACAAATCAACCAATTACAGCAGTGGTAAAATACCAGTAACTTTTCCGTCAGCTACGGCAACATTTTACCCAATCACAACAGAGACAACCCCTTTCTCCTCTTCAATCAACGACACTGCACGATGATCGGCCCCATGAGCCGAGCGGGAAGAGCTGAGCCAGTGACAGCGACAAATCAACCAATTACAGCAGTGGTAAAATACCAGTAACTTTTCCGTCAGCTACGGCAACATTGTACCCAATCACAACAGAGACAACACCTTTCTCCTCTTCAATCAACGACACTGCACGATGATCGGCTCCATGAGCAGAGCGGGAAGAGCTGAGCCAGTGACAGCGACAAATCAACCAATTACAGCAGTGGTAAAATACCAGTAACGTTTTATCTAACGTTTGCAACTTTTTGACCAATTACAACAGAGACAACTTCCGATCGGTCCACTTCACTGGAACTGGCATTTTCCATATTTTGTCACTGGTACCAACAGCGACAAACCTATATCAATATGTCATGGCAAGTCACCGTGACAGAAAATATCGACCACCCCTACTTCCTATCGATGTCATTACCCGCCAAACTGATGTAGATGGAAATGAACATGGTCCTAGCTGGCGGCGACAGCGGGATAGATTCGTATTGCTTTAACTTAGGGCATATTCCTGAACGGCTGGCTATCCATTCGTAAAATGACCCCATTACAGTCCTGAACGTTCTGGTGGCAATTTCTGTAGGTGGAATTGGAGTTGGACCGATTCCGATCCTCGATTCTAGGAATCGTCAATTCTAAGGGTATCGACTACTCGATTCTCCATTGCTTAAAGTTCCGAATCCGATTCTGGTTTTAAGCTGTTAAAATACGTGTGCGGTGTAATGTAAAGGAAAAATAATTAATTATCGACTTTGTTTTATTTATGTATTATTTACTTGGATTGAATTAAACGATTAAAGCAAATGCTGATATGATATAACGGAAATATTGTTATTATTTAAGATGCAACAACAAAGACGATCGGCAGCATTTTTGGTCCGTTTGTGACAGCTTATCTCGCTCTGTTGTCTCAGTCTCACTTGGGCGAGCTTGACTCTTTCTCTACCCCCACCCCCACCCATCTCTGGCCGCCTCTAACTTCTCCAGCTATACAAACTGAAATGCCTAATGCTGTAGTTACACTGTAATTGTGAACTGAAGTTTACATTTGTAATTTTACTTTTATCAAATACGTTTGTCACCCTTTCAGAAATTCCTATTCATAAATCACGGCCGAACGCTTTGTGTAGCCTATTACATTAAAACGGAACTTCTAAAAGGATTCACTATATGGCCAAGATGTTAACTAAATTTATTATTAGACAATATCATACAGCCCTACATAAGTAGGAATAGAACGATAGAATAAAACTATAGAATAGGAAGAAAAATTTTATAATCGAGATCAGAATCGGAATCGAAAGTTTTAGTTATTGGCCCTTCCCTAGGTGGAATATAAATAAAATAACAAGTGATCCACGTAGAGTGCAGTGAGGAACTGGAATGAACTGTTTGAAGCATTATCGTCCGTTTAGTCAAGCGAATTCGTTATTGGTGTGAGCGAGTTGAACTTTGATCGCTGTGAAGTCAAGCCTAGCCGTTACGTCACTATCGGGCAAAAATTTAGATTTTGTTTGCGGAATAATGTTTATTAAACATTAATATTCACGCAAGATCATAAACGTTTCTGAATTTACGTGATTATAAATTGTGTGTTTCTTTTTTGAGTGATCATGGTCATACGATAATAGTTTCCGGCTTCCATTAGGACTCCTTCGTCGGTAATATGTCACCATACATTCTCTTGTATAGTATTACTTCGTCGGTTTCGCCCTCATGCGTTTTTAGTTCTCAGAATAGATACTGCAACATAAAGTACAGAGAAAAACACGCAGAGTTTTCTAATATCAGGACGTTTCCCGAGAATCTCCGACAGGTTTCTTGAAGTTACAACATACAGTAAAACTCCTTACCTACGGTATAAGGATAAGAATGAAACTGCATTTTAACAAAGACTCCGTATTAGTCGAGAGTAAGTTTAGTTGAGAATAGGCTGCAAATAATTTTCATACATGTAATCATATAAAAATGAAATACAGCACAATGGTGTGTTATAAACAGTTCTGTAGGTACTTTCATTTACGTGTTAGGGTTCTGTACTAAAGTACGGTATATACATGTTTTCAATTAAAATCACGTTAATGTTATTTTTACCTATTCTTACCTTATCTATTATCTACATTAATTCTGTTAATGCAGACTGTTGAATAAAAGAGTATTTACCCTGTATTGTTCGTCACAACTGTCGTGCAGGAGTATTAGGATCCCTTGTTTATAACAGGAGAAACGTTCCCGACGAATAAAAGGCCATATTTGATAAGGCGTTATAAGAATAAGTAAAGAAAAAATAACTCGATTTCCTTTATAATAATAATTCTACTTATAGGCAGTTGACTATAAAATGATGGCATTTAAATCTTGTGTTGTCTTAACTAATGTACTACGTACAATGTTTTTGGATTTTTATAATTTATAATTGTTATATTGTTTTTAATTTTCTTATAATGTATAATGATGAGTGATTCAAGATGGTTATTTATATTGCTGAGCCCTGAGGAAGAAGCCATAGTGGTATGAAATCGTTGAGCATATGTATTTAATAATGGGACGTTAAAATGTATTTTTTATTTATTTCCCCTTTCGAGAGCTGTACATTAACTTACCTCTGTTTATTATTAATCTGAGTCCGTTAATGTGCTGACAAGAGAATAGCAATTTGTAATGAACATTAATTTTACTTTATCCAAACATATTATATACAAAATGGAGTGCCTTCAGGAGGGATCTAAACTGTGCTCAAAAGCACAATGGGGTACTTTTTAAATGCTCTTCATTGGACTTGTCTGAAACCATCCAAAAAGCTAGCTAATAGATAGCATAATAAACGAGGACATTTTCCTGTATATCGAAATCTATTGTGTGTAGTAGTTTAGGTGAAGTTACTTTATGGCACGGATATTCCTCCTTATTTGTCAAATCCGTTACGACAGTTCCTGGAGCAGTTCATTCAGGTGCTGTGTCCAAACCTTGACCTTCATGTTATCAGTGCGCCGTAAATAAATTACACATCATTGTATATTGAAACCTATTGTGTGTAGTAGTTTAGGTGAAGTTACTTTATGGCACGGATATTCCGCCTTATTTGTCAAATCCGTTACGACAGTACCTGGAGCAGTTCATACAGGTGCTGTGTCCAAACCTTGACCTTCATGTTATCAGTGCGCCGTAAATAAATTACACATCATTGTATATTGAAACCTATTGTGTGTAGTAGTTTAGGTGAAGTTACTTTATGGCACGGATATTCCTCCTTATTTGTCAAATCCGTTACGACAGTTCCTGGAGCAGTTCATTCAGGTGCTGTGTCCAAACCTTGACCTTCATGTTATCAGTGCGCCGTAAATAAATTACACATCATTGTATATTGAAACCTATTGTGTGTAGTAGTTTAGGTGAAGTTACTTTATGGCACGGATATTCCTCCTTATTTGTCAAATCCGTTACGACAGTTCCTGGAGCAGTTCATTCAGGTGCTATGTCCAAACCTTGACCTTCATGTTATCAGTGCGCCGTAAATAAATTACACATTATTGTATATTGAAACCTATTGTGTGTAGTAGTTTAGGTAAAGTTACTTTATGGCACGGATATTCCTCCTTATTTGTCAAATCCGTCACGACAAATCCTTAAGCAGACACAGGTGCTGTGTCCAAACCTTGAACTTCATGTTATCAGTGCGCCGTAAATAAATTACACATTATTGTATATTGAAACCTATTGTGTGTAGTAGTTTAGGTGAAGTTACTTTATGGCACGGATATTCCTCCTTATTTGTCAAATCCGTCACGACAAATCCTTAAGCAGACACAGGTGCTGTGTCCAAACCTTGACCTTCATGTTATCAGTGCGCCGTAAATAAATTACACATCATTGTATATAGAAACCTATTGTGTGTAGTAGTTTAGGTGAAGTTACTTTATGGCACGGATATTCCTCCTTATTTGTCAAATCCGTCACGACAGATCCTTAAGCAGTTCATACAGGTGCTGTGTCCAAACCTTGAACTTCATGTTATCAGTGCGCCGTAAATAAATTACACATCATTGTATATTGAAACCTATTGTGTGTAGTAGTTTAGGTGAAGTTACTTTATGACACGGATATTCCTCCTTATTTGTCAAATCCGTCACGACAAATCCTTAAGCAGACACAGGTGCTGTGTCCAAACCTTGAACTTCATGTTATCAGTGCGCCGTAAATAAATTACACATCATTGTATATTGAAACCTATTGTGTGTAGTAGTTTAGGTGAAGTTACTTTATGGCACGGATATTCCTCCTTATTTGTCAAATCCGTCATGACAGATCCTTAAGCAGTTCATACAGGTGCTGTGTCCAAACCTTGAACTTCATGTTATCAGTGCGCCGTAAATAAATTACACATCATTGTATATTGAAACCTATTGTGTGTAATAGTTTAGGTGAAGTTACTTTATGGCACGGATATTCCTCCTTATTTGTCAAATCCGTTACGACAGTTCCTGGAGCAGTTCATTCAGGTGCTGTGTCCAAACCTTGACCTTCATGTTATCAGTGCGCCGTAAATAAATAATACCCAGGAACGTGATTCGAGTTTGGACAAGTTTTTTTCCGTTATCTCAGCACGCATTGTCTCGTATAATTAAGACGTCCCTTTTATGGAAGGATCTTAATCGACGATAAAATTTGTTGTTGCTGGTTGAGACGATAAATCGCCGGTTAATGAGTGTGTACCCCCCGCTCGATAATAAATATTCAACAGATTTCCAAGATTGCACCGAGAGGGAAAATTGGCATTTTTTTCGGTCTCACGATTTCTCCGTTAATAAATGGATGGTGTGCGGGTGAGAACAATGGGGCTCGCGTGTTCCGCTTAATTGCGAAGGTTGACACGTACAAGGACTCGTGTGACACTGGTACAAGACCAGCGTCCCAGCCCCAATATAATATTATTATAGTCTAGTCAATTACCCGACTTTATTGTAATAAATCTGCGCCCGTGTCACGTTACACTGTCCCCAACGTATCCCACTTTAATTACCCAACTATCATGTCAGGCCGTTCCGAGGCCAAAACGAGGGAGCATTTGCTGTCCTCTACTAACATGCCTTAAGGTCTTCACTTTCACAAGATGAATCGACCTAGGAGTTGAAAAAACACACGTAAATTCTTTGGCGCTAATGTGGTTGCAGTAGTCAAGTGTCACTATCAACTAAAGAGGTACTACAGTTAGCGATGGTAAAAGCTTCAAATAACTTAATTTTTTATCTACCCCTCAACATAGTTATAGACTATCTAGAGGAGTGATTGAAAATGTAGTTCGCTGTTTACAAGTATTTACCAGGAAATCCTGAAGCCTCAGGGATTCATCTTTTCTTTAGGACCGTTACCATCTAGGAAGGTCTTGGAAAACGGGAGGGCAGCATTAGGATAGAATTACAACTAGATCCTGTTGACACGGAGCAGTATACAGCTCCTATGAACTCAGCGATGAACCTCTGCTCATATTAGCCAAGGCATTCCAAAAGATAATTCGTGTACGTGTGAGGAGAGAAATGAAACACTTAATATTATGACGTGTTTTGGAGGTGGCGTGTACCGAGTACACATACAGTATGAATTACCTTCGTGACCAGGTGCCACCAAAGGGGCTTGGTGGTCAGCGTAAGGTATCCTGTGTCGTCTAGTGTTACACAACACGTCAGCTGCCAGGCGGCTTTGCAGCAAGTTCGTCACTTGTTTACGTGTAGTTACGTTTTGGCCTCATGCTGTGAACGTACGACATTCCAGATGACATGAAACGTGTATTGCGGTAGTCTACTAAGTAGTTGATTAACTATAGCAATAGCAAAATGCGAGTGCCCCTGAACGCCAGGTAGGCTCGCTCACACAAAGGCAGAGGATTAGGACGGGCGCTCTATTTATTAGTCACCTAGTGGTACTTCCTTATTCAATCTCTAATTTTTTTAAAATTTGATAACACAACTCAGAAGTTTAGCATAAATTAATTCTGCACATCATTATGAGAAAATTGATACCAAAATGTGTACAATTCATTGTCACTGTTCATGAGGGAATAACATGAAATAAAACTATGTTAACTGTTTTAGCAATAATGTTTAATTGTAATCATGGGTTGTTTGGTATCATTTCCCTTGTAATTTTAGGTAGAATCAATATTTATTAACTATTTTTAATTAATAGTTTGGTTAGAAGATGCCACTAAATGACCAATGGAGTGGAAATCGGGTGTGTCCTAATCCTCTCTGCGCTCGTAAAGGCGAGTGTGCATGCGTGCGAGAGAAACTGACCTGGCGTCCAGGGGCATTGGCATTTTGCTATTGGTATAATCAAGCGCTAACTGAAAAGTTAAATGTCTTCTCAAAACGTATTTAACTTGACACTTTCCTTTTTTGGCTTTTTCGTGACACCTTTCCGTAAGGTTTAAACCCATAACATGTTGCTTATTATTGATTCGGAAGTTTTTACCATCGGCTCACTCCGTAATCATATCTCGTCTCGCCTTTCCGTAGGGTTTGAACCCATAACATGTTGCGTATTATTGATTCGGAAGTTTTTACCATCGGCTCACTCCGTAATCATATCTCGTCTCGCCTTTCCGTAGAGTTTGAACCCATAACATGTTGCTTATTATTGATTCGGAAGTTTTTACCATCGGCTCACTCCGTAATCATATCTCGCCTCGCCTTTCCGTAGGGTTTGAACACATAACATGTTGCTTATTATTGATTCAGAAGTTTTTACCATCGGCTCACTCCGTAATCATATCTCGTCTCGCCTTTCCGTAGAGTTTGAACCCATAACATGTTGCTTATTATTGATTCGGAAGTTTTTACCATCGACTCACTCCGTAATCATATCTCGTCTCGCCCTTTCCGTAGGGTTTGAACCCATAACATGTTGCTTATTATTGATTCGGAAGTTTTTACCATCGGCTCACTCCGTAATCATATCTCGTCTCGCCTTTCCGTAGAGTTTGAACCCATAACATGTTGCTTATTATTGATTCGGAAGTTTTTACCATCGGCTCACTCCGTAATCATATCTCGTCTCGCCTTTCCGTAGAGTTTGAACCCATAACATGTTACTTATTATTGATTTGGAAGTTTTTACCATCGGCTCACTCCGTAATCATATCTCGTCTCGCCTTTCCGTAGGGTTTGAACCCATAACATGTTGTTTATTATTGATTCGGAAGTTTTTACCATCGGCTCACTCCGTAATCATATCTCGTCTCGCCTTTCCGTAGGGTTTGAACCCATAACATGTTGCTTATTATTGATTCGGAAGTTTTTACCATCGACTCACTCCGTAATCATATCTCGTCTCGCCTTTCCGTAGAGTTTGAACCCATAACATGTTGCTTATTATTGATTCGGAAGTTTTTACCATCGGCTCACTCCGTAATCATATCTCGTCTCGCCTTTCCGTAGAGTTTGAACCCATAACATGTTACTTATTATTGATTCGGAAGTTTTTACCATCGGCTCACTCCGTAATCATATCTCGTGTCGCCTTTCCGTAGGGTTTGAACCCATAACATGTTGCTTTTATTGATTCGGAAGTTTTTACCATCGACTCACTCCGTAATCATATCTCGTCTCGCCTTTCCGTAGAGTTTTAACCCATAACATGTTACTTATTATTGATTCGGAAGTTTTTACCATCGGCTCACTCCGTAATCATATCTCGTCTCGCCTTTCCGTAGGTTTTGAACCCATAACATGTTGCTTATTATTGATTCGGAAGTTTTTACCATCGGCTCACTCCGTAATCATATCTCGTGTCGCCTTTCCGTAGGGTTTGAACCCATAACATGTTGCTTTTATTGATTCGGAAGTTTTTACCATCGACTCACTCCGTAATCATATCTCGTCTCGCCCTTTCCGTAGGGTTTGAACCCATAACATGTTGCTTATTATTGATTCGGAAGTTTGTACTGTCGACTAAGTCTATATCACATTTCGTGTTGCCTTTCCGTAGGTTTTGAAACCATAACATGTTGCTTATTATTGATTCGGAAGTTTTTACCATCGGCTCACTCCGTAATCATATCTCGTCTCGCCTTTCCGTAGAGTTTGAACCCATAACATGTTACTTATTATTGATTCGGAAGTTTTTACCATCGGCTCACTCCGTAATCATATCTCGTCTCGCCTTTCCGTAGAGTTTTAACCCATAACATGTTACTTATTATTGATTCGGAAGTTTTTACCATCGGCTCACTCCGTAATCATATCTCGTCTCGCCTTTCCGTAGGTTTTGAACCCATAACATGTTGCTTATTATTGATTCGGAAGTTTTTACCATCGGCTCACTCCGTAATCATATCTCGTGTCGCCTTTCCGTAGGGTTTGAACCCATAACATGTTGCTTTTATTGATTCGGAAGTTTTTACCATCGACTCACTCCGTAATCATATCTCGTCTCGCCCTTTCCGTAGGGTTTGAACCCATAACATGTTGCTTATTATTGATTCGGAAGTTTGTACTGTCGACTAAGTCTATAATCACATTTCGTGTTGCCTTTCCGTAGGTTTTGAAACCATAACATGTTGCTTATTATTGATTCGAAAGTTTTACTATCGACTCACTTCATAATCACATCTCGTGTCGTGTTGTGCGTACAGTTCCATTGCAAAGGATATAAGGGCATCAAGATTGTAGTAGAGAAAACAATGAGGGGATCGTGTCAGTGACAATAGTCAGCTTGACACGGACAATTGGTTTCACTCGTGACTCATTAAATCATAGCAGCAACAAGTGAAATGGGGGTTCATTAAGCAAAACCCACGCTGCGGATTTCAATGAAACTAAATAATTGTTATTAATTAGTGACAACGCCGTAAATATTCTTTACTTATTGTAATTGTTATTGAACCACTCGATTTGCGTTCATTGTGCGTTTATTTTGATTTATAAAACTTCTGGTTCCATTTGGCGTTGAGTTAGTACAATGGTTTAAATATGTATTTATGTTACATTAAAGGTGCAAAGAATAGTTAATTTTAAACGTCCGTGGTTAAAACAAAGATTGTTATAAAATAGCGTAATATTTGCCTTCGTAACCCCAAAACTATAATAGGATAAAATTAGGGAAGCATTGAATATTGGGAACATTGAAAACGTATAGATACAGGTATAATGAAAAAGTTTTCTTGCTGTAAATAATGAATAAATAATCAACAGTGGTTGGAGAAAAGTTTTCAACATTGTATTTGCTCTAATAATTATATTCTTTTACATTAAACTATTTTAAATTACTAATTATATATATATATATATATATATATATATATATATATATATATATATATATATATATCAGTAATTAGAGTAGAGTCTCGATAATTCGAGGTTAATGGGACCGAGACCCCCTCGGATTACCGAAAACTCATATTACACGGAAATACGTTCCTGCGTATTGGAAAAGTAGGAGTTTGAATGAACCCTAATAATATAATAAAAGGATACACAAAATACGTTCATGGAACTTTATATGAACATTTCTTGGAAGCCCGACTCATTTTACTTGCATACTGTATCGATATGAACATTTCTTGGAAGCCCGACTCATTTCTCTTGCATACTGTATTCATATAAACCTTTCTTAGAACAACGACTCAATTTCTTCGCATACCGTTTGGCTATAAATATTTCTTGGAAGCCCGACTCATTTCTCTTGCATACTGTATTCATATAAACCTTTCTTAGAACAACGACTCAATTTCTTCGCATACCGTTTGGCTATAAATATTTCTTGGAAGCCCGACTCATTTCTCTTGCATACTGTATTCATATAAACCTTTCTTAGAACAACGACTCAATTTCTTAACATACCATTTGGCTATAAACATTTCTTGGAAGCCCGACTCATTTTACTTGCATACTGTATCGATATGAACATTTCTTGGAAGCCCGACTCATTTCTCTTGCATACTGTATTCATATAAACCTTTCTTAGAACAACGACTCAATTTCTTCGCATACCGTTTGGCTATAAATATTTCTTGGAAGCCCGACTCATTTCTCTTGCATACTGTATTCATTTAAACCTTTCTTAGAACAACGACTCAATTTCTTCGCATACCGTTTGGCTATAAATATTTCTTGGAAGCCCGACTCATTTCTCTTGCATACTGTATTCATATAAACCTTTCTTAGAACAACGACTCAATTTCTTAACATACCATTTGGCTATAAACATTTCTTGGAAGCCCGACTCATTTTACTTGCATACTGTATCGATATGAACATTTCTTGGAAGCCCGACTCATTTCTCTTGCATACTGTATTCATATAAACCTTTCTTAGAACAACGACTCAATTTCTTCGCATACCGTTTGGCTATAAATATTTCTTGGAAGCCCGACTCATTTCTCTTGCATACTGTATTCATATAAACCTTTCTTAGAACAACGACTCAATTTCTTCGCATACCGTTTGGCTATAAATATTTCTTGGAAGCCCGACTCATTTCTCTTGCATACTGTATTCATATAAACCTTTCTTAGAACAACGACTCAATTTCTTAACATACCATTTGGCTATAAACATTTCTTAGAAGCCCGACTCAATTTCTTTGCATACCGTTTGGCTATAAACATTTCTTGGAAGCCCGATGACTCATTTCTTTTGCATTCTGTATTGATATAAACATTTCTTGGAAGCCCGATGACTCATTTCTTTTGCATTCTGTATTGATATAAACATTTCTTGGAAGCCCGACTCATTTCTCTTGCATACTGTATTCATATAAACCTTTCTTAGAACAACGACTCAATTTCTTCGCATACCGTTTGGCTATAAATATTTCTTGGAAGCCCGACTCATTTCTCTTGCATACTGTATTCATATAAACCTTTCTTAGAACAACGACTCAATTTCTTAACATACCATTTGGCTATAAACATTTCTTAGAAGCCCGACTCAATTTCTTTGCATACCGTTTGGCTATAAACATTTCTTGGAAGCCCGATGACTCATTTCTTTTGCATTCTGTATTGATATAAACATTTCTTGGAAGCCCGAATTATCATTTTCTCAAATGATAAATGGCCCCGATAAAATAGGCTGGAATTTAACGGAAGTTCGTAACATCGGAACTAGCAGTTACGTGACTCTACTGAATACTTATATATATTATAACCTAAGTTATTTTAAAATATTACTTTAACACTCTTTTATCTCACCTTCAGGCTTCTAATTAATTAACACCAATATCAATTTTAACATAACGCATTTATTCTTGACACTTGATTAACACACATTATACCATTTTTCTTAATACTGTTTGTGACAAGATTGATTCCTTAACTAATATTACAATTACAAAAAAACAAAGGTGGACTCTTGAGGCTTTAGGATATTACAATAAAGTTTAAAATGACAGTGTTAATTTCTATTTCTCTGGGGTCGTTATTATGGGTATTTTTATAAATTAGAAGATGGCGAAGAAAAATAGGTCATTATTTTATACTAAAGAATTTAAAATTGTTCTGTATTTACTGTTTTTAAAGTTATGTTGGATAATTTTAATGAAAAGAAAAAAAGAGTACTTATTGTTTGTCGATTCCTCGGATCTTGACCGTTGATACTGCTTCGATGCACTTTCACATAACTCTTTTAATTTTCCTAATTCTTTATTAATTTACTTACGTACCACTTTTACCTTTTTAATTATACAAATACAAAAAATTACATTTCCTTAATTTTACTAACAAATTTTAACCCTAATTAACATTACTGACACTTGGTCCCCCACAATACAACTTCCCTCTTCTGAAGTTCTTCCTAGACTTCCCGATCACTTCCTTTTTCAACCTCGCATCATCTCTCCCACCTTACATTTCAGTTAATTTGGTTATTCCCATAACCATCTACAAAGACTTTGCCGCAACGGTACATTATTATAATCCAGGTAATTTGGGAAGTCCTATCTTAAAATAGT
Source organism: Prosapia bicincta (assembly GCA_036971475.1). Classification (NCBI taxonomy): domain Eukaryota; kingdom Metazoa; phylum Arthropoda; class Insecta; order Hemiptera; family Cercopidae; genus Prosapia; species Prosapia bicincta. The sequence continues at coordinate 36,006,985 of JBAIZL010000009.1, read as the reverse complement.
TGAACCCTTCTTTTGTTAAAGATTCCCCAGCCCCTTATGACTACTTCGTAATAGAACAATGGTCAACCGGGTCCGTAATTTTAGGAACTATCTTTGTCGCTTTGGCTTAATATTTCTTCCGACTGTTTTTCTTTTTGGAATAAGCTGAATTTATTCTTTTACCTCAAACGTTATGTTTTATATATATATATATATATATATATATATATATATATATATATATATATATAAAACAGTAAGTATGATATATTGCTTAAAAAATAATAATAATGAAAAAGTATAAGCTCTCACGTTCGCTAGATATCTGGAACTAAAGTCAACTTGCTCTGTTTAAAGTTATTAAATTTATTTAAGACTTACCGAAATTACATTTAAAGTAAAAAAAACTTACTGCACCGTAATGTATTGGAGCGCACTTAACGATTCATATTCTATTTGGATTCATTGCTAAAGATCATTTAGTGCGGTGGAAAACGTTATGTATACTTTGTATGATCTGTAAATAGTAGTGTAGCCAGAAAATTACTTAAAGGGGGGGGGTTTACGACCCAAGCTCTGGAAAGTCAGGAAATGTTTAAAAATTCAACACAGTTTACGCTATTCTAGCACTGAAAAACTGCTGTTGAAATTTGATATACTTAAACTGAAATCTGTTTCCATTTCATTCCATTAAATGTCTATAAAAATTATAGAAAATAATTGTATCTCAGGGGTTTTGCTCCTCCCCTTGGCTAAGCCGAAGTTTGAAAGTTTCGCCGAATGTCACGAACAAAAAAAATTAATTAATTTACACATTAAACACTGCTTAGGTGTCGAAATAATCCATGAAGGTGCCGGGTGTGATGAGAGCAGCTGTCTCGTGGTACTACAAGGTGACGGAATTAGTCGTTTGCGTGCTTTAAGAAGGGCCACCGTGTGGGGCAGACAAGCCCAATTCTATTGAACCCGAATCTCGATGAAATTATGTTGCCATGCAATGGTACTTTCCAATTAATTCAGTAGTCTAGATAAAACTACGAAAATATTTGTACAATTCCATGGACTTGGAGACCAAGCAATTTATTATATATTTATGTTGTTTGAATTTAAAGTCTTTTTTTAAATTCCTTCTATCAGCTCACACTCTTCTGATATAGGCCTGTATGTTGTACAAATTTTCAATCGGTAATAAAATACGTCATTGTTCATCCAGTCAAGTTCAAATGCTTTTTTTTAAACCTATAGTGGATAACAGTTGATTTTGATAAAGTGTTTTCAAATATTTATTCAATAATAACATTATAAAAATTTGGAGGAGCCTATCGGAGTTCGAACTGAGATTCTTCATATTTAGAGTTTAACGCGCTTTGGCACTGCGCCAACTTTCCAATTTCTAGATATTCATTTCTCAAAGATGTTTATGAATTGTACAACATTAAACTGTTGCCATTGTTATCCCACAATAGTACTCTAAGGTTAAAAATGAATATAATTAATAAAATAAGGAAACAAACTAAACATTTTTTTTATTGCCTTCAGTGGAAATTTACTTTATTTTTTTTTTATATCACTTGTTTTAAGGGTTAACAGTTTTACACGAGAGAATACGTACAGTTTTAAAATGTCGGTTATATCAGTTTGTCTGCTTTATTGGATTCTGTACTTGCTCATACAAATATCGCAAAGGGTGAATGCACGTTCAGTATGCTATTACATTGGCAGTAAATAAAATAGATCCCAACAAAAATAACTGATAGCTTAAACAATGGCTAATTAATAACTAGAAAGTCAAATTGTACAAAGAGCATGAGTGGGCTGTAATATTATGAGCGAGCATAGTTGGCAGCAACCACTAAGGAATGTCTGCAGTTAAAGGAAAATATACTCTAAATACACGTCGTTGCAATGTTATTGTTCAGTTATGTGGGATTTTTGTCGCAAGGTTGTTGAGGCTTAATGACCCAGAAAGTATTTTGATCTCCCTCCTTTATAAGAAAGAATCGATTCCTTATACACCCATATTGCTTTTGCCTTTAAATTGATGCACTGCAAAATGTACTTCTTGCATACCTTATCATGAGCCATATAGAAATACTGTCCATATTCGGTGTCGCTACAGCCTGGTGGACCGTGGCATCCTCATCGAGCCTTTGCCAGGTAGCTCGATCCTGCACTGCTCTCTAGTTCCTGGTATCCTGAGCGACGCAGTCCATCCATCTACGTCTAAAACGTCCTTTTGCTCTCATTTTAACTGGACAAAATATATAAACAGTTAAAATTATTTGATCTTTGGTTTGTTTATTTTTAAATTTCTTTTATTAGCTTACATTCGCCTTATATAATTAACACCAATATCAATTTTAACATAACTTGCATTTCTTCTTGACACTTAATTAACACACATTTTACCCATTGTTCTTATTACTATTTGTGACAAGATTGATTCCTTAACTAATATCTCAATTACAAAAAAACAAAGGTGGACTCTTGAGGCTTTAGGTTATTACAATAAAGTTTATTAATGACGGTGTTAATTTCTCCTTCTCTGGGGTCGTTATTATGGATCTTTTTATAAATTAGAACGTGTTGAAAAAACTAGATTATTATTTTATACTAAAGAATTTAAAATTGTTCTGAAATTACTGTTTTTAAAGCTCTGTTGGCTAATTTTAATAAAAAAAAGAAAGTATTTATTGTTTGTCGATTCCCTTGGATCTTGGCCGTTGATACTGCTTCGCTGCACTTTCACATAACTCACTTATTATTTTTCCTAATTCTTTATTAAATTATTTACGATCACCTTTTTACATTATAAAAAAATCATCACCTTTTATACAAATACAAAAATTTCCCTTAATTCTATTAACAAAATTTTACCCATTATTAACATTACTGACACTTGGTCCCCCCCGCCCAATACTTCTGCCCTCTTCTGAAGTTCTTCCAAGACTATCTTGATCACTTCCTTTTTCAACCTCGCGTCATCTCCCCCTCTTACTTATTTTTCGTTAATTTGCTTATTCCCATAACCATCTACAAAGACCTTGCCTTAAAGGTACATTATTATAACCCAGGTAATTTGGAAAGTCCTGTCTTAAAATAGTTGAACCCTTCTTTTGTTAAAGATTCCCCAGCCCTTTTATGACTACACTCGAAATAGAACAATGGTTAAGTACTTTGTCCGTAATTTTAGGAACTATTCTGATCGTTTGGCTTAATATCTTCCGACTATTTTTCTATTTGGATATAAGCTGAATTTATTTATTAAACCTCAAACGTTGTGTTATTATATATATATATATATATATATATATATATATATATATATATATGATGAATAATTATAATCTGGAGTACATCCGTTCATTCTGCAGTGCTTAAAATCGCAGTCCCGACGTTTCGCTAGAATCTCATCTAGCATTGACGAGGTGAACCCAACAACAGTTGAAGAGCGAGCCCTCGTTGAACAGTTTCTCGCAAATACATGCATTAAAAGTATTCTTGTTTTTAATATATTTTTAATTTATTATATATATATATATATATATATATATATATATATATATAACTTAAAAATTTGAAGTTAGAAAAACAAATAAAACAAGTACCTGAAAATAAATATCATAGTTTTCACCCTAATGTAGTTAATCTATCAAATACTGGATTTAATAATAATGAAATAAAACTACTAGAAAACAATAAAACTTACATAAAAACAGACTTAAGTATTATAATAGATGTAAGAACTAGCTATTAGTAAACTAAGTAAAGGCTTACAAGAAAATACCAGAATCGAAGCAGCTTATGAAATTAAAAAATTGATTAAAAATAATACAGTTACTAAAACACATAAGAAAAAATATTTACAAATTAAAGATTTAAAACAAAAGTTACAAAATAATAATCTTATTACAGTAAAGGCAGATAAGTAATGCTATTATCATTATTGCCAAAATGAAAACATAGCAAAAACAGTAAAATATACAAATGATAATAAATTTTGTCAAATATATAAAGACCCTACGAATAGATTTCAAAATAAAATGAAAAATATTATAAAATCTTCATATAAATTATTCAATAAAAATAATATTAGCAACTATATAAATGATAATCCGAAAATTCCAATATTTAATGGACTTGTTAAATAACATAAAATAGATAAACCAATAAGACCGTTAATAAATTTTATAAATGCTCTATCTTATAAAATATCGAAAAATATGGTAAATATTCTTAAAGATGGAATAAAACTAAATAATAACTTCTTTATGATACCTTTGAAAAACTAAATGTAATAAAATTTGATGAAAATACAAAATTAATATCAGTAGATATAAAAAATATGCATACAAACATACCTATAAAGGAAACTCTTAAAATTATAAAATCTAAATTAGAACACGAGAAAGATAAAAAATTAACATTAAAAATTTTAAATAGACTACACTAATAATAATATTATATCAAAATTATTTTTCATAGACAAAATTTATAAACAAGAAGATGGTCTTGCTATGGGCTCGCCATTATCAAATATATTATCTGAAATATTTTTAACAACAATTCGATATTAAAATAAATGAAATTATATAAATATATTGGTTTAGATACGTAGATGGTGGAATGTATATATCGAACAATAGAAATATAAATTTAACAAATATTTCGAATGAAATAAATAAAATTAATAATAAAATCGAATTTACTTAGGAAATGGAAACAAATAATGAAATGAATTTTCTAGATTTAACAAAAATAAAAAATTGAAAAATTTGAATATATGATATACCGTATACCAACAGTAACAAACCAAATTATACCAAATAATTCTAATCATCCATATAACCATAAAATGGCTGTTTTATATAACTTATATAGAATGCAAAAAAATCCCCATGAATAAAGAAAATAAAATAAGAGAAAAACATAATTTATAAAATTGCAATAGCAAAAGGTTATAAAAAGAAAACTGTTGACGAACTTAATATAATATTTTTAATAAACAACAAAATAATTTAATTTACAAAAATAATAATAATAATACAATATGGACTTCATTTTTATTTATAGGCAATGAAATAAAAAATATCACCAAATTATTTAAAAATACAAATATCAAAATTGCATACAAAACTAATAATAAAATAATAAACTTAATGAATAACAGTAATAAATCAAATAATATGAATGAAAAAAGTGGTGTTTATAAATTAGAATGTGAAAGCTGTAATAAAACGTATATAGGTCAAACCAACAAAAATCCAGAAATATATAGATCAAATTTTGCAAATCATTGTATTAATAATAGGCACCAATTTCCAAATATTGAAAATATGAAACTTAGGCCTTCAAAAGAAATTGATAAAGAATTAAGGATGAATATATATGAAGCATTCGAAATATATAAATACAGTAATAATAACAAATTAATAAAAGAACAAATACATTATAAATTTGATACTATATTCAATGTCTATAATGTTACAGCAACAAAATAAACTTGGCAATTTGTATAAATTTAGCAACGATTCTATTTCTAATTTAACATATGTTTTATATCTTGCATTATTGTATTATTCATTCCTGATGATGTTGGTACTGTTTATCAACGAAAAGCTTTAAATAGTAATAAATTATAATAATTAATAAATAATTCTTGTATTTGGATAACCTTATTTGTTTTTATCAACATATTATATATATATATCTTCTTAAACATATTATATCTTGTACAATCCACCTTGTTTTTATTCATCTAAGTAGTGTAAAATTAGATTAAATTGTTACTGTGGTTACCACACAATATCATAAATATTGCTCTAGGATTAAAAATGAATCAAAAGAACAAAATAAACAAACAAACTGGATTAACGACATCGATCCTTGTGCCATAAACGGACAATGCAAAAGGAAAGTGAAAAAAATTACAAAACAATACAAACGACACACAAAAAATGCGCATAAATAGTAACAAACAAAAATAATAATCCCACACCATACATAGAAATGAAAATTGAAAAATGCAAGGAAATTCGCTTTCTATTTTGCCACTTAATATTGTTATTCTGACATATGTATATACGTATTTATATTAACTGTTCTAAAATCAAAAGAAACAAAAATAAAATTTGTCTTTGTTGATTTAAGTAGGAATTGAATTAAGTTGTCGTTTTTATATTACTTGTTATCTCAAATAACAATAAATATGTGAGGCTCATTTTACAACTTAGTCTTACTTGCATAATTTATATAAATATAATTTTATACTTAAATTGTTTATAAATATATATATATATATATATATATATATATATATATATATATATATATATATATATATATATATATTTAATAAACTCTATATCAATACATGCACGGGTCCGACTCATGCTGTGTTAGATTGACTTTTTGGCAGCAAGATATATTTTTAGAAGACTAAATAAACCAAAATCACGAAAACCTGGTGATGGCCGTGGACTGATCTATAATTCTTCCTGGAAATCATGCCAGCACTGTCTCCCAACCGAAAGCATTTCATTGCTGCTCTTAAAAAAGCTTTTGCCTCGTGAATGGCCCGTTTCGATAAATTTATATATATATATATATATATATATATATATATGATGTTAGGAAGTGAAGAGAACTTTAGATCATTTTTCATCTAAAATACGAAATCACGCTGATCTTCTGTGATACCTGCGAAGAGCAGATATGTTCCATAGGAGCGTCTTTGTCATGCGAACTATGATCTCATACCAGGAGTCGATTTTAAATGTATAACGCACCTTACATTCCTATTTGGTTAGTCTGGGTGTAAGAGGGACATCAGTCAAGCGGGGATTAAAGATTCAGCTGTACCGTAGTGGATAGAGCCTGATACGACCGGAAAGAAAAAGTAGTTAAAGAATGTCCATTTATAAACCCCGTAATAAAGGTAGCGTGATTTACAGATAATTTAAATGCAAACACTTTCAGTTTGCCTTCGTGATGTTATTATATTGTAAATAGCCGAGACTCCCATATTAGCCGGCAATAAATTATTTGCTCAGTACGTTGATTTCACACCAGCGATAGTTGATACAATAGTAGAAGCCTTCCCGCTGCCATCTTGATTGCATTGTGCCACCCTTAAATACGCCGCCATTTTGCCTTTTTCGGTTAGTTTCCGATAAGTTGTGCGATACTAACGTCCTGCTAGCGAAGCGTGGGCTCGCTTTGGTCCACCGCCGGTTCGTTAACACAAGGAACGGGTCTCATAAAAAAAACTGGTCTTTTTACGACAAAAGGGCCAACTCTGTTTTGGCAGTGCAACAATATCGTCGGTCAGCTGTGAATGAAGCACAAATTAATAAATATATGCGAGTGTCAAACCAGAACGCCCGCGGATTAAGCGTTTGAATAACGAGGTAACAGAATCGGTTACGAAAATAGCGTTAAAGATGGATTTGGTCGAAAAGTTGTGGGTGAATGACTCTGGCAGTTCTTCTAACGACGAACATAACTTCTAGCTGTCCGGGTTAAATTCGCTCTAAACGGAACATGTTATGCATTTTAAAGGCTCTTACTTTCTCGAGCCTTTTCGTTTCAAACATAAGTTATAGATTTAAAGGGGTTTGTTTCAGAGAACAATACTATTTTAATATTTTACTCAAACATTTCATAGTTTATCACTTATCCACCAGTGTGTCCTCTAAATACCTACAATATAGAAGGTAAACGTTTCTTCATTGACTACCAATCAAATGTTTTTTAACTTGTAGAAATATAAACTGACAGAAATCAGCCCATCAACCAGACGGAGTTTAGCCTTATAGTTTACTTTCAGCTGTCTAAAACTTACTGTACTTTATTTACTAGATTTCAAAAGGAAGTGGAATTTAAAAAATATTACTGCACAAAGATAAACCTTGAACACTTTCAAAGAGCGGTAAGTACTTCTTGTAAATTGAGCTTGAATACAAGAACAATAATAGATTTTAAAAGGATGTCAAATCCTCTGTCAATACCGGAGAGATCCTTTGAAAGACGGGTTCCGCGTTAAAGGAGATCGGGTTTACACAGGTACCGCTGGTTCAAAGGCACCGCTCACAGGTGTAGGCCTTCCGACGAGCAGCTACAGATTTGCACAACAAAGGCACAATTCACTTTACTTCCTTTGCATGTATGTACGATGTGATAAGAAAGTTCAGCATTTCAGGTGAATCGCCGTTGTTTGCCTTGTCCGAAGGTATTACCTTCTAAGCAATAACAAAATCATTCGCGTACATGACATTTATACTCTATCAAGATGAAAAGTCTCTCCTAAGTGGTACGCACAGAAACACACACACACACAATCCCTGCAATTAGTTATTCGGATATGCCAGTTGAATAACTCGATTCATTTGTTTGTATTTAAAATTCCATCAATTTGATGTTTTCGCATCATACATTTGTTTATCAAAGAAATACAAAGGAATCTTAATCTAGCCAGAAGCTAATAGGATGAGTGTAATGATCTAATAAGCTAATGTCAAATGGAAATTGTAGGAAGTAATTATTTGGCTAAAGTATTACCAGGTGTTAATTAACTGATTTGGTGTTATACAGCTAAGAAGTATCACTTTAGAAGGGAAGACGAAATAGCTCCCGAGTTAATATATAACGGTGTGATATTTCCCGGAAGAAATTAAGTCTTCTTCAAAGAAACTATGGTTCCTGGTAGAGTCATAGATTTACCACAATCGTGCTCGCGTGCACTCATTAGATGATAGAATTTTTAGGTGGTTATCGACTTAAATATTAACCTGTTTAGAATCTAATCGAGACATAATCACAACAAGTGCAGCGGAGTGACTGTGGAAAGAGGCTATGACTCCCGGTAGAGCCATAGATTTACCACAGCTCGCGTGCACTCATTAGGCGATAGAGATTTTAGGTGGTTATCGCCTTAACTATGAATAGAATATAATCGAGATATAATCACAACAAATCCAGTGTAGTGACTGGGTTGAGATCCTTAGTTCTGCTTTAAAGAAACTATGGCTCCAGGTAGAGTCATAGATTTACCACAATCGTGCTCGCGTGCACTCATTAGGGGATAGAGATTTTAGGTGGTTATCGACTTAAATATTAATCTGTTTAGAATCTAATCGAGACATTTTCACAACAAATGCAGCGGAGTGACTGTGGAAAGAGATGCTTAGATCTGATTCGGCAAATAGCTTTATATTCACACGGCGTAGTCATCAGTCTGAATTGGTGCGTGCAGTGGAAGACCAATAAGCCACTGCAAAGATACGCACACTCACCAACGACTCGAAGACTACTGTAGTAGAGTCGTGACTGTGTACATATCTCGCAATGACGGCTGGCTTTCGTCTTCATTTAAATCCTTAAATCGATTCGCACACGAACAATAAATCTTTGTACTACCACTGCGCTTTCAGAATACAATCGGATGTATACTAGCGCAGCGACATCAATGACGGCCGGCACAAGAATGTATTACTTAGAAGTGCACATCGTTCTATGTTGAGCTGCAGCAGGCGGTTATTTAGGCAAATAAAAGTAATTATTTTAGTTAGGATTATGTTTAATTAAGTCGTATATAATACTCTACGTTTCTTCTAGGCTCTACATTAAGCCGTTGAGTATCCCCACCTTCTGAAATTCCTAGCTTTTTATCTGATGACGCGTTTCGGAAAATCACCATCGTCAGACTATTATATGTAACTTACAGAAAATATTGTCATAGATAGAAAATAGGTTTCCACATGAAGAATGGTATGATTCATCTCTCTCCTCTTTCCTAGAGTAGAGGAGAATTTCATCTCTATATTACCGTCATTTTCTAATTATAAACAATTTCTTACAGTGTATAATATTATTTCATGATCTCTAATTAAGTTTAATTTATCATGGGTCTAGTTAAGGTTTTTCTAAAGATTTAATTACTAAAATAGTTTGGCATACCCTACATAATTAATTTCTTTTCATAGGCCTCGAGTTCACTTTTGTAAGTTAATATATAAATTTCTTATAAAACTTTTGTTTGTTTTACTTTTTTGTCAGCTAAAGGTGTTGGGGTTAACAGGTTGTTCTATTAAACAATTATATATTTCTAAATGGGATACTATTGATGTCCAATGACGAAACTGGGAATAAAGCTAACAATAATATACTGAGAATAGGCTATACATTTGTACAAATAAAATCAATTCTGACCTTGCTGGGATTTAAAAATAAAATACAAAAACATTATTTTTAAAGAAAATAAAATAAACTCATCTTGTATGTCAAAGGCTATTGTATGCTGAAAAGAATAACACCGTTTTAGAATTTGTCGTTTAATTATACCCCGTCTCAGGGTAAGTTGAGACAGGTCAGGTAGCTTGGAAATTAGGAACTGTTAGGCCGATGAATAGGCGGGGACTTCTCGGCTAGTAAATGCCATTAGTGACACATCGCCGATTACTCCACTCAAAAACGTGAATCTAATAAATATGCATATTTTGAGAAAAACGTTGATTAGGTTATCTTAATTATTACTAAATCGGTCGGCTTGAAGTGTTATAATTAAAGTTTATTACAAATTTTAACTATCGAAGCCTAGCCGAACATGAGATAAATACGCAATTTTTTGCTTAATGCTAATTTTAAAAAACCGTATCAACGTTTTTATCGAATATTGCGTATTTATTAAATTAATGTTTTTAAGTGGAGTCATCTGCGATCTGTCACTAATGAAATGTACTTGCCTGGGCGTCCCAGCCTATTCATCTGCCGAGCAATTCCTATTCCCCCCGTTACTTGGCTTGCCTCAACCTACCCTGAGACGTGGTATAAAAGTACAAGAGCTGGACTAAAATTTCTTTTTTTCATTTTAAATCAAAATGTAAATGTTCTCAAAATTTTTTTACGATGTTTAATACCCTTTGGGGTACTGATAGTAAACCATAAAAATAGTTTTGAAAATTATCCAATAGTTCATGGTATAGATCTTTCATTGTTTAGATATGGAATGATTTAAAATACAATATTCACAGATTTTCATAAAACGTTTAGTGTCAAAATATCGAAGTCGATTTTATATATTCCATTGTCATGATATTAATATATTTTGAACATTTATATACATCCATCTCTGATAGTTTACTATAGTGGCATACAGTACTGGGCAATTTGAAAATATTTTCGGCGCGTTGCTTGATTATTTTACGTTTAGGAGGCGAGAAACCCAAGTGGGCATGTCGCGCGTTCTTTACTGGTTTCAGCGAAATTGTGGACATCGATTCACGGATCCTACGTTCGCTGATAATCGTGGACACAAAAACTTATTCTTGGAATCCGAATTATAAAAAAATACAAATTATAAACAATCATTCTAAATTTCACTTTTTTGTATTACCTTGCCAAAAAATAACTTCTACTTACTGATTTATTCAGCAGACACGTTTCGCGCTAGGTCAGCACATTATTCAATGCTGTGAATTACTGACAAGACTGTTGCTCAGGTGTGTTATTGTTCATAGAGTAGTTGTTAATATGTGCTCTTAAATATAGTTTTTGATTGTGAGTGTGTTTCGTCATTTAGAATGACACACCAACACAACACACCTGAGCAACAGTTTCGTCAGTAATTCACAGCATTGAATAATGGACTGAACTAGCGCGAAACTCATCTGCTGAATAATTCAGTAAGTAGTGGTCTTTTTGCCAAGTTAATATCAAAAGTGTAATCTATACAAAAACCTCAAGATATACAACACAAAAACTGTAAATCATTCTAAATTTTGCAATACAGAGTACGCGTATTTCACGACGCTTACTTAAAGTTATTTTTAGGGAGAATTCTATGAAAAAATCGAAAGGCTATAACATAATAAAAATCACAAAACACTTTCTAACGACAATAATTTTTGTATTAACCATTCGTTTATTTCAGTTGCAGAGCCATCCTCAGAGACAACAGAAATACATTTTGCTATTAGTATTTGGTGTTATAAGTTCATCAGTTTCTTTCAACATACTGAGTGCAATGCATTTAGGAAAGATTCTCGTTTCATAGAGCTCTCCGCCAGGGCAAAGTATAGCCGACAGAAGGTGGGATCTTGTCGGTACCGGATGTAAAACATTGACAAGCCTTCCCGTTCCGTATCTAACCCCATCCTTACCATTGTCGGCTTGGGCTCCAGTAATGCTCAAATTAAAGGTTCTGCTTCGCCGCCTCTCTATTGTGTTAATCCCCCCATTCAGCTCCTGGAAACATAAACCAGCTACATCAATCAGACATAATACAACAGAATTAGTTATATATTTCAATATCATTTGATTCCATTTTCTCTTGAGCTATTAGTTTTACATTAATACACTTTAACGTATATCGATATGCTACATTTGTCTATAGTAACCAGCTACATCAATCAGATATAATACAACAGAATTAGTTATATATTTCAATATTATTTGATTCCATTTTCTCTTGAGCTATTAGTTTTACATTAATACACGTGAACGTATATCGATATGCTACATTTGTCTATAGTAACCAGCTACATCAATCAGATATAATACAACAGAATTAGTTATATATTTCAATATTATTTGATTCCATTTTCTCTTGAGCTATTAGTTTTACATTAATACACTTTAACGTATATCGATATGCTACATTTGTCTATGGTAACCAGCTACATCAATCAGATATAATACAACAGAATTAGTTATATATTTCAATATTATTTGATGCCATTTTCTCTTGAGCTATTCGTTTTACATTAATACACTTGAACGTATATCGATATGCTACATTTGTCTATAGTAACCAGCTACATCAATCAGATATAATACAACAGAATTAGTTAATTATTTCAATATTATTTGATTCCATTTTCTCTTGAGCTATTAGTTTTACATTAATACACTTTAACGTATATCGATATGCTACATTTGTCTATAGTAACCAGCTACATCAATCAGATATAATAGAACAGAATTAGTTATATATTTCAATATTATTTGATTCCATTTTCTCTTGAGCTATTAGTTTTACATTAATACACTTTAACGTATATCGATATGCTACATTTGTCTATAGTAACCAGCTACATCAATCAGATATAATACAACAGAATTAGTTATATATTTCAATATTATTTGATTCCATTTTCTCTTGAGCTATTAGTTTTACATTAATACACTTTAACGTATATCGATATGCTACATTTGTCTATAGTAACCAGCTACATCAATCAGATATAATAGAACAGAATTAGTTATATATTTCAATATTATTTGATTCCATTTTCTCTTGAGCTATTAGTTTTACATTAATACACTTTAACGTATATCGATATGCTACATTTGTCTATAGTAACCAGCTACATCAATCAGATATAATACAACGGAATTAGTTATATATTTCAATATCATTTGATTCCATTTTCTCTTGAGCTATTAGTTTTACATTAATACACTTTAACGTATATCGATATGCTACATTTGTCTATAGTAACCAGCTACATCAATCAGATATAATACAACAGAATTAGTTATATATTTCAATATTATTTGATTCCATTTTCTCTTGAGCTATTAGTTTTACATTAATACACGTGAACGTATATCGATATGCTACATTTGTCTATAGTAACCAGCTACATCAATCAGATATAATACAACAGAATTAGTTATATATTTCAATATTATTTGATTCCATTTTCTCTTGAGCTATTAGTTTTACATTAATACACTTTAACGTATATCGATATGCTACATTTGTCTATAGTAACCAGCTACATCAATCAGATATAATAGAACAGAATTAGTTATATATTTCAATATTATTTGATTCCATTTTCTCTTGAGCTATTAGTTTTACATTAATACACGTGAACGTATATCGATATGCTACATTTGTCTATAGTAACCAGCTACATCAATCAGATATAATAGAACAGAATTAGTTATATATTTCAATATTATTTGATTCCATTTTCTCTTGAGCTATTAGTTTTACATTAATACACTTTAACGTATATCGATATGCTACATTTGTCTATAGTAACCAGCTACATCAATCAGATATAATAGAACAGAATTAGTTATATATTTCAATATTATTTGATTCCATTTTCTCTTGAGCTATTAGTTTTACATTAATACACTTTAACGTATATCGATATGCTACATTTGTCTATAGTAACCAGCTACATCAATCAGATATAATACAACGGAATTAGTTATATATTTCAATATCATTTGATTCCATTTTCTCTTGTGCTATTAGTTTTACATTAATACACTTTAACGTATATCGATATGCTACATTTGTCTATAGTAATCAGCTACACCAATCAGATATAATACAACAGAATTAGTTATATATTTCAATATTATTTGATTCCATTTTCTCTTGAGCTATTAGTTTTACATTAATACACTTTAACGTATATCGATATGCTACATTTGTCTATAGTAACCAGCTACATCAATCAGATATAATACAACAGAATTAGTTATATATTTCAATATTATTTGATGCCATTTTCTCTTGAGCTATTAGTTTTACATTAATACACTTTAACGTATATCGATATGCTACATTTGTCTATAGTAACCAGCTACATCAATCAGATATAATACAACAGAATTAGTTATATATTTCAATATTATTTGATTCCATTTTCTCTTGAGCTATTAGTTTTACATTAATACACGTGAACGTATATCGCTATGCTATATTTGTCTATAGTAACCAGCTACATCAATCAGATATAATACAACAGAATTAGTTATATATTTCAATATTATTTGATTCCATTTTCTCTTGAGCTATTAGTTTTACATTAATACACGTGAACGTATATCGCTATGCTATATTTGTCTATAGTAACCAGCTACATCAATCAGATATAATACAACAGAATTAGTTATATATTTCAATATTATTTGATTCCATTTTCTCTTGAGCTATTAGTTTTACATTAATACACGTGAACGTATATCGCTATGCTATATATTTCTATAGTAACCAGCTACATCAATCAGATATAATACAACAGAATTAGTTACATATTTCAATAATTGAAAAGTTACAATAGCGTGTTTGCAGGCTTTGCCAGATTCACTGGCAACCGTTACCCGTATTACAAATGACCTTATGCAAAGAGCCAGCCAGTCCAAGCAATTACATATTTATGAGAGCTTCGTGATGTCATTGCGCACTACAATATGTGCAGGCCGGCCGTGACGTGTACACTTGTGTAAATATTGCTTTACTTGTGATGTTAGTTGTACAAACATACGTTCCAATCAAACAAGCATACACAACATAGCCGTTATAGACAATTTGTGTCAGACACGAAAATATATTTCTCTCTGATATATTTATAGTGTGTGTGTGTGTGTTTTTTTCATTCCATTTCACAAGGCCTGATTGAAAAATCGTAGTAGCATGAAGATTCACATGTATAAAACCATGGCCAATCTCCAACGATGAAATCACCGTCGTGATAGGCATTAGGTTCTGCAAAGCCTGTGGTATCTCGTCACATCTATTGTAATTATTTCTGTCTATTAGATTTCACGCCTTTGGATGTATTACTGGTAATTAATCATTCATACCTCATTTTTCAAGACATTGGATTTTCGAGAATTGTTCTTATCTTGGCTTTTCATCGTGACAAACGTAAGCCATATACTTGGGTTTTTTTAGACAGTTATAAGTGTTTCTCACTCAAGAGCTTTGCCCTTGTGAGTAAAGTGCAGCCTTACAGCCTATAAGGCCCTTGTTGGATCTATACCTTTTTTCACTTACTCTTCTGATGTGTCATACTCTTTTGCTAGTATGAGAAAACTTTGTTTTCTTCCTAGAATTTGGGCTTTTTTTGAATTTTTTCCTACATCTGTCATGGGAAATGATACCGCAAATCGTGTATTCTTTAAGAAGTCAAATTCTTAATGATGACTTAATATTCTCTAAAATGTTTGTATAGGGACCCAAGATAGTCTGGTGACTAAGGTTGTATGAAGACCCGAAAACCTAAAGTTTGTATTAAGCTTTAACATCCTCTGACGACCAACGTAATTTACGTCAACGCGCCATCTCTTGACAACCCAATGTCTTTAAGAAAACATAAGATCCTCGGACGACCAACGTAATTTACGTCAACATGCCTTCTCTTGACAACCCAAAGTATTTAAGAAAACATAAGATCCTCGGACGACCAACGTAATTTACGTCAACACCCATCTCTTGACAACCCAATGTCTTTAAAAAAACATAAGATCCTCGGACGACCAACGTAATTTACGTCAACACGCCATCTCTTGACAACCCAATGTCTTTAAGAAAACATAAGCTCCTCTGACGACTAACGTAATTTACGTCAACACGCCTTCTCTTGGCAACCCAATGTCTTTAAGAAAACATAGGATCCACTGACGACCAACGTAATTTACGTCAACACGCCTTCTCTTGGCAACCCAATGTCTTTAAGAAAACATAGGATCCACTGACGACCAACGTAATTTACGTCAACACGCCTTCTCTTGGCAACCCAATGTCTTTAAGAAAACATAGGATCCACTGACGACTAACGTAATTTACGTCAACACGCCTTCTCTTGACAACCCAATGTCTTTAAGAAAACATAAGCTCCTCTGACGACTAACGTAATTTACGTCAACACGCCTTCTCTTGACAACCCAATGTCTTTAAGGAAACATAGGATCCACTGACGACCAACGTAATTTACGTCAACACGCCTTCTCTTGGCAACCCAATGTCTTTAAGAAAACATAGGATCCACTGACGACCAACGTAATTTACGTCAACACGCCTTCTCTTGGCAACCCAATGTCTTTAAGAAAACATAGGATCCACTGACGACTAACGTAATTTACGTCAACACGCCTTCTCTTGACAACCCAATGTCTTTAAGAAAACATAAGCTCCTCTGACGACTAACGTAATTTACGTCAACACGCCTTCTCTTGGCAACCCAATGTCTTTAAGAAAACATAGGATCCACTGACGACCAACGTAATTTACGTCAACACGCCTTCTCTTGGCAACCCAATGTCTTTAAGAAAACATAAGCTCCTCTGACGACTAACGTAATTTACGTCAACACGCCATCTCTTGACAACCCAATGTCTTTAAGAAAACATAAGCTCCTCTGACGACTAACGTAATTTACGTCAACACGCCATCTCTTGACAACCCAATGTCTTTAAGAAAACATAGGATCCACTGACGACCAACGTAATTTACGTCAACACGCCTTCTCTTGGCAACCCAATGTATCTAAGAAAACATAAGATCCTCTGTCGATGCAGTATTTTTGAAGACCTGCATATGTTATGAAGGTTCAAGATCCTATGACTACCCGATACCTTTATAAACACTCAATATTCTCTGAGGACATGATGTTTTGTGAATACCCGGGTTTCTCTGCAGAATCCAAGATCTTTCAGGACAAGATGAGGGTCAGGAACATTTTAGGATCGAAGCGATGAACGAATATTTAGAAAAATATTGTAAGCAGGCTATTAAATCGCAAGATGGATGGAATTGGTCGAAAGTTTCTTATGATGAAGCAAGCATTGCTCTTGATAGAAACGCTATTAGTGTAGTGCCCTACAGCTGAGCACCGTTGTTGCTATTAGATGTACGACTATTACTTTAGCCGCAGAATGCCGTATCATATTGCCTCCACCATTGTCTTGCTTTAGTGCATTTACATAACTCAATCCGCAATAATTAATTGAGAGGAGTTTTATTGAGCGAAGCGAAGGAGTGTAGGTAGAACTCTGGAGTTGTTGACACTATTAATCAATTTACTCCGTCGTTAAGATGCTTAATTATGCGGTTGTAGAGGTCGTGTGAAGGTCAAACACCCTTGTCATCGTAAAGTGCGGCGTATGCAAAATAGATACCTTTGGAAAAGTGTTGTTCGTTTGTGTGTGTGTGTGTGTGTGTGTGTGTGTGTGTGTGTGTGTGTGTGTGTGTGTGTGTGTGTGTGTGTGTGTGTGTGTGTGTGTGTGTGTGTGTGTGTGTGTGTGTGTGTCATTGTGGATTTATCCGTCGATGTCGTTGAACAAACTTATCTCAGCTGTTGGAACAGCTGTCATTTAGAATAATTTTTCTCTCAATTTAAAAGTACAATAAGTGTGAACGAAATTAATAGGTAAGTTATATTTATTCGTTTGCAATAAATATTAAAAGAAATATACAATTAGAGTTTTGTATGCATAATTACACACAAATATAAATTCATTTCTATAACTGAAATATAGTCTATCCATTGTTCAATTAAGGTTTCCGGACAAGATATACATAAAAAATTAGTAAAAGTTATTATATAACAAAAGCATTTTTGTAAACAAATTATTAAAAGGCAGCTAGAAAGAAATAGCCAAACTTACAGAGGAATTGTCTCTCATTGTACCT
Organism: Prosapia bicincta; assembly: GCA_036971475.1. NCBI lineage: Eukaryota > Metazoa > Arthropoda > Insecta > Hemiptera > Cercopidae > Prosapia > Prosapia bicincta. Next base: position 35,988,567 of record JBAIZL010000009.1, on the reverse strand, counting down.
CAGTAGAACGGGTTGCACTGTACATTTATTTCACGATTACTTAAAAACGAGCTCGTACCAATAAGTTAGCTCAGTTTGTGAGCAAATTTAATAAATTAAATAATGACCATTAGCTCATAGTCAATCATATTTTTGCTCATGATCAGTGCGTATACCGACACAAAATGTAAACTATGTCTCTGATTATAAGAGTTATAATATAGATTGTGTGTAGCTATACACACACTGACTGTGGCATTGAAACGCTTATGAGATAGATTATTGTTCGCAAGTAGTTGTTGTTATTAATATGTGCAGCTATATGTGTTCACGTTTACATATTCAAGGTATCCTAGATTGAAATATCTTTGCGCTTGTAATGAGGTCAATTATTTTTATTTTAAAAAAGCTGTTTAATATTACCATTTATACTCTGACGAGATGGAGATTTTTTAGTTTAGGTAACAGGCGATTTAATACTGAAAACTAAAAGTGTCATATGGATTTACTTATCCTTAACCTTCAAATAAAACACTGGAGTCCACTGGAAACCACACAATTTTTACCTGGTAATTATTTTGTAATTTTTTCTGGATATATATAGCCCCCATCCAAATTCAGTTGGTACTCCTGGATAGAGCACACACTGGTTTTGCCATCTTGTAGTCTACTGCTGTCGGTGCAATAAACAATATAAGTGGCGGTGAGGTCCAGTGTTATATTTACGTATATTTTTTTCAATAGTGTCTGTGCTACTAATATTCTCTAATATAGCAGAAAATTCTGATTTTATAAGATATTTACTTGAGGAAGAATCAGAATAATGTTTATCACCATGTTAGTAGACCATAAATTGACGATTATGGGAACAATGAGGGCAAACAAATCCGAGATCCCTGCAAAGCTCTTACCAGTAAAACCTGCAGGACAATCTCTATTTACTTTTAACCATAATAAGACAATTCTGTATTTCGCCCCAAAATAGAAAAAAGGGGTTTTGCTTTCATCCTTTCATCGCAGTGCCAAAGTTGATGATGAAATTAAGAAACCAGAAAAAAATTCCCGAAGGTTGTATTTTACAGCACTAGGAAAATCGCTAATCAAATCTTTATTGTACAAACATTTAGAGACCGCAACACTGCGCAGGAACCTTAAAATGGTCATTTAGGACATTTTGGGTATTTCTGAAAGACAACATGAGAAAGTAAGAGAAGGGGATGAACCCCCAAGAAAACAAAACTCCGTTGCCAAACTTGCGGTGTTACTATGTGTGATGACCACCGGGCAATGGTTTGCAAGGTATGTGTGGTTTAAGGGGCAGAAACATTTAAAGAAAATCTAAATGAGTCTTTATTATGAGTTTTTCAATATATTTTAAATTTTGGTTAATGAGGGATTTTGTAGGGTAAGTATTAATTTTGAGAACTTTTCAATAATACTGTGGTGAAGGACAATACTACAGTATTTCTCTCATAACATGTAAGCTATATTTGTTTATCTAATATAAAATAAACGTAACTACTTTTCAATTTAGTACAACTATGCATTATTGTAAAAAAAAAATTGGTTTTGTGGGAATGTTTTTTTAATACTAAACTACAATTTTTTATAAGATAATAACCTAATAAAACGGGTAATTATTTAAAAATATTTTAAAAACATAGTATATGATTACAGTGATAAAATATATTTTGGGGTTTGGTGGACCCCAGTGTTACTGTTAAGTTACAAAAAATAAGTGTTATACTTGAAGGTTAACTATCGGTATGCAAAATGTTAGTACCGGGTAATAAGAAATCTTGTCGGGAATTTCTAATAAAAATTAGTAAATAAATTGCGTGAAAAGTAAATATAAATTATTGTATTAAAATGTAAACTATGCCAGAACTTTCCTAAAATTTTCGAATAAACCCAAAATTCCCTTAATGCTCCATTAAAAAAAAATTTTCCAAGTTTTAGTTACAAATTTCTTGTAAACATTATTGAAAAAGTATTTTCTCAAAACTGCTATAAACTTAATATCCCCCCGCAGTAAAATATGTTCCTTAAATCACAAAAAATGTACGTATTAGCCAGTAATCTTGAATACTTTAATTGCGGTTCGTAATGTTTTCTGTTGAATATCTCAAATTATACGTCAAAATATAAGTCATGATTTGAGTACGTGAGTTGCCTTTTATCGTGATGAAATCCGTCTAGAGTTAATAGTGATTCACTCTGGATATGTGGTATGCGTGATGGAAATGAGAATTAATAGGTACAGTTTTAAAGGATCTCCAGTCCCGAGAAACTAAGCGACGCCTAAAAGTTGTACGCATTTTTCGCCTGTCACAATGTTCTGACGTCATAGCTTACCCTCATCATCTGTCAAAACTTGATCCTGTACGCATCTTTCGCAATATTCCTGGTGTACGCATCTTTCTTGCATTCAAGCAACCAGTGCTATTTTATTTATTTTCAGTTTCCTTTGAAATATCTTAAAAGAGTCAACTATCTTGTTTTTTAATGTGTAATTATTTATTTGTATATTTTTAAATATAATTTTTGAAGAAAATCTTTTGTTGACCTAAACGTCTCCCTCCCCCTTCTCTCTCTCTCTCACTATATATATATATATATATATATATATATATATATATATATATATATATATATATATTATATAAAATATGTATTCTTGTGTATTAATGGAAAACATAAGAGAAATACAAATACAAGAATAATGTATTGAATTATACGGTTAAAGGTTTTTCGTTGATAAATAGTACCAACATCATCAGGAATAATAAAGAATTAATAAATTGACAATATTGTAATAGATTTGGCAACACTGTTGGATCTAACGTTTGTATGTTTGATATTCATATATTTGGATTTGTCTTACTTTTTATACACACCAACACAACGCGCATGCGCGTTTGTGTATTATAGGTGCTAAACATAACTATTTTACAATTCAAAACCCGAAGAAATATAATGGAAATTTTAAGAAAATTATTATCAAACTTACTGATAATTTTATTATAACTTACACATCTTGTTTAGTCTATCGGTGTAATTTATCCCGAGGCACCAGCTCTAGTTTCTAAATATATAACTTGGCAAACAAATATGTAAATCTGATAAAATTCGCAGCTCCGTGGGCTTGGGGATCTGTCAGGTTTGAGCATTCATCGTAAATTGTCGGACGGTTTTATTGGCGCCGTAATTGTCGAGCGGTAATAATGATGTCGGGTCGCGAATTAAAATGTTCCGGAAGGCGCTTGACAAACTTTATGCACGAAACCGAAGCATAATTTCACTGTTATTTATGGTGCAGTCATTCTGCAATGTGCCTTGTTGGTCGACTGAAGCGCACACAACGTATTTCCCAACACTGGGGAATTTGACCCTTAAGACAATGGCTCGGGAAGAGCACGGCCACCCTAAATGTAAGGTAATTGAGAAAGAAAACGACTCGATGACCGTTGATGTTTGCGTCGTGATCTGCTTATTGTATACCCCCCTAGTCAGACTTTCAGCGCTTCGGTATCTTCAATCTATTGGTGATGCGCTTTGTTTCTGGCGCAAATACAAGTCCGACAGCTATTTTTTCTTTCGTTTTACGTTCTTCCGGGGTTTCTCCTAGTAATTAGTGAAATATTTTATCGAAGGATAGACATGCATTACGAACGGGCATAGGTTCACAGCAGAAAGTGTTATATATTGCTTCTTCAATATTATCAGCTGTTATATCTAGGTGACTCAAATGGAAACACGAAAGAATGTTAGAAAGGCTATGTTAAAAGTGTCAAAATTACAGTATTATCTCAAAGGGTAGTACTTCAACTGGATCCAGATGTCAAATTTCTGAAATATATAGATGCTCTTGTAAACCGGGCAATTAACTTCCTGGTTCTATTGCAAGTGCCAAGAGCAAGGCATCGGTAGAACGGCCCTGATTATATTTATCTCTTGTCAAAAAATGGCCTTCATGGCTTTAAATCACAATCTTCTGCTCTGAGGTGAAATTCAGAGGAATCTTTAAACATCGGTGTTATAGTCGCAGTTAATCCGGTACCCCACATCACACCTTGCTTCTTCCTCACACCCCTACTCCTAGGGCCTTTTTCACTTTAAACATCGGGGTTATAGTCGCAGTTATCCGGTACCCCACATCACACCTTGCTTCTTCCTCACACCCCTACCCCTAGGGCCTTTTCACTTTAAACATCGGGGTTATAGTCGCAGTTATCCGGTACCCCACATCACACCTTGCTTCTTCCTCACACCCCTACCTCCTAGGGCCTTCTTCACTTTAAACATCGGTGTTATAGTCGCAGGTATCCGGTACCCCACATCACTCCTTGCTTCTTCCTCACACCCCTACCCCCTAGGGCCTTTCTCACTTTAAACATCGGGGTTATAGTCGCAGTTATCCGGTACCCCACATCACACCTTGCTTCTTCCTTACACCCCTACCTCCTAGGGCCTTTCTCACTTTAAACATCGTGGTTATAGTCGCAGTTATCCGGTACCCCACATCACACCTTGCTTCTTCCTCACACCCCTACCCCCTAGGACCTTCTTCACTTTAAACATCGGTGTTATAGTCGCAGTTATCCGGTACCCCACATCACACCTTGCTTCTTCCTCACACCCCTACCCCCTGGGACCTTCTTCACTTTAAACATCGGTGTTATAGTCGCAGTTATCCGGTACCCCACATCACACCTTGCTTCTTCCTCACACCCCTACCCCCTAGGACCTTCTTCACTTTAAACATCGGGGTTATAGTCGCAGTTATCCGGTACCCCACATCACACCTTGCTTCTTCCTCACACCCCTACCCCCTAGGACCTTCTTCACTTTAAACATCGGTGTTATAGTCGCAGTTATCCGGTACCCCACATCACACCTTGCTTCTTCCTCACACCCCTACCCCCTAGGGCCTTCTTCACTTTAAACATCGGTGTTATAGTCGCAGTTATCCGGTACCCCACATCACACCTTGCTTCTTCCTCACACCCCTACCCCCTAGGGCCATCTTCACTTTAAACATCGGGGTTATAGTCGCAGTTATCCGGTACCCCACATCACACCTTGCTTCTTCCTCACACCCCTACCCCCTAGGGCCTTCTTCACTTTAAACATCGGTGTTATAGTCGCAGTTATACGGTACCCCACATCACACCTTGCTTCTTCCTCACACCCCTACCCCCTAGGGCCTTCTTCACTTTAAACATCGGTGTTATAGTCGCAGTTATCCGGTACCCCACATCACACCTTGCTTCTTCCTCACACCCATAACCCCTAGGGCCTTCTTCACTTTAAACATCGGTGTTATAGTCGCAGTTATCCGGTACCCCACATCACACCTTGCTTCTTCCTCACACCCCTACCCCCTAGGACCTTCTTCACTTTAAACATCGGTGTTATAGTCGCAGTTATCCGGTACCCCACATCACACCTTGCTTCTTCCTCACACCCCTACCCCCTAGGACCTTCTTCACTTTAAACATCGGTGTTATAGTCGCAGTTATCCAGTACCCCACATCACACCTTGCTTCTTCCTAACCCCTACCCCCTAGGACCTTCTTCACTTTAAACATCGGTGTTATAGTCGCAGTTATCCGGTACCCCACATCACACCTTGCTTCTTCCTCACACCCCACCCCCTAGGGCCTTCTTCACTTTAAACATCGGGGTTATAGTCGCAGTTATCCGGTACCCCACATCACACCTTGCTTCTTCCTCACACCCCCACCCCCTAACGCCTTCTTCACTTTAAACATCGGGGTTATAGTCGCAGTTATCCGGTACCCCACATCACACCTTGCTTCTTCCTCACACCCCCACCCCCTAGGGCCTTCTTCACTTTAAACATCGGGGTTATAGTCGCAGTTATCCAGTACCCCACATCACACCTTGCTTCTTCCTCACACCCCTACCCCCTAGGACCTTCTTCACTTTAAACATCGGTGTTATAGTCGCAGTTATCCGGTACCCCACATCACACCTTGCTTCTTCCTCACACCCCACCCCCTAGGGCCTTCTTCACTTTAAACATCGGGGTTATAGTCGCAGTTATCCGGTACCCCACATCACACCTTGCTTCTTCCTCACACCCCCACCCCCTAAGGCCTTCTTCACTTTAAACATCGGTGCTATAGTCGCAGTTATCCGGTACCCCACATCACACCTTGCTTCTTCCTCACACCCCCACCCCCTAGGACCTTCTTCACTTTAAACATCGGGTTTATAGTCGCAGTTATCCGGTACCCCACATCACACCTTGCTTCTTCCTCACACCCCCACCCCCTAGGGCCTTCTTCACTTTAAACATCGGGGTTATAGTCGCAGTTATCCGGTACCCCACATCACACCTTGTTTCTTCCTCACACCCCCACCCCCTAGGGCCTTCTTCACTTTAAACATCGGTGTTATAGTCGCAGTTATCCGGTACCCCACATCACACCTTGCTTCTTCCTCACACCCCACCCCCTAGGGCCTTCTTCACTTTAAACATCGGGGTTATAGTCGCAGTTATCCGGTACCCCACATCACACCTTGCTTCTTCCTCACACCCCACCCCCTAGGGCCTTCTTCACTTTAAACATCGGGGTTATAGTCGCAGTTATCCGGTACCCCACATCACACCTTGCTTCTTCCTCACACCCCCACCCCCTAGGGCCTTCTTCACTTTAAACATCGGGGTTATAGTCGCAGTTATCCGGTACCCCACATCACACCTTGCTTCTTCCTCACACCCCCACTCCCTAGGGCCTTCTTCACTTTAAACATCGGGGTTATAGTCGCAGTTATCCGGTACCCCACATCACACCTTGCTTCTTCCTCACACCCCCACCCCCTAGGGCCTTCTTCACTTTAAACATCGGTGCTATAGTCGCAGTTATCCGGTACCCCACATCACACCTTGCTTCTTCCTCACACCCCCACCCCCTAGGACCTTCTTCACTTTAAACATCGGTGTTATAGTCGCAGTTATCCGGTACCCCACATCACACCTTGCTTCTTCCTCACACCCCTACCCCCTAGGGCCTTCTTCACTTTAAACATCGGTGTTATAGTCGCAGTTATCCGGTACCCCACATCACACCTTGCTTCTTCCTCACACCCCTACCCCCTAGGGCCTTCTTCACTTTAAACATCGGGGTTATAGTCGCAGTTATCCGGTACCCCACATCACACCTTGCTTCTTCCTCACACCCCTACCCCCTAGGGCCTTCTTCACTTTAAACATGGGTGTTATAGTCGCAGTTATCCGGTACCCCACATCACACCTTGCTTCTTCCTCACACCCCTACCCCCTAGGACCTTCTTCACTTTAAACATCGGTGTTATAGTCGCAGTTATCCAGTACCCCACATCACACCTTGCTTCTTCCTCACACCCCTACCCCCTAGGACCTTCTTCACTTTAAACATCGGTGTTATAGTCGCAGTTATCCGGTACCCCACATCACACCTTGCTTCTTCCTCACACCCCTACCCCCTAGGACCTTCTTCACTTTAAACATCGGTGTTATAGTCGCAGTTATCCGGTACCCCACATCACACCTTGCTTCTTCCTCACACCCCACCCCCTAGGGCCTTCTTCACTTTAAACATCGGGGTTATAGTCGCAGTTATCCGGTACCCCACATCACACCTTGCTTCTTCCTCACACCCCCACCCCCTAGGGCCTTCTTCACTTTAAACATCGGGGTTATAGTCGCAGTTATCCGGTACCCCACATCACACCTTGCTTCTTCCTCACACCCCCACCCCCTAGGGCCTTCTTCACTTTAAACATCGGGGTTATAGTCGCAGTTATCCGGTACCCCACATCACACCTTGTTTCTTCCTCACACCCCCACCCCCTAGGGCCTTCTTCACTTTAAACATCGGTGTTATAGTCGCAGTTATCCGGTACCCCACATCACACCTTGCTTCTTCCTCACACCCCACCCCCTAGGGCCTTCTTCACTTTAAACATCGGGGTTATAGTCGCAGTTATCCGGTACCCCACATCACACCTTGCTTCTTCCTCACACCCCACCCCCTAGGGCCTTCTTCACTTTAAACATCGGGGTTATAGTCGCAGTTATCCGGTACCCCACATCACACCTTGCTTCTTCCTCACACCCCCACCCCCTAGGGCCTTCTTCACTTTAAACATCGGGGTTATAGTCGCAGTTATCCGGTACCCCACATCACACCTTGCTTCTTCCTCACACCCCCACCCCCTAGGGCCTTCTTCACTTTAAACATCGGGGTTATAGTCGCAGTTATCCGGTACCCCACATCACACCTTGCTTCTTCCTCACACCCCCACCCCCTAGGGCCTTCTTCACTTTAAACATCGGTGTTATAGTCGCAGTTATCCGGTACCCCACATCACACCTTGCTTCTTCCTCACACCCCCACCCCCTAGGGCCTTCTTCACTTTAAAACAGACAAATTCATAAACCAAAATTATTTTTAAAAAATGCATTTCCTTTTTTTAATCGTGATTTTTTAATGTTTTCGTTTACTTTAAATCTGTTATCGTGACGCCTGCTGATTTTATGATCTGTAGGCCTACTACTCAAATAATGCTTGACTGAGATAAGATTATATAATGAAAAAACTAAGTAGAAATTCTCGCAACAATATCCATAGTAAACTAATTGTAATTTTATAGGAACGTAATTTGTGCAAGTTGTTAAATTTTGTTTTTTTCCAGGTATGATTCTTCAGGTTATCAGTGTACACTTTTTGGTAAGTCGTAACAAACATTGGTTTCTCACTTTAGTTAGCATTATCCATAAATCAGCATCATGTAAAATGCAGTACATTAATAAATGTTTACGTAAGTAGGATGAATTAAAATGAAGTTTTTATAGTAAATCTGTTAGCTGTATCGATCTGGATTTTGTTAGGTTCACTATGAATATGCACCCTCATCACGTTCCTGGTTTAGACGTCTCTAACAAACTCCGAGATTTTCGCTTTTATTTTAAGGTTATATTTGCAGTATTTGTATTGTATTTATGGACTAGAGCAGTTTTTAAATACTTATTGTTAATTGGCTGATGAATATAAATTTTTATGTTCCATTTTATAAATTGCTCTGACGACCTTCGATTGTCACCTTTTTAATTGCAATTGTTAGCTACAACTTAAATATTTCATCTTTAATACAACTTTTTCCATACTATGGTGTGTAACGAGTGCATACTTCTTTACAACCCCGATGGACAGTACTGTGTAGATGTACTCCAGGTACTCAACCCTGCATATGTGATGTCATGGTCCCAGGGGGTTCTATGTTCCGGTCTTAATTCCACATATATTCTCAGACCTTTGTCCGACTAACGTAGGTTATAATGAGTGACGATCTAAAATAAGAAAACAACAACCCTCTATACCCACTTGTTCGGGTTAAACATTTGCAATACTTCTAGTACCAGTACGAACTGGATCATAACGGGTTTGTTGCCTAATCTTGGGTAGATTTCAACTTAGAATACGTTTGATGCTACTGTTTGGTTTGTTAGACGATGTAGGAAAGCGTCAAACAATTCTATTACTATAAAATAAGCAACAAGATATTAAATAAGAAATATAAATAGTTTATGCATATACTTTTAGAGCAGAATTTCATTCGTAATTTAATGTTTGGCACTTGTGAGAAGTAGACACTTTTGTGACACCCTATAGAGAGTAGGTGTATTTTGCTTATGTGGTTCTATATAAGTGACCATAATCCTTCCATATGTTGCATCACAAGGGTGCTATGTTACTCACTATCTTAATAAATAATTAGGTAGTAGTATAGTGCCGTGCACTAGACCGTGCACTTGGCCTTGAGAGATCGCAGTAGGCGAGACGGGAGGTAGAGGGTCAGTATCTACTTTCCTACAAACATAATAATGACGTCAAAACACTGACTTAGGCTACATGAGACGGTTGATATTACATAAATTAGCTTCAATATGAAATATTAGCTTGAAATATGTATAGACATATCAAATGCAGAAGTTATTGGTATATCGAACATTCTGAATATGTAACATGTTTTCAGAAGTAGTAGTACACGCAAGGCCAAGTGCACATTGCAGCAGTTTTAAGTTCGTTGTAAAGTTAAGTCTTGGAAAAAGCCTGAGGGTTGATTCAAACTTATATATTTAAACCAATAAGACAAACAGTATTTACGTAGATCGTGTTATTTTTTTTTAACAAATGCGTGATTTGTTATTGAATATTTGAAAGTAGAATTTCGATTTGAAGGCATAATGTTAAGAAATAACAAGCTTAGTGTGTGTATAGCTGGTCGGTGCCTGGTCGTGTGATGCTTGAAACCCGATAAGAGAATCCATCCCGAGGATCACACCAATGTGCGCCTTGTTAAGGCATAATCATGACTGGTCTGTTCGGCAAATAACTGTTGTTAGTCAGACCAATTTCTCAATTTGCCCGACAATGACGTTCCAACAGTACACAAATATATTTCAGACAGCATCGTTCAATCCTCCCACATAAATATTTATCGCTTTATTTCAGGTTTTTTAGCAGCGTAAACTGTCAGTATTATGGGGTGCATTGTTAAAGAGTACGAAATTATAACCGAGGGCGTAAGTTAAATGTTTACCATAGTAATACGGTTGCATACTTCTTTATTAACCGAGGTAGGAAAAATCTATACATTTAAATAACGAATCTATGTCTAACCCTACCATACGCACATACTAACCAACAAATAAACTGTATGATGGATTTTTAATATTTTCCAACATATTACATTTGAATTTAATAGACGAACGTTACAGTAGAAAATTACAGAGATATATGTTGTCAATATTTTTCACTTGTTCGAAATAAAAGTTTGTCGTGTACTTAATCTTTCGTTGGATGATTGTTCAGAATTGTAATTTTTTATCAACCTTAATATATTATAAACTAAAAAAATCAACTAATACGAGAAAATTTTATTTGAACATTATGTTTACTTTTCGTGTTTTATTTGTGAATATAACCATATATTGCACATATATGGTTGTATTTTCAGTATTACTTCTGACAATGTTTTCAGGAAGGATGGTAGTTCGACAAGTATGTTGTCATACCATATATGTGTAGTATTTTCAGTATTACTTCTGACAATGTTTTCAGGAAGGATGGTAGTTCGACAAGTATGTCGTCATACCATATATGTGTAGTATTTTCAGTATTACTTCTGACAATGTTTTCAGGAAGGATGGTAGTTCGACAAGTATGTCGTCATACCATATATGTGTAGTATTTTCAGTATTACTTCTGACAATGTTTTCAGGAAGGATGGTAGTTCGACAAGTATGTTGTCATACCATATATGTGTAGTATTTTCAGTATTACTTCTGACAATGTTTTCAGGAAGGGTGGTAGTTCGACAAATATGTCGTCATACCATATATGTGTAGTATTTTCAGTATTACTTCTGACAATGTTTTCAGGAAGGATGGTAGTTCGACAAGTATGTCGTCATACCATATATGTGTAGTATTTTCAGTATTACTTCTGACAATGTTTTCAGGAAGGATGGTAGTTCGACAAGTATGTTGTCATACCATATATGTGTAGTATTTTCAGTATTACTTCTGACAATGTTTTCAGGAAGGGTGGTAGTTCGACAAATATGTCGTCATACCATATATGTGTAGTATTTTCAGTATTACTTCTGACAATGTTTTCAGGAAGGATGGTAGTTCGACAAGTATGTCGTCATACCATATATGTGTAGTATTTTCAGTATTACTTCTGACAATGTTTTCAGGAAGGATGGTAGTTCGACAAGTATGTCGTCATACCATATATGTGTAGTATTTTCAGTATTACTTCTGACAATGTTTTCAGGAAGGATGGTAGTTCGACAAGTATGTTGTCATACCATATATGTGTAGTATTTTCAGTATTACTTCTGACAATGTTTTCAGGAAGGGTGGTAGTTCGACAAATATGTCGTCATACCATATATGTGTAGTATTTTCAGTATTACTTCTGACAATGTTTTCAGGAAGGATGGTAGTTCGACAAGTATGTCGTCATACCATATATGTGTAGTATTTTCAGTATTACTTCTGACAATGTTTACAGGAAGGGTGGTAGTTCGACAAATATGTTGACATACCATATATGTGTAGTATTTTCAGTATTACTTCTGACAATGTTTTCAGGAAGGGTGGTAGTTCGACAAATATGTTGACATACCATATATGTGTAGTATTTTCAGTATTACTTCTGACAATGTTTTCAGGAAGGGTGGTAGTTCGACAAATATGTCGTCATACCATATATGTGTAGTATTTTCAGTATTACTTCTGACAATGTTTTCAGGAAGGATGGTAGTTCGACAAGTATTTCGTCATACCATATATGTGTAGTATTTTCAGTATTACTTCTGACAATGTTTACAGGAAGGGTGGTAGTTCGACAAATATGTTGACATACCATATATGTGTAGTATTTTCAGTATTACTTCTGACAATGTTTTCAGGAAGGGTGGTAGTTCGACAAATATGTCGTCATACCATATATGTGTAGTATTTTCAGTATTACTTCTGACAATGTTTTCAGGAAGGATGGTAGTTCGACAAGTATGTCGTCATACCATATATGTGTAGTATTTTCAGTATTACTTCTGACAATGTTTACAGGAAGGGTGGTAGTTCGACAAATATGTTGACATACCATATATGTGTAGTATTTTCAGTATTATTTCTGACATAATGTTTTCTGGTAGGGTGGTAGCTCGATAAATATGCCATTGAGAGTTTTCAGAACAAATTCTTCTGACATTCTTGAAGCATTCTAAAAGGCGATGATGTATATTAAATACGTAAATAAACAGTAGGTCCTTGTAATGACGTACATAAAAATGGGAAATTAATAGTTCACATGAAACATCTTTATATGTAGGTTCATATATATATATATATATATATATATATATATATATATATATATATATATATATTGTTGTATATACATTAAACTGATAGTACTTCCTTTCGATATTGATGTAGTGTTTTTATGACCGGCAGACGATTGGTAAAAATATCTCTCCATCTCTAAATGAAAATTATATATACATTATAAATATATATTGGGATTTAATTTCATAGTTTATCACTATTAAAGTGATATATACATTAAACTGAAAGTACGTCTGACATGCAGCAATGTTTTGAGGAAGGACAAATATATAGAATTATTGCATTCCTCATAACAAAAACTTCTCACATTTTAACATAAATTCTGCGGTTGAATATCTTTACATTACTTTCATGAAACTAATAATGCATTTTTTGTAGATGTATTTATGTTTTCAGAACGACCAGTAGTTGAGCAACCAATGCGGGCGCACTATATAAGAATGATCTGTATTCAGACATAAATCCCACAGTTGGCTCTCTTTATCGTACTACTTACATTAAAGTAGATTTACAATGTCGTGTTGATTACTACATTAATTATCTACTTTACCGTCTCTTGTCGATACTTCTTTCCCTCCCACATTAATTTTTAGATATTGCTTTTCTTATTTCCGATGCTGTTAACGTGGACGGAAAATTAAAATTTATGGAGGATATTCTAACCATTGCGCCAAGGTCTTAGTTAATAGCAAATAAGTAGGTAATGATTTGTGTCGGTAGAGTTATGGCGCGTTGCACATTCTGGTGGAAGTCGGCTTTACTAGGTTCCCGTAATGAGTGTATTGATACGAGAGAGGCAAACGATACTTCGATATATCGCTCGTTTACATCGATTCAAGCTAGGTGTGGGTTTGAGTGGGAGAAGTGAGGGACGATTGGTGACTAAGGGTCCTAACAAGGAGTGGAGAATTAGAACATAGACGCTCTATGTTCGTATTAATAAGATTAGGAGACGTATAGTAAGATGTGCGATCGTATAGATCTTGCAACCTTCTGCTGACGTTGGTTGCCAATTCTTATCTTCGACACCGCAATTCTAAATAGTTCTTTAAAGAAACGAAGATACCAATCTCGTAGGTTCTTTAACCATGATCTCTTTTCGCATCCCTCTTCTCAGATATTTTCCTCTGTATAACTTCATCGGGTGGTATTTTTCTTCGCGCCAAGCAAACCCGAAAAGCTCCCGTTTTGTACACATACGTTCTCTTATCTCGAAACATCACAATTTATCAATAAATTTGTTGAGCACTAAGGATTGACTTTTTAATTAAATAAATGAAACCCACTAACCACAATACAAAAATCTGTATTACAATTACTTATGTACGTTTCGATTACATGGTAATCATCTTCAGAAGTACTCAAGTATCCCAATATATCTATCCTTAACTCAAACGCATTTGTTTAAAAAAAATACTGTCCAAGCTGGGTCATTTCCTTTCCAATTACCCTCGAAAATCTCCTATATGGGTGATTTTAAGGTGTACAGTAAATGAAAAAATAAACGTAAACTAGAAAAATATTTTTTGTGAATCTTATAAAAGTAGATTGAATTATGATGAATTATTTTTAGCGTACTGATGGTTAAAACGAATTGACAGAAGTACACCTTTCTTTAAAGCGACGGTAGCCACGTGAGTGTTAATACTTACCTACTCATAGTATGGCTGGGACATTATGTCCTTTCCTTAACCCTAATTTTATTCCGCCTGTTTAAATATAAGATAAGTACACATTGTCTACTGTATGAGCTCTCTAAGTGGGTAACATTGAACATGTGCATATCCTGCAAGCGCAATAGGGGTGTATGTCATTCAAACTCGATAACACTCACGTTTATTAATCGTCCTAACAGAATGGAATCAAATATTATATCTTTGATCGAGTTTATAAGAAATATTTTTATTGCGTACTATCAGAGTTCCCGTCCTTTGTACGGGGTTGACGTATGTTTGTGTTGCTTTTATTTGTATTTGTATTTGGGGTGAATTTAATTTACTGAAATTCAATCCCAATAAATATATCAAACTATAGTTTATAAACTTACCAATTATTGTCTTGAAAAACCAAGAGAAGGAAAAGCTTCTGCTTGTAACATGACATTTGTAAAGTATAACTAACCTTGAAAGATGAATATTATCAAAGAATTATTATCAGCTGTTTAAATGTGTTTAACACAGGTGATTATCAGCTGTATATCCCAAGTATATAATGGAGTATAGATAATAAATTGAGTGTTAAGGGAGTTTTCAAGGCTAGTGGGGCGGTGTCCTGACGGAATTTCTAAATACAAATAGTCCTATGTGTTAATCAGGGTCCATAAGAATGTCTATGTGAAATTTCAGCTCAATGGGCCCAGTAGTTTTTATGTGATTGAGTAACACACACACAGACATCATTAGATTTTTATATATTAGTATAGATATTGCACTTTTTATACGGAACAACACAAATTTATATATTACACTTTTGCTATTACTTGCGACCAGACGTTTTTTAACTAAAGTTGTTAGATTGTTAACTTACACTTGGAGGAAACGTTTTCGTCTTACGACTTCTTCAGCCTCCACAAATTTATACATACAACCAAAATGTATTGCTTGAGTATACTGTATTAAGGAGGATAAAAATATGTGATATATTGCTAGGTAATCGTTATTTAATTTTATTCTTACTAAATTATATGAGTCACGTTAAATGAATGTTTATTTATATTGAAAATTCAATGTAAATTGATTTCTCAGATCAAGTACTACGCATCGTATTTTCATGTTAATTACGTAATCTTGCTGTGTTTGGAGGGATTGAGAAATTTTAATTTCTATACAAATGACAATTTGCCCGAATTTCAGACGCATCTAGATATATATATAATCCATTCCAATTACTGTTTGTGCAGCTGAAAGACCTTGCCGCGGATTGGTTATAGTTATTTATAGAATCTAAAGACACCTATATTTACAGTGACATCCAATTTATTGAATTGCTTCTCAAGCTGGCAGCGAGAATGAGATATAATTTGAACTCGTTAACTGCGCATTAAACTTGTTGGGAAGAAAACCCGGCGTCAGAGATTTCAAAATTTAATTAGAGTTATCTTGTGTCGTGGCGCAAGTTATCGCTAAAACGGAATCTGCGGTAATTAAAAAAAAGAAAAAAATACACATTGGTGCCGCATGGCTTTCCAATTACTTTGGGAACTGTTGAGGATTCTGAACGGCTTGCGTGATATGACGCTAATCGTTCAATACAAGTATGTTAAGGCAGTTTACATGTTCAGAAATAAGGCTACAGTGATTGATTTTAAGAACGTAGTGGGTTGTTTTTCTCTTTCCGTTCATACATATCCTATATTTTTACCGAAGTGTAAGTTTTTAACTTAAAGTAGAACTTTTCCAAACTTCATGTCTCTCGGTTTTTAGCTTCTTTTCAACATCTGATACTTTTATTTTGTCATCTTGTGATATTTGTTAGAAGGAGAAACTCTTGATGGACCCGACGGTTCTAGTATACCAAGGGTCTAGCGAATGCCAGCGTCCATATCATCGTGCTTTATGGTAATGGTTTTTGTTCTTTTTATTTCTCCAAAATGACTTCGTTAATTATTCTCGAAGCGATTAGAAAACGTTTTATATTGGTTTATTGGTGTGTTTATCTGATGTATTAAAAACTCAGTCTGTGCATCTGAAGACTCAATTCACGCGGACGATTTAAATTTCAAATCAGGCATGAGAGGGCGTACCCGCACCGGCCCTACTCGGCTTCGCACCCTGCTACCGCCCACATACATTATTTACGGTGTACGGGCGGAACGGGTGGAGCTCGCACCGACACCCGGTAGCTGGGTCGGTGTCAATGTGAGGGTGATATCGAACCTATGGCGGATTCGCTGAAATAAACTGTCGAGCGTGTGCTGGATCTGCGGCTAGGTGTATCTGTGGTGTGGCCATTACTCAAAGCGGCCAGTGATTATTTAAGATCACTCGCCTAGTTTCTGATCAAGGAATAGAAAGGCGTCTAGTTTACAGATGTAATGACGAGCTAACGAGCCTGGTTATTAGGTAGGAAATGTGCTTGGTCGTGATGTAAGTTACGCAAACAAAAGCTAAACGTATGAGTACAAGCAGCCCATAATAAAAGAACGTGAGCTGGTTAAGAAGTCCATACCATACACCCTTCTATGTGGTATCATAAACCCTACTATGTGGTAACATAGACCCTTTTATGTGGTATCATAAACTCTACTATGTGGTAACATAGACCTTTTATGTGTTATCATAAACTCTACTATGTGGTAGCATAGACCCTTTTATGTGGTATCATAAACCCTACTATGTGGTAACATAGACCTTTTATGTAGTATCATAAACCCTATTATGTGGTAACATAGACGTTTTATGTGGTATCATAAACCCTACTATGTGGTAACATAGACCTTTTATGTGGTATCATAAACCCTACTATGTGGTAACATAGACCCTTTTATGTGGTATCATAAACTCCACTATGTGGTAACATAGACCGTGTTATGTGGTATCATAAATCCTACTATGTGGTAACATAGACCCTTTTATGTGGTATCATAAACCCTACTATGTGGTAACGTAGACACCTCTATGTGGTAACATAGACCCTACTATTTGTTAATATAGATCCTCCTATGTGGTAACATACATACTTCTATGTGGTAACGTAGGCCCCTCTATGTGGTAAAATTGACCCTACTATGTGGTAACGTAGACACCTCTATGTGGTAACATAGACCCTACTATTTGGTAATATAGATCCTCCTATGTGGTAACATAGACCCTTTTATGAGGTAACATAGACCATTCGTTCTATGTATTAACAAGACTCTTTTATGCTGTGATAGAGACCCTTTTATGAGGTAACTTTGACCGTACTGTGTGGTAACATAGACCCTATTATGTGGTAACATAGACCCTTTTATGTGGTAATATAGACTCTTCTATGCGGTAACATAGACCATATTATGTGGTAGCTTAGACCCTACTATGTGATAATATAGACCCTTCTCTATGTGGTAACATAGACCCTTTTATGAGATAACATAGACCATACTATGTGGTAACATAGACCCTACTATGTGGTAACATAGACCTTTCTATGTGGTAACATACATACTTCTATGTGGTAACGTAGGCCCCTCTATGTGGTAACATAGACTCTACTATTTGGTAATATAGATCAACCTATGTGGTAACATATACCCATTTATGAGGTAATATAGACCATACTATGTGGTAACACAGGACCCTTTTTATAAGGTAACATAGACCATTCTATGTGGTAACATATATCGTTATATGTATTTACAAGACTCTTTTATGCTGTGATAGAGACCCTTATATGAGGTAACATTGACCATACTGTGTGGTAACATAGACCCTACTATGTGGTAACTTAGACCCCTACTATGTGATAATATAGACCCTTCTCTACGTGGTAACATAGACCATACTATGTGGTAACATAGACCCTACTATGTGGTAGCATAGACCTTTCTATGTGGTAACATGGACCCTTCTATATGGTCCTTTCCAGAACTAGCAGACGGTCTACCGGGGCCATAGACTAAGGAACAGTCAAAGTCTAAGAGTAACACTCGTCAATTGCTGTTTGGTTGATATTTTCTTTTCTCTACAGCATCTAACGTCATTATAGTAGTTCCTCTTAGCAAATATACAGAATGTTTCATATCTCAACCGTAAGGCTTACGTGGTTGCCAATCATCGAATAATGCAAACCGGGTATTTGAATATAGTTTTGTACGACTAGGTTGTACATGCCTCTTAGATTGTTCATTTTTCAAAGCTCAGATACACAAATCTTCATTTGTTAGTTATATGAATTGAATAAAAATAAAAATTTTGATTAACTGAATTCAAAAAGGGTCATTGACACTGTTTTCTTTAAGAAAATATTTCTTAAAAGGGGAGGAGTTTCAAAGTTACTTTTTGGAAATGTATTTATTGAAAAAAGTTTAAATTAAAATTATCATTTATTTATGAAATTTTCTACCAAACTTTTCCGAATTTTAAAACACTTAATTTTTGGCTTCCCAATGTATTTAATTTTCTTTGTCACTGAAGAAGAAATTTTTGGATTGCCTGCTGCCACAAGCACCTGTAATCCTTTTGGTTCTGTAAAATATTTTATTTCAAGAAATGGTGTAGAAAGACAGTATCATTGCTGTATTAGAAAGCACATATTGTGATGTATATGATGTCCTTATAAGACACCATCTCGTTTGTTTATAAATACAGCATAAACAAAGGACCTTGACTGTAGAAGCCAGCCGTCGCTGTTCAAGTCCCGTTTTACTGTACCGGCTTTCTTTCCGTTTGTCCAACAGTATTACGGTTATGATTTTGTTATAAAAAGATGTGCACGAACAAAGGAAATGAATGGGTCATGCTGGTATGTATGTTGTGTATTGATTAGTTCCCAGAGAGCTCTGTATCGTGGCTCACCGGTGGTCCGCCTAGTTGGCCAACTTACACGGAATTCCTCTCTTAATTATTGCCATTTTAAAACCTATCTTTA
Source organism: Prosapia bicincta (assembly GCA_036971475.1). NCBI lineage: Eukaryota > Metazoa > Arthropoda > Insecta > Hemiptera > Cercopidae > Prosapia > Prosapia bicincta. The sequence continues at coordinate 35,969,087 of JBAIZL010000009.1, read as the reverse complement.
TGTGTTTTGCTGTTCAAGTTGTAATTGAAATTTAGTTTCGTGATGGGAGCTCTCTTTTTTTTATTTTCCTTGGCATACTCTCGCAGCTATGAGCAGTTAATCTCAGGCGGAAAATTGAGTTGGTTTATCGCTACGTTTTATTAATTATGTTATATGATCCTACGGTACTTAGCGTTTTCGCAGTTTAAATGAAACACGGCAGAAAGTCGGGAGTGTTATGGGTTATTCACTGTTATTCAGTTTATTTGCGCAGGTGTTTAGGTAATCTCTAATGGAAACAATCGGGAAGCCGTCATGGTATACCTATTTATTGGCTAAACAGATGTTTAAATTTCCAATCAGAAGGACGTTTTTATAAAATAGAGACATTCATTTACTTTCAGATAAACAGTTTTCTAGAGATTATGTTTCGTAGAGATAGTAATTTACGTCAAAGAACCCACCGCACTAGATGTGTTGTCGCAGCTTGGACGTAACACAACCCTCGCAAGAGTGGGATACAAGACGGTTGGTATACGGCTCGAGCTCGGGATTTACATCTCAACAAAGTTTACAAGTTGCATTTATAATTGGCCGTGCCGAGCCTCACGTTCTGCCATTTATCATCGCCATTACTTTGTACTTCTTCTTTTAATTAATTTATATTATCGATTGCAATTAGTTGTGTCCGCTTTCAGGGTCGGGGATCGAGTGATCGAACTTTTTCCTTTGCAACGTGTGTTTGTAGAACTTATTGGATAAGAAATTACGGCGGAAGCCACTAAACCCAATTGTGACTAGGTTTCGTTTAGTTTAATGTTTAATAAAAAAAAGATTATTTATTTTAATTTGGGAATTATTAAATTTTAAAATCATATTTCTTAAATTTCATTTTAATTAAGTTCTATAAAACGTTTTTTGGAATGTGCGCTCACGCTGTATATTCGGATCTTGTCATATTAACCACGACATTAACTTATTATGTCCCACTAGCTCTCTTTTTTACTTCGTTTCGGCCTGATCTCCTTGTTTACTCTGAGCACACCTGCTTGGCAGATGTTTTGAGTACTGTCATGTGTAACAATAAGCTATAACTACGCCTGATGATGGAAAACATCCAAAACTCGGAAACTACAAAATAGATGGATCGTTAGGAACGCTAAAAGGCTCATGCACTCAGTATAGTTATAAACTATATATCCGAGTAGAAATTTAGACCGTTATGTAAGTATGAATTTCATTTCAACATAAATGGCTTTAGGGAGAAGAAAATTGTTAATTTCTTAAGGACTTTTTGAGACTTCGTTTGTAAGGCAGAATAGATAGGTTAGGATTAAGTTTTAGGCATTGTCCCTATAGTCTCAAATTCTCTCTCTCTCTCTCTCTTCCTCTTTTCCTTTCCCTCTCTCGTTAATATTTGTTCGTTTTGTTACCCAAAATTGATTGTCACAGATGTAAGAGTACGTATCCTATATGCTCTCACAGAATAGGCACATGTTTTGCACCGATCGTTGTGTTATAATTCCGGCATTGCCAGCTCATTAACTTCTGAAAACTTGCACCGCCTTCAAGTCTCTACTGTACAATACCTTCCCTTACTGCTCCTCGCTGAACGACTCTCGCGGCGTGGGCAGTGGAGATATTATGAGCCAGACTGTCAAGATTCGTCTCTCTCATCGAGGAGCTTTCACCCATTTATTAATGTCTCTAGTTCCTTCTCATCCTGAAATGATTAGAGAGTTATTAGAGAGATGACACTAAGAGTAGGAATATCACATGTGGTGTCATTATTTACAGTCGGTATCTTAAAGACACTGGTCCTGGAATACGATAAAATAAAGGAGAGAAAGTCTGATTTCTGAACGCGGGACGGATTGGATATAGTGAGAATAGAAGTAATAAGAAACGTCTATACAACCTATGGCCCGCGGAAAGCTAGCATACTGGAAAAATATTATTTGGTAATATGTTTCCTTTTAAGCATTTTTACCATTAAGTATGAGTACAGTACTTATCTCTCTTTTGCCACTTGTTTTCTCTTTAAGTGAAAAACTAGCAGTAAACAAGTAAAAAGCTATGCAAGAAAATCTCAAAAACCATCACCGAGTTCTTGATTAGAAAAAACGTCGTGGGTGTATGGGGGGGGGGGGGTATCTAGACTTTCTGCCCTGATATATCGCCTTTCTTCCAAAAGTGTTCAATGTGGCCATTGAGTAAAAAAGGTTGGAGAGCCCTGCATTAAACGAAGCTGTATTTTTAATATATATTTGTGTGTGTGTGTGTGTGTGTGTATGTGTGTGTGTTTCCATTCCTCACGGATGAAAAGTATGATGAATAGTTAATATTCGAAGTACATCTGTTCATTTTGTAGTACATAAAACGCAGTTCCGACGTTTCGCTAGAATATCATCTAGCGTTGACATCAACTTGGATATCTTGGACATCTTAAATAATATTGAAGGGTTTCAAAAATACAGATTGGAAAGCCGCGTTTTGCAGTCCAAACGTAAATTAAAGTCAAAGAGAAAGATTGAGTGGAATTCGGCTCACTGTTACTTTGACAGTCTCGATTAAAAATTGATAATAGTTGATTAACGTCGTGCACAAATTAATGTACGACGTACCGTCTGATTGAGTGATTGGACAATTATTTGAGGTTATTTACCCAGTCCTCCCACTAGACTAACACCGCCTAACCCGGATCATGTGTAAGTCGTGTAATGTATGTATTTAGCGTGCATGCCTTAACTACAGTTTACATAACACGTTGTTAAATTAAATTTGGATTTCTTCCTATGCTTACCCACTGTACGGTTAATTTTGTATTGTCGTACGGGGTATACTTAGCTTGATGATAGCACGAAATATTTTTTGGAAAGCGTGCGCTGGGACCAGCTCTTGTAATTGATACGAAGAGAGGGTATAATTTGTGTAAGGAAGACAAACAAGGACGTGGAATGCTGGGGGAAACTGGTTCATAGCCGAAGACGGCACCGATGATTGCCTTGAGTTATGACCGTGATTAGCCGCTTCAACCTTCAATCGATCGCCAACATTTTAATTGTTCTGTTCCAGCCGTGGATTGTCTCTGGCGAGCGCTGTAGACACTGCTGCAGTACATTCACAGCTCTCTGCCTCCTCATTCTCACATGGGAAAAATACTTACTAAATTAATAAGAGAAAACCTCCTAAATAATTCACGAAAATTTAATTTTTCTCCAAAACCTATTTAAGGGGTCATATTTTCTGTCCACTTCGTTTTGCAATACATTGCTCTACATCCAGGACGCTATTAATACCATCATTTAATTTCCAAAAACACCGAAAAATATTCTTTCGATTAAAGTTTTTCTTTGTATTTCTTTTATTGCTATTTTGGGTTTTGAAGTTTTGTAAGTTCGTTGTTTTTTCAACTTCCGTCATGCTAAAAATAAAACACAAGTAAATATGTAAAAGCCATTTTATTACTAAGCGTTGTATAATTTATTTTCTACACACTCATCATGATGAATAAAATATCTGTCGTATAGTTTACAAGATTTCTAACACCCTCTACATCAAGTAATGCTACCAATTATAGTTAAATTTAAGGCACGGATCTGTGTGTACGGGTAGGGATGCTATATTGTCAATTTGAACGTTGTAACACTGAGCGACGAACTGAAGTGTAAAGTAGAATTGACAACAAGGCTCACTGACTCGGGAGGATGTGGATTTCCCATTCGCCCAGACAACGGCAGCCCCTTCCTCTTCAGGCCGATTTCACTCTCTTAGAGTGATATTTTGTTTTAAATCAAACTATAAATAAGTAGTGACGGTTTCTTCAAACCTCTACTTGATGTAGTGATTTCTTCTAGTAACATCCTTTAGCTAAGAGCTAGAATTTACTTTGCTCTAGTTCGCGATTGTATAGTGTATAGTAGGAAATATGCAACGGATGTTTTGAGTTGCTTAAGGACTGTGATGACGGACTTTGTCCATCAGAACATTCCAGAGTTCAGGCTGCCACTTCAGCAGACAAGCGGAGGGTGGGGTGGTGTGCGCTGCGTTGACATAATATCACTAGGGATGTTCGATATTTTCTGTCACGGTGACTTGTAACTGGTGGTACCAGTGACAAAATATGGAAAATGCCAGTACCAGTAACAATGGATTGATCGGAAGTTGCTTTTGTTGTGATTGGGCAAAAAGTTGCAGTCACTGAATAAAATGGCTGTCATTGATTGATTGTTCGCTGTCGCTGGTTCTACTGATTAACGTCGTGTGTGGGTGGTCGATTTGTGTCAGGTTTCAAGATAGTGATAAGGCTGAGTACAGTAGATGATGTTTCGCACTCGGTAGTTTGTTCTTAATTTCGTCGGAGTTTATTTTTAAATAAAATGAGCCTTTCAAAAAAAAGCGAGGCGTGGAATCATTTCACCAGTGCGATATGCCTGCCTGTTATTGCACATGCAGGGCAGTTTCAGTATCCCTTGTCAACGGTACTAAAGTCACCGGTAAAAGTCACTGATCCAAACCTGGTGGTACTAAAATCACCGATCCGTTAAGTCACTGGATCGACCATCCCTAATCTCCACTACACTTGCTCTGACACTGAATGCAGTTCCGACCTGGCATCAAGTGACGTCCGTATTAACCCTGAGTGGCTACAGGGCAGCTTGTGCAAAGAAATGAGGAGCTTTAAGAAAATGTCGTAAATGCATCAAGAAATGACGTAAAGTCATTGCTGAAGCAGGACAGCATTTGCAAAGCTTGTCTTGTTCAATGACTCAATCGTCAAGCTGATGGTGTCGATAAGTGTACTTAATTTTTGGTCGTGAAATAGTTTTTCTTATATTTACTTGTTTTTTATTTATGGCCTATAGGAAGCCGAAAAAACACTACTTTAAATCAGTAAATTGATTTATTAATTTAAATCTAAATATTTTATTGTAAGTCAACTGTTTTATAGCTTCATTTTTCAAAACAGCCCTTTAAACAAATCATTCATTTCCCTTGGTTGTGTTATTTAAGAAAAGTTATCGTCAACGCTTAACATGAAATGAGTGTAAATAATAGATAAGCTTATGTTAGAGAGACATTATATCCCTTTGTCTTGAGGGTTCGTGTGCCTTAAATAAACCTATTCCCTAGCGCTGTCGTACATAGCTTTAACCACTAATCCGTGAAATAAAATATGACAGTTTAATTTGTATTTGCCTATTTTAATTATATTAATAATAGGTGTTTATGATAGGTATTAACGTATTATATATAGGGGTTTCCTTCGTAAAAATATTATTGCTTTTCGATTATGCGAATTCCTTCCTATCCGGAAGTCATTTAAGGTGTATTTATGTGTTTGGTGTATTACAAACTAGACGATTGCAATTAAAATTGTTGTGCGCTAACACTTTGCTATGGGAACTGTAGCCGATAGGTCATAGCTTTAACCACTAATCCGTGAAATAAAATATGACAGTTTAATTTGTATTTGCCTATTTTAATTATATTATTAATAGGTGTTTATGATAGGTATTAACGTATTATATATAGGGGTTTCCTTCGTAAAAATATTATTGCTTTTCGATTATGCGAATTCCTTCCTATCCGGAAGTCATTTAAGGTGTATTTATGTGTTTGGTGTATTACAAACTAGACGATTGCAATTAAAATTGTTGTGCGCTAACACTTTGCTATGGGAACTGTAGCCGATAGGTCATAGCTTTAACCACTAATCCGTGAAATAAAATATGACAGTTTAATTTGTATTTGCCTATTTTAATTATATTATTAATAGGTGTTTATGATAGGTATTAACGTATTATATATAGGGGTTTCCTTCGTAAAAATATTATTGCTTTTCGATTATGCGAATTCCTTCCTATCCGGAAGTCATTTAAGGTGTATTTATGTGTTTGGTGTATTACAAACTAGACGATTGCAATTAAAATTGTTGTGCGCTAACACTTTGCTATGGGAACTGTAGCCGATAGGTCATAGCTTTAACCACTAATCCGTGAAATAAAATATGACAGTTTAATTTGTATTTGCCTATTTTAATTATATTATTAATAGGTGTTTATGATAGGTATTAACGTATTATATATAGGGGTTTCCTTCGTAAAAATATTATTGCTTTTCGATTATGCGAATTCCTTCCTATCCGGAAGTCATTTAAGGTGTATTTATGTGTTTGGTGTATTACAAACTAGACGATTGCAATTAAAATTGTTGTGCGCTAACACTTTGCTATGGGAACTGTAGCCGATAGGTCATAGCTTTAACCACTAATCCGTGAAATAAAATATGACAGTTTAATTTGTATTTGCCTATTTTAATTATATTATTAATAGGTGTTTATGATAGGTATTAACGTATTATATATAGGGGTTTCCTTCGTAAAAATATTATTGCTTTTCGATTATGCGAATTCCTTCCTATCCGGAAGTCATTTAAGGTGTATTTATGTGTTTGGTGTATTACAAACTAGACGATTGCAATTAAAATTGTTGTGCGCTAACACTTTGCTATGGGAACTGTAGCCGATAGGTCATAGCTTTAACCACTAATCCGTGAAATAAAATATGACAGTTTAATTTGTATTTGCCTATTTTAATTATATTATTAATAGGTGTTTATGATAGGTATTAACGTATTATATATAGGGGTTTCCTTCGTAAAAATATTATTGCTTTTCGATTATGCGAATTCCTTCCTATCCGGAAGTCATTTAAGGTGTATTTATGTGTTTGGTGTATTACAAACTAGACGATTGCAATTAAAATTGTTGTGCGCTAACACTTTGCTATGGGAACTGTAGCCGATAGGTCATAGCTTTAACCACTAATCCGTGAAATAAAATATGACAGTTTAATTTGTATTTGCCTATTTTAATTATATTATTAATAGGTGTTTATGATAGGTATTAACGTATTATATATAGGGGTTTCCTTCGTAAAAATATTATTGCTTTTCGATTATGCGAATTCCTTCCTATCCGGAAGTCATTTAAGGTGTATTTATGTGTTTGGTGTATTACAAACTAGACGATTGCAATTAAAATTGTTGTGCGCTAACACTTTGCTATGGGAACTGTAGCCGATAGGTCATAGCTTTAACCACTAATCCGTGAAATAAAATATGACAGTTTAATTTGTATTTGCCTATTTTAATTATATTATTAATAGGTGTTTATGATAGGTATTAACGTATTATATATAGGGGTTTCCTTCGTAAAAATATTATTGCTTTTCGATTATGCGAATTCCTTCCTATCCGGAAGTCATTTAAGGTGTATTTATGTGTTTGGTGTATTACAAACTAGACGATTGCAATTAAAATTGTTGTGCGCTAACACTTTGCTATGGGAACTGTAGCCGATAGGTCATAGCTTTAACCACTAATCCGTGAAATAAAATATGACAGTTTAATTTGTATTTGCCTATTTTAATTATATTATTAATAGGTGTTTATGATAGGTATTAACGTATTATATATAGGGGTTTCCTTCGTAAAAATATTATTGCTTTTCGATTATGCGAATTCCTTCCTATCCGGAAGTCATTTAAGGTGTATTTATGTGTTTGGTGTATTACAAACTAGACGATTGCAATTAAAATTGTTGTGCGCTAACACTTTGCTATGGGAACTGTAGCCGATAGGTTAAACAAACAAAGGAAAGACCCGATTAGCGCTGCGAGCTGGCTGCACAAAAACAAAACAAAACCGAATAATTGGTACCTGCTAATTACATGTATTATTTATAATTCAGTTGGAGCGGTTTCGGCTCACCTACGTATAAATTTACAAGCTAATGAATTTCCAAAGTAATAAGCTGGCCGTTTTATTGTTAGGCGTAGTTTGTTTAGCATACAAGCGCAGGAAGGTTCGAGACGTCAGTCATGTAGTGACCGAGATCAGGTCTTATGCTTGGTAATTGTTCATTTAAAGAGATACAGCGCCTGGGGTATAATTAAAGCTGGCGATGAAAGATCTCGGTCTGGCCGGGGGAAACATAATTTACCATTGTTCTATTATGTGCAAAATAACTGTGGCGTTAAAAACAATTGCGTCCAAGTATTTCACAGCTTCCTTGTGAGACACATAAATCTTGGCAGCAACGACTTAATACAGTCGGCCTACGCTGGGACAAAGCCGTAAACTTCGAGCTTCGGTAACGTTTTGACGTTATGGAGTGGGATCCGGTGAGTTTCGTGATTCAAGACTCACAGTGACAAATCGGTTCTTCTGGTTCTCAATGAAAATAAATGCAACGTTTTAAATTATTTTTTATAAGTGTAAAGCAATACCAAAACAAGATGGTTACTACACTTTACAGTACTCTCCAATTCAATTGTCTTTGTTTTTGTGAGAGGGGTAGTGTCATACAAAACACTAAGTCGCGAAGTTGAAAAAGGTATTGTGCATTGCACCAACGACTATAGTATTCTCCTACTAGGGATTATACCATACGCGACGATTATAGCACTTGTACCGTGCACTCTAGCCTGCAGCTATTTCCTACAAGGTATTGTGCATTGCACCAACGACTATAGTATACTCCTACTATGGTTTATACCATTCGCGACGATTATAGCACTTGTACCGTGCACTCTAGACTGCAGCTATTTCCTACAAGGTATTGTGCATTGCACCAACGACTATAGTATTCTCCTACTAGGGTTTATACCATACGCGACGATTATAGCACTTATACCGTGCACTCTAGACTGCAGCTATTTCCTACAAGGTATTGTGCATTGCACCAACGACTATAGTATTCTCCTACTAGGGTTTATACCATACGCGACGATTATAGCACTTGTACCGTGCACTCTAGACTGTAGCTATTTCCTACAAGGTATTGTGCATTGCACCAACGACTATAGTATTCTCCTACTAGGGTTTATACCATACGCGACGATTATAGCACTTGTACCGTGCACTGTAGACTGTAGCTATTTCCTACAAGGTATTGTGCATTGCACCAACGACTATAGTATTCTCCTACTAGGGTTTATACCATACGCGACGATTATAGCACTTGTACCGTGCACTCTAGACTGTAGCTATTTCCTACAAGGTATTGTGCATTGCACCAACGACTATAGTATTCTCCTACTAGGGTTTATACCATACGCGACGATTATAGCACTTGTACCGTGCACTCTAGACTGTAGCTATTTCCTACAAGGTATTGTGCATTGCACCAACGACTATAGTATTCTCCTACTAGGGTTTATACCATACGCGACGATTATAGCACTTGTACCGTGCACTCTAGACTGTAGCTATTTCCTACAAGGTATTGTGCATTGCACCAACGACTATAGTATTCTCCTACTAGGCTTTATACCATACGCGACGATTATAGCACTTGTACCGTGCACTCTAGACTGTAGCTATTTCCTACAAGGTATTGTGCATTGCACCAACGACTATAGTATTCTCCAACTAGGGTTTATACCATACGCGACGATTATAGCACTTGTACCGTGCACTCTAGACTGTAGCTATTTCCTACAAGGTATTGTGCATTGCACCAACGACTATAGTATTCTCCTACTAGGGATTATACCATACGCGACGATTATAGCACTTGTACCGTGCACTCTAGACTGTAGCTATTTCCTACAAGGTATTGTGCATTGCACCAACGACTATAGTATTCTCCTACTAGGGTTTATACCATACGCGACGATTATAGCACTTGTACCGTGCACTCTAGACTGTAGCTATTTCCTACAAGGTATTGTGCATTGCACCAACGACTATAGTATACTCCTATTAGGGTTTATACCATACGCGACGATTATAGCACTTCAACCGTGCACTCTAGACTGCAGCTATTTCCTACAAGGTATTGTGCATTGCACCAACGACTATAGTATTCTCCTACTAGGGTTTATACCATACGCGACGATTATAGCACTTGTACCGTGCACTGTAGACTGTAGCTATTTCCTACAAGGTATTGTGCATTGCACCAACGACTATAGTATTCTCCTACTAGGGTTTATACCATACGCGACGATTATAGCACTTGTACCGTGCACTCTAGACTGTAGCTATTTCCTACAAGGTATTGTGCATTGCACCAACGACTATAGTATTCTCCTACTAGGGTTTATACCATACGCGACGATTATAGCACTTGTACCGTGCACTCTAGACTGTAGCTATTTCCTACAAGGTATTGTGCATTGCACCAACGACTATAGTATTCTCCTACTAGGGTTTATACCATACGCGACGATTATAGCACTTGTACCGTGCACTCTAGACTGTGGCTATTTCCTACAAGGTATTGTGCATTGCACCAACGACTATAGTATACTCCTACTAGGGTTTATACCATACGCGACGATTATAGCACTTCAACCGTGCACTCTAGACTGTAGCTATTTCCTACAAGGTATTGTGCATTGCACCAACGACTATAGTATTCTCCTACTAGGGTTTATACCATACGCGACGATTATAGCACTTGTACCGTGCACTCTAGACTATAGCTATTTCCTACAAGGTATTGTGCATTGCACCAACGACTATAGTATTCTCCTACTAGGGTTTATACCATACGCGACGCGTATAGGACTTGTACCGTGCACTCTAGACTGTAGCTATTTCCTACAAGGTATTGTGCATTGCCCCAACGACTATAGTATACTCCTACTAGGGTTTATACCATACGCGACGATTATAGCACTTGTACCGTGCACTCTAGACTGTAGCTATTTCTTACAAGGTATTGTGCATTGCCCCAACGACTATAGTATTCTCCTACTAGGGTTTATACCATATGCGACGATTATAGCACTTGTACCGTGCACTCTAGACTGCAGCTATTTCCTACAAGGTATTGTGCATTGCCCCAACGACTATAGTATTCTCCTACTAGGGTTTATACCATATGCGACGATTATAGCACTTGTACCGTGCACTCTAGACTGCAGCTATTTCTTACAAGGTATTGTGCATTGCCCCAACGACTATAGTATTCTCCTACTAGGGTTTATACCATATGCGACGATTATAGCACTTGTACCGTGCACTCTAGACTGAAGCAATCTCCTACAAGGTATTGTGCATTGCACCAACGACTATAGTATACTCCTACTAGGGTTTATACCATACGCGACGATTATAGCACTTGTACCGTGCACTCTAGACTGTAGCTATTTCCTACAAGGTATTGTGCATTGCACCAACGACTATAGTATTCTCCTACTAGGGTTTATACCATACGCGACGATTATAGCACTTGTACCGTGCACTCTAGACTGCAGCTATTTCCTACAAGGTATTGTGCATTGCACCAACGACTATAGTATTCTCCTACTAGGGTTTATACCATATGCGACGATTATAGCACTTGTACCGTGCACTCTAGACTGCAGCTATTTCCTACAAGGTATTGTGCATTGCACCAACGACTATAGTATTCTCCTACTAGGGTTTATACCATACGCGACGATTATAGCACTTGTACCGTGCACTCTAGACTGCAGCTATTTCCTACAAGGTATTGTGCATTGCACCAACGACTATAGTATTCTCCTACTAGGGTTTATACCATACGCGACGATTATAGCACTTGTACCGTGCACTCTAGACTATAGCTATTTCCTACAAGGTATTGTGCATTGCACCAACGACTATAGTATTCTCCTACTAGGGTTTATACCATACGCGACGCGTATAGGACTTGTACCGTGCACTCTAGACTGTAGCTATTTCCTACAAGGTATTGTGCATTGCCCCAACGACTATAGTATACTCCTACTAGGGTTTATACCATACGCGACGATTATAGCACTTGTACCGTGCACTCTAGACTGTAGCTATTTCTTACAAGGTATTGTGCATTGCCCCAACGACTATAGTATTCTCCTACTAGGGTTTATACCATATGCGACGATTATAGCACTTGTACCGTGCACTCTAGACTGCAGCTATTTCCTACAAGGTATTGTGCATTGCCCCAACGACTATAGTATTCTCCTACTAGGGTTTATACCATATGCGACGATTATAGCACTTGTACCGTGCACTCTAGACTGCAGCTATTTCTTACAAGGTATTGTGCATTGCCCCAACGACTATAGTATTCTCCTACTAGGGTTTATACCATATGCGACGATTATAGCACTTGTACCGTGCACTCTAGACTGAAGCAATCTCCTACAAGGTATTGTGCATTGCACCAACGACTATAGTATACTCCTACTAGGGTTTATACCATACGCGACGATTATAGCACTTGTACCGTGCACTCTAGACTGTAGCTATTTCCTACAAGGTATTGTGCATTGCACCAACGACTATAGTATTCTCCTACTAGGGTTTATACCATACGCGACGATTATAGCACTTGTACCGTGCACTCTAGACTGCAGCTATTTCCTACAAGGTATTGTGCATTGCACCAACGACTATAGTATTCTCCTACTAGGGTTTATACCATATGCGACGATTATAGCACTTGTACCGTGCACTCTAGACTGCAGCTATTTCCTACAAGGTATTGTGCATTGCACCAACGACTATAGTATTCTCCTACTAGGGTTTATACCATACGCGACGATTATAGCACTTGTACCGTGCACTCTAGACTGCAGCTATTTCCTACAAGGTATTGTGCATTGCACCAACGACTATAGTATTCTCCTACTAGGGTTTATACCATACGCGACGATTATAGCACTTGTACCGTGCACTCTAGACTGTAGCTATTTCCTACAAGGTATTGTGCATTGCACCAACGACTATAGTATTCTCCTACTAGGGTTTATACCATACGCAACGATTATAGCACTTGTACCGTGCACTCTAGACTGCAGCTATTTCTTACAAGGTATTGTGCATTGCACCAACGACTATAGTATTCTCCTACTAGGGATTATACCATACGCGACGATTATAGCACTTGTACCGTGCACTCTAGACTGCAGCTATTTCCTACAAGGTATTGTGCATTGCACCAACGACTATAGTATACTCCTACTATGGTTTATACCATACGCGACGATTATAGCACTTGTACCGTGCACTCTAGACTGCAGCTATTTCCTACAAGGTATTGTGCATTGCACCAACGACTATAGTATTCTCCTACTAGGGTTTATACCATACGCGACGATTATAGCACTTATACCGTGCACTCTAGACTGCAGCTATTTCCTACAAGGTATTGTGCATTGCACCAACGACTATAGTATTCTCCTACTAGGGTTTATACCATACGCGACGATTATAGCACTTGTACCGTGCACTCTATACTGTAGCTATTTCCTACAAGGTATTGTGCATTGCACCAACGACTATAGTATTCTCCTACTAGGGTTTATACCATACGCGACGATTATAGCACTTGTACCGTGCACTCTAGACTGTAGCTATTTCCTACAAGGTATTGTGCATTGCACCAACGACTATAGTATTCTCCTACTAGGGTTTATACCATACGCGACGATTATAGCACTTGTACCGTGCACTGTAGACTGTAGCTATTTCCTACAAGGTATTGTGCATTGCACCAACGACTATAGTATTCTCCTACTAGGGTTTATACCATACGCGACGATTATAGCACTTGTACCGTGCACTCTAGACTGTAGCTATTTCCTACAAGGTATTGTGCATTGCACCAACGACTATAGTATTCTCCTACTAGGGTTTATACCATACGCGACGATTATAGCACTTGTACCGTGCACTGTAGACTGTAGCTATTTCCTACAAGGTATTGTGCATTGCACCAACGACTATAGTATTCTCCTACTAGGGTTTATACCATACGCGACGATTATAGCACTTGTACCGTGCACTCTAGACTGTAGCTATTTCCTACAAGGTATTGTGCATTGCACCAACGACTATAGTATTCTCCTACTAGGGTTTATACCATACGCGACGATTATAGCACTTGTACCGTGCACTCTAGACTGTAGCTATTTCCTACAAGGTATTGTGCATTGCACCAACGACTATAGTATTCTCCTACTAGGGTTTATACCATACGCGACGATTATAGGACTTGTACCGTGCACTCTAGACTGTAGCTATTTCCTACAAGGTATTGTGCATTGCACCAACGACTATAGTATTCTCCTACTAGGGATTATACCATACGCGACGATTATAGCACTTGTACCGTGCACTCTAGACTGTAGCTATTTCCTACAAAGTATTGTGCATTGCACCAATGACTATAGTATTCTCCTACTAGAGTTTATACCATACGCGACGATTATAGCACTTGTACCGTGCACTCTAGACTGTAGCTATTTCCTACAAGGTATTGTGCATTGCACCAACGACTATAGTATACTCCTACTAGGGTTTATACCATACGCGACGATTATAGCACTTCAACCGTGCACTCTAGACTGTAGCTATTTCCTACAAGGTATTGTGCATTGCACCAACGACTATAGTATTCTCCTACTAGGGTTTATACCATACGCGACGATTATAGCACTTGTACCGTGCACTCTAGACTGTAGCTATTTCCTACAAGGTATTGTGCATTGCACCAACGACTATAGTATTCTCCTACTAGGGTTTATACCATACGCGACGATTATAGCACTTGTACCGTGCACTCTAGACTGTAGCTATTTCCTACAAGGTATTGTGCATTGCACCAACGACTATAGTATTCTCCTACTAGGGTTTATACCGTACGCGACGATTATAGCACTTGTACCGTGCACTCTAGACTGTAGCTATTTCCTACAAGGTATTGTGCATTGCACCAACGACTATAGTATTCTCCTACTAGGGTTTATACCATACGCGACGATTATAGCACTTGTACCGTGCACTCTAGACTGTAGCTATTTCCTACAAGGTATTGTGCATTGCACCAACGACTATAGTATACTCCTACTAGGGTTTATACCATACGCGACGATTATAGCACTTGTACCGTGCACTCTAGACTGTAGCTATTTCCTACAAGGTATTGTGCATTGCACCAACGACTATAGTATTCTCCTACTAGGGTTTATACCATACGCGACGATTATAGCACTTGTACCGTGCACTCTAGACTATAGCTATTTCCTACAAGGTATTGTGCATTGCACCAACGACTATAGTATTCTCCTACTAGGGTTTATACCATACGCGACGATTATAGCACTTGTACCGTGCACTCTAGACTGTAGCTATTTCCTACAAGGTATTGTGCATTGCACCAACGACTATAGTATACTCCTACTAGGGTTTATACCATAGGCGACGATTATAGCACTTGTACCGTGCACTCTAGACTGAAGCAATCTCCTACAAGGTATTGTGCATTGCACCAACGACTATAGTATACTCCTACTAGGGTTTATACCATACGCGACGATTATAGCACTTGTACCGTGCACTCTAGACTGTAGCTATTTCCTACAAGGTATTGTGCATTGCACCAACGACTATAGTATTCTCCTACTAGGGTTTATACCATACGCGACGATTATAGCACTTGTACCGTGCACTCTAGACTGCAGCTATATCCTACAAGGTATTGTGCATTGCACCAACGACTATAGTATTCTCCTACTAGGGTTTATACCATATGCGACGATTATAGCACTTGTACCGTGCACTCTAGACTGCAGCTATTTCCTACAAGGTATTGTGCATTGCACCAACGACTATAGTATTCTCCTACTAGGGTTTATACCATACGCGACGATTATAGCACTTGTACCGTGCACTCTAGACTGCAGCTATTTCCTACAAGGTATTGTGCATTGCACCAACGACTATAGTATTCTCCTACTAGGGTTTATAACATACGCGACGATTATAGCACTTGTACCGTGCACTCTAGACTGTAGCTATTTCCTACAAGGTATTGTGCATTGCACCAACGACTATAGTATTCTCCTACTAGGGTTTATACCATACGCAACGATTATAGCACTTGTACCGTGCACTCTAGACTGCAGCTATTTCCTACAAGGTATTGTGCATTGCACCAACGACTATAGTATTCTCCTACTAGGGTTTATACCATACGCGACGATTATAGCACTTGTACCGTGCACTCTAGACTGTAGCTATTTCCTACGAGGTATTGTGCATTGCACCAAGGACTATAGTATTCTCCTACTAGGGTTTATACCATACGCGACGATTATAGCACTTGTACCGTGCACTCTAGACTGCAGCTATTTCCTACAAGGTATTGTGCATTGCACCAACGTCTATAGTATTCTCCTACTAGGGTTTATACCATACGCGACGATTATAGCACTTGTACCGGCACTCTAGACTGCAGCTATTTCCTACAAGGTATTGTGCATTGCACCAACGACTATAGTATTCTCCTACTAGGGTTTATACCATACGCGACGATTATAGCACTTGTACCGTGCACTCTAGACTGTAGCTATTTCCTACAAGGTATTGTGCATTGCACCAACGACTATAGTATTCTCCTACTAGGGTTTATACCGTACGCGACGATTATAGCACTTGTACCGTGCACTCTAGACTGTAGCTATTTCCTACAAGGTATTGTGCATTGCACCAACGACTATAGTATTCTCCTACTAGGGTTTATACCATACGCGACGATTATAGCACTTGTACCGTGCACTCTAGACTGTAGCTATTTCCTACAAGGTATTGTGCATTGCACCAACGACTATAGTATACTCCTACTAGGGTTTATACCATACGCGACGATTATAGCACTTGTACCGTGCACTCTAGACTGTAGCTATTTCCTACAAGGTATTGTGCATTGCACCAACGACTATAGTATTCTCCTACTAGGGTTTATACCATACGCGACGATTATAGCACTTGTACCGTGCACTCTAGACTATAGCTATTTCCTACAAGGTATTGTGCATTGCACCAACGACTATAGTATTCTCCTACTAGGGTTTATACCATACGCGACGATTATAGCACTTGTACCGTGCACTCTAGACTGTAGCTATTTCCTACAAGGTATTGTGCATTGCACCAACGACTATAGTATACTCCTACTAGGGTTTATACCATATGCGACGATTATAGCACTTGTACCGTGCACTCTAGACTGAAGCAATCTCCTACAAGGTATTGTGCATTGCACCAACGACTATAGTATACTCCTACTAGGGTTTATACCATACGCGACGATTATAGCACTTGTACCGTGCACTCTAGACTGTAGCTATTTCCTACAAGGTATTGTGCATTGCACCAACGACTATAGTATTCTCCTACTAGGGTTTATACCATACGCGACGATTATAGCACTTGTACCGTGCACTCTAGACTGCAGCTATTTCCTACAAGGTATTGTGCATTGCACCAACGACTATAGTATTCTCCTACTAGGGTTTATACCATATGCGACGATTATAGCACTTGTACCGTGCACTCTAGACTGCAGCTATTTCCTACAAGGTATTGTGCATTGCACCAACGACTATAGTATTCTCCTACTAGGGTTTATACCATACGCGACGATTATAGCACTTGTACCGTGCACTCTAGACTGCAGCTATTTCCTACAAGGTATTGTGCATTGCACCAACGACTATAGTATTCTCCTACTAGGGTTTATAACATACGCGACGATTATAGCACTTGTACCGTGCACTCTAGACTGTAGCTATTTCCTACAAGGTATTGTGCATTGCACCAACGACTATAGTATTCTCCTACTAGGGTTTATACCATACGCAACGATTATAGCACTTGTACCGTGCACTCTAGACTGCAGCTATTTCCTACAAGGTATTGTGCATTGCACCAACGACTATAGTATTCTCCTACTAGGGTTTATACCATACGCGACGATTATAGCACTTGTACCGTGCACTCTAGACTGTAGCTATTTCCTACGAGGTATTGTGCATTGCACCAAGGACTATAGTATTCTCCTACTAGGGTTTATACCATACGCGACGATTATAGCACTTGTACCGTGCACTCTAGACTGCAGCTATTTCCTACAAGGTATTGTGCATTGCACCAACGTCTATAGTATTCTCCTACTAGGGTTTATACCATACGCGACGATTATAGCACTTGTACCGGCACTCTAGACTGCAGCTATTTCCTACAAGGTATTGTGCATTGCACCAACGACTATAGTATTCTCCTACTAGGGTTTATACCATACGCGACGATTATAGCACTTGTACCGTGCACTCTAGACTGCAGCTATTTCCTACAAGGTATTGTGCATTGCACCAACGACTATAGTATTCTCCTACTAGGGTTTATACCATACGCGACGATTATAGCACTTGTACCGTGCACTCTAGACTGCAGCTATTTCCTACAAGGTATTGTGCATTGCACCAACGACTATAGTATTCTCCTACTAGGGTTTATACCATACGCGACGATTATAGCACTTGTACCGTGCACTCTAGACTGCAGCTATTTCCTACAAGGTATTGTGCATTGCACCAACGACTATAGTATTCTCCTACTAGGGATTATACCATACGCGACGATTATAGCACTTGTACCGTGCACTCTAGACTGTAGCTATTTCCTACAAGGTATTGTGCATTGCACCAACGACTATAGTATTCTCCTACTAGGGTTTATACCATACGCGACGATTATAGCACATGTACCGTGCACTCTAGACTGTAGCTATTTCCTACAAGGTATTGTGCATTGCACCAACGACTATAGTATTCTCCTACTAGGGTTTATACCATACGCGACGATTATAGCACTTGTACCGTGCACTCTAGACTGTAGCTATTTCCTACAAGGTATTGTGCATTGCACCAACGACTATAGTATACTCCTACTAGGGTTTATACCATACGCGGCGATTATAGCACTTCAACCGTGCACTCTAGACTGTAGCTATTTCCTACAAGGTATTGTGCATTGCACCAACGACTATAGTATTCTCCTACTAGGGTTTATACCATACGCGACGATTATAGCACTTGTACCGTGCACTCTAGACTATAGCTATTTCCTACAAGGTATTGTGCATTGCACCAACGACTATAGTATTCTCCTACTAGGGTTTATACCATACGCGACGATTATAGGACTTGTACCGTGCACTCTAGACTGTAGCTATTTCCTACAAGGTATTGTGCATTGCCCCAACGACTATAGTATACTCCTACTAGGGTTTATACCATACGCGACGATTATAGCACTTGTACCGTGCACTCTAGACTGTAGCTATTTCTTACAAGGTATTGTGCATTGCCCCAACGACTATAGTATTCTCCTACTAGGGTTTATACCATATGCGACGATTATAGCACTTGTACCGTGCACTCTAGACTGTAGCTATTTCCTACAAGGTATTGTGCATTGCACCAACGACTATAGTATTCTCCTACTAGGGTTTATACCATACGCAACGATTATAGCACTTGTACCGTGCACTCTAGACTGCAGCTATTTCCTACAAGGTATTGTGCATTGCACCAACGACTATAGTATTCTCCTACTAGGGTTTATACCATATGCGACGATTATAGCACTTGTACCGTGCACTCTAGACTGCAGCTATTTCCTACAAGGTATTGTGCATTGCACCAACGACTATAGTATTCTCCTACTAGGGTTTATACCATACGCGACGATTATAGCACTTGTACCGTGCACTCTAGACTGCAGCTATTTCCTACAAGGTATTGTGCATTGCACCAACGACTATAGTATTCTCCTACTAGGGTTTATACCATACGCGACGATTATAGCACTTGTACCGTGCACTCTAGACTGTAGCTATTTCCTACAAGGTATTGTGCATTGCACCAACGACTATAGTATTCTCCTACTAGGGTTTATACCATACGCAACGATTATAGCACTTGTACCGTGCACTCTAGACTGCAGCTATTTCCTACAAGGTATTGTGCATTGCACCAACGACTATAGTATTCTCCTACTAGGGTTTATACCATACGCGACGATTATAGCACTTGTACCGTGCACTCTAGACTGTAGCTATTTCCTACAAGGTATTGTGCATTGCACCAAGGACTATAGTATTCTCCTACTAGGGTTTATACCATACGCGACGATTATAGCACTTGTACCGTGCACTCTAGACTGTAGCTATTTCCTACAAGGTATTGTGCATTGCACCTACGACTATAGTATTCTCCTACTAGGGTTTATACCATACGCGACGATTATAGCACTTGTACCGTGCACTCTAGACTGTAGCTATTTCCTACAAGGTATTGTGCATTGCACCAACGACTATAGTATTCTCCTACTAGGGATTATACCATACGCGACGATTATAGCACTTGTACCGTGCACTCTAGACTGCAGTTATTTCCTACAAGGTATTGTGCATTGCACCAACGACTATAGTATTCTCCTACTAGGGTTTATACCATACGCGACGATTATAGCACTTGTACCGTGCACTCTAGACTGCAGCTATTTCCTACAAGGTATTGTGCATTGCACCAACGACTATAGTATTCTCCTACTAGGGTTTATACCATACGCGACGATTATAGCACTTGTACCGGCACTCTAGACTGCAGCTATTTCCTACAAGGTATTGTGCATTGCACCAACGACTATAGTATTCTCCTACTAGGGTTTATACCATACGCGACGATTATAGCACTTGTACCGTGCACTCTAGACTGCAGCTATTTCCTACAAGGTATTGTGCATTGCACCAACGACTATAGTATTCTCCTACTAGGGTTTATACCATACGCGACGATTATAGCACTTGTACCGTGCACTCTAGACTGCAGCTATTTCCTACAAGGTATTGTGCATTGCACCAACGACTATAGTATTCTCCTACTAGGGATTATACCATACGCGACGATTATAGCACTTGTACCGTGCACTCTAGACTGTAGCTATTTCCTACAAGGTATTGTGCATTGCCCCAACCACACCAATACCGTGCGCACACTAATATTGTAATCTCCTACAAGGGCTTGTATTATGAGCATACTATTATAGCAATCTCAAACAGGGGTTTACACCATGCTCACACGACAGTGGGGTTCATACCATGTGCGCACAACTGTAGCAATCTTTCTAGTGGTCCAGCCTTGAAACTAAGATGGCAACAATTTTCGGAAAGATCGTACCTTGTGAATGCGACAGTATCATCTCCTCAAATGTTTAAACATATTTTTGTGCATAAAGGCAATAATTTGTTTGACTGAGTATTGTTTGATAACTACCTCTATAATAGTGTTTTCGTTTATATGCTGGGTAGAAGCTAATATTTATCTTCAAAAAGTTGCCTCTTCGTTACATTAATCTTGTTATTATAATAGTAGTAAATTGTGGCCTTTTTTAATACATAAAGAAAGACGCTAGTACTGTTTTATAAGTAAAAAAAGGAATTACTTTTTAATAAACTTTAAATAGTCATCTCTATTCATAATATGCTGTATAAAGGTGATATGTTTGAGATTAACTATGCATGTTTAGTCACAATGTTAAAGTAAGGAGTCAATCAATTAAATTGAAGAATGATCGGAGGCAGTCAGGAATGTTATCTAGGTAAAGTTGTTTCAATCAGGGATATTATCGCCTATCACGGGAGGTCCGTGTCCTAGTTATCTGGAATCTAAGCACCGAGTGTAACAAAAATCATCAGCTTTTACTTTCATTATAAATAATTGGTAGGTTGGTGATGTTTTAACGATTTTCTTAATACATTCAGTTACGTTTATAATAAATGATTTCTCGTAGAGTAAACACAATGTTTAAGAAACTAGTCGGATGATTGATCCGCAGCTAACTCTTCCTTTCACCGACCAGGCCTGTCTTCGGGATCCCACAACCTTTTATGACTTGTACCCGCTTTTTTTAATCAGATTGAAGACTCTTATGTAGGTTACAATTACGAAAGATCTCGGGGCAATTCGTGATCCGTTGTTTGAAGATATTTTTTTAAGACCTGTCAACCGTGACGTCCGTTTTGTGAAGTTAACTAAATGGCTTTTGGTTATTACTACAGATAATGTACATTCGTTGAGGGTAACGTGTGCACCATTCTGTTTAGAATATGTTCGTAGAAACATTATTTATGCTGTTGTACTATTGTCACGTCTTAACTGACGGTGTAAAGACAAGATAGGCTGTGCGTTTGAAAGAATCTTTAAAAAAAGGATCTATTCATTAACATACGTTGCGGGTAACGTGAGCACCATTCTGTTTAGAATATGTTCGTAGAAACATTATTTATGCTGTTGTACTATTGTCACGTCTTAACTGACGGTGTAAAGACAAGAAAGGCTGTGCGTTTGAAGGAATCTTTAAAAAAAGGCTCTATTCATTAACATTCGTTGCGGGTAACGTGTGCACCATTCTGTTTAGAATATGTTCGTAGAAACATTATTTATGCTGTTGTACTATTGTCACGTCTTAACTGACGGTGTAAAGACAAGATAGGCTGTGCGTTTGAAGGAATCTTTAAAAAAAGGCTCTATTCATTAACATTCGTTGCGGGTAACGTGTGCACCATTCTGTTTAGAATATGTTCGTAGAAACATTATTTATGCTGTTGTACTATTGTCACGTCTTAACTGACGGTGTAAAGACAAGAAAGGCTGTGCGTTTGAAGGAATCTTTAAAAAAAGGCTCTATTCATTAACATTCGTTGCGGGTAACGTGTGCACCATTCTGTTTAGAATATGTTCGTAGAAACATTATTTATGCTGTACTATTGTCACGTCTTAACTGACGGTGTAAAGACAAGAAAGGCTGTGCGTTTGAAGGAATCTTTAAAAAAAGGCTCTATTCATTAACATTCGTTGTGGGTAACGTGTGCACCATTCTGTTTAGAATATGTTCGTAGAAACATTATTTATGCTGTTGTACTATTGTCACGTCTTAACTGACGGTGTAAAGACAAGAGAGGCTGTGCGTTTGAAGGAATCTTTAAAAAAAGGCTCTATTCATTAACATTCGTTGCGGGTAACGTGTGCACCATTCTGTTTAGAATATGTTCGTAGAAACATTATTTATGCTGTTGTACTATTGTCACGTCTTAACTGACGGTGTAAAGACAAGAAAGGCTGTGCGTTTGAAGGAATCTTTAAAAAAAGGCTCTATTCATTAACATTCGTTGCAGGTAACGTGTGCACCATTCTGTTTAGAATATGTTCGTAGAAACATTATTTATGCTGTTGTACTATTGTCACGTCTTAACTGACGGTGTAAAGACAAGAGAGGCTGTGCGTTTGAAGGAATCTTTAAAAAAAGGCTCTATTCATTAACATTCGTTGCGGGTAACGTGTGCACCATTCTGTTTAGAATATGTTCGTAGAAACATTATTTATGCTGTTGTACTATTGTCACGTCTTAACTGACGGTGTAAAGACAAGAGAGGCTGTGCGTTTGAAGGAATCTTTAAAAAAAGGCTCTATTCATTAACATTCGTTGCGGGTAACGTGTGCACCATTCTGTTTAGAATATGTTCGTAGAAACATTATTTATGCTGTACTATTGTCACGTCTTAACTGACGGTGTAAAGACAAGAAAGGCTGTGCGTTTGAAGGAATCTTTAAAAAAAGGCTCTATTCATTAACATTCGTTGTGGGTAACGTGTGCACCATTCTGTTTAGAATATGTTCGTAGAAACATTATTTATGCTGTTGTACTATTGTCACGTCTTAACTGACGGTGTAAAGACAAGAGAGGCTGTGCGTTTGAAGGAATCTTTAAAAAATGCTCTATTCATTAACATTCGTTGCGGGTAACGTGTGCACCATTCTGTTTAGAATATGTTCGTAGAAACATTATTTATGCTGTTGTACTATTGTCACGTCTTAACTGACGGTGTAAAGACAAGAGAGGCTGTGCGTTTGAAGGAATCTTTAAAAAAGGCTCTATTCATTAACATTCGTTGCGGGTAACGTGTGCACCATTCTGTTTAGAATATGTTCGTAGAAACATTATTTATGCTGTTGTACTATTGTCACGTCTTAACTGACGGTGTAAAGACAAGAGAGGCTGTCCGTTTGAAGGAATCTTTAAAAAAAGGCTCTATTCATTAACATTCGTTGCGGGTAACGTGTGCACCATTCTGTTTAGAATATGTTCGTAGAAACATTATTTATGCTGTTGTACTATTGTCACGTCTTAACTGACGGTGTAAAGACAAGAAAGGCTGTGCGTTTGAAGAAGTCTTTAAAAAAGGCTCTATTCATTAACATTCGTTGCGGGTAACGTGTGCACCATTCTGTTTAGAATATGTTCGTAGAAACATTATTTATGCTGTTGTGCTATTGTCACGTCTTAACTGACGGTGTAAAGGCAAGAGAGGCTGTGCGTTTGAAGGAATCTTTAAAAAAAGGCTCTATTCATTAACATTCGTTGCGGGTAACGTGTGCACCATTCTGTTTAGAATATGTTCGTAGAAACATTATTTATGCTGTTGTACTATTGTCACGTCTTAACTGACGGTGTAAAGACAAGAATGGCTGTGCGTTTGAAGGAATCTTTAAAAAAGGCTCTATTCATTAACATTCGTTGCGGGTAACGTGTGCACCATTCTGTTTAGAATATGTTCGTAGAAACATTATTTATGCTGTTGTACTATTGTCACGTCTTAACTGATGGTGTAAAGACAAGAAAGGCTGTGCGTTTGAAGGAATCTTTAAAAAAAAGGCTCTATTCATTAACATTCGGTGCGGGTAACGTGTGCACCATTCTGTTTAGAATATGTACGTAGAAACATTATTTATGCTGTTGTACTATTGTCACGTCTTAACTGATGGTGTAAAGACAAGAAAGGCTGTGCGTTTGAAGGAGTCTTTAAAAAAGGCTCTATTCATTAACATTCGTTGCGGGTAACGTGTGCACCATTCTGTTTAGAATATGTTCGTAGAAACATTATTTATGCTGTTGTACTATTGTCACGTCTTAACTGATGGTGTAAAGACAAGAAAGGCTGTGCGTTTGAAGGAATCTTTAAAAAAAAGGCTCTATTCATTAACATTCGTTGCGGGTAACGTGTGCACCATTCTGTTTAGAATATGTTCGTAGAAACATTATTTATGCTGTTGTACTATTGTCACGTCTTAACTGACGGTGTAAAGACAAGAAAGGCTGTGCGTTTGAAGGAATCTTTTAAAAAAAAGCCTCTATTCATTAACATTCGTTGCGGGTAACGTGTGCACCATTCTGTTTACAATATGTACGTAGAAACATTATTTATGCTGTTGTACTATTGTCACGTCTTAACTGACGATGTAAAGACAAGAAAGGCTGTGCGTTTGAAGGAATCTTTAAAAAAAGGCTCTATTCATTAACATTCGTTGCGGGTAACGTGTGCACCATTCTGTTTAGAATATGTTGGTAGAAACATTATTTATGCTGTTGTACTATTGTCACGTCTTAACTGACGGTGTAAAGACAAGAAAGGCTGTGCGTTTGAAGGAATCTTTAAAAAAAGGCTCTATTCATTAACATTCGTTGCGGGTAACGTGTGCACCATTCTGTTTAGAATATGTTCGTAGAAACATTATTTATGCTGTTGTGCTATTGTCACGTCTTAACTGACGGTGTAAAGACAAGAAAGGCTGTGCGTTTGAGGGAATCTTTAAAAAAAGGCTCTATTCATTAACATTCGTTGCGGGAACGTGTGCACCACTCTGTTTAGAATATGTTCGTAGAAACATTATTTATGCTGTTGTGCTATTGTCACGCCTTATGACGGTGTAAAGACAAGAAAGGCTGTGCGTTTGAAGGAATCTTTAAAAAAATGCTCTATTCATTAACATTCGTTGCGGGTAACGTGTGCACCATTCTGTTTAGAATATGTTCGTAGAAACATTATTTATGCTGTTGTGCTATTGTCACGCCTTATGACGGTGTAAAGACAAGAAAGGCTGTGCGTTTGAAGGAGTCTTTAAAAAAGGCTCTATTCATTAACATTCGTTGCGGGTAACGTGTGCACCATTCTGTTTAGAATATGTTCGTAGAAACATTATTTATGCTGTCGTACTATTGTCACGTCTTAACTGATGGTGTAAAGACAAGAAAGGCTGTGCGTTTGAGAGAATCTTTAAAAAAATGCTCTATTCATTAACATTCGTTGCGGGTAACGTGTGCACCATTCTGTTTAGAATATGTTCGTAGAAACATTATTTATGCTGTTGTACTATTGTCACGTCTTAACTGACGGTGTAAAGACAAGAAAGGCTGTGCGTTTGAGGGAATCTTTAAAAAAAGGCTCTATTCATTAATATTCGTTGCGGGTAACGTGTGCACCATTCTGTTTAGAATATGTTCGTAGAAACATTATTTATGCTGTTGTGCTACTGTCACGCCTTATGACGGTGTAAAGACAAGAAAGGCTTTGCGTTTGAAGGAGTCTTTAAAAAAGGCTCTATTCATTAACATTCGTTGCGGGTAACGTGTGCACCATTCTGTTTAGAATATGTTCGTAGAAACATTATTTATGCTGTCGTACTATTGTCACGTCTTAACTGATGGTGTAAAGACAAGAAAGGCTGTGCGTTTGAGGGAATCTTTAAAAAAATGCTCTATTCATTAACATTCGTTGCGGGTAACGTGTGCACCATTCTGTTTAGAATATGTACGTAGAAACATTATTTATGCTGTTGTACTATTGTCACGTCTTAACTGACGGTGTAAAGACAAGAAAGGCTGTGCGTTTGAAGGAATCTTTAAAAAAAAGGCTCTATTCATTAACATTCGTTTGACAGACGACGAAAGATTCCAGGAATTTGTACTTTGGTATGATGGAGTAGAGAGGGGGGCTGTCTTCTACTCCCTTTAACCTTCTGGCCTCACTGTCATCCCACGGAGGCCCCAAGTAGACCCTAATATTTGTTCTAAGGTTACCTTAAGTAATATAGGTATCATTATATTCTTAGATTGAAAATATATTCTATTCGTTTTATATAATGTACTATATAAATTGGTTATATGAGAATACCAACATGAAACGTGTTGGCATCCTTGCTGGAGACAATGGAAGTAGTTAAAGTTGCAGTAATTTGGGCACATGAAGAGGTTGCGAACGCGTAAAACACCAATGTGGTTGGAAATACAAGTATATGGCCAAGGACCTGGACGACACGTGTCTGCGTAGGCCTGCTGTCACATGATGTGATAAAGTTGCAGTACTTTGGGCACATGAAGAGGTTGCGAACGCATAAAACACCAATGTGGTTGGAAATACAAGTATATGGCCAAGGACCTGGACGACACGTGTCTGCGTAGGCCTGCTGTCACATGATGTGATAAAGTTGCAGTACTTTGGGCACATGAAGAGGTTGCGAACGCGAAAAACACCAATGTGGTTGGAAATACAAGTATATGGCCAAGGACCTGGACGACACGTGTCTGCGTAGGCCTAGCTGTCACATGATGTGATAAAGTTGCAGTACTTTGGGCACATGAAGAGGTTTCGAACGCGAAAAACACCAATGTGGTTGAAAATACAAGTATATAGCCAAGCACCTGAACGACTGAAAAGATAAAGGTTATTGGAAGAATGATGGAACGTGCAAGAGGACGACACGTGTCTGCGTAGGCCTAGCTGTCACATGATGTGATAAAGTTGCAGTACTTTGGGCACATGAAGAGGTTGCGAACGCGTAAAACACCAGTGTGGTTGGAAATACAAGTATATGGCCAAGGACCTGGACGACACGTGTCTGCGTAGGCCTGCTGTCACATGATGTGATAAAGTTGCAGTACTTTGGGCACATGAAGAGGTTGCGAACGCGTAAAACACCAGTGTGGTTGGAAATACAAGTATATGGCCAAGGACCTGAACGACACGTGTCTGCGTAGGCCTGCTGTCACATGATGTGATAAAGTTGCAGTACTTTGGGCAGATGAAGAGGTTGCGAACGTGTAAAACACCAATGTGGTTGGAAATACAAGTATATGGCCAAGCACCTGAACGACTGAAATGATAAAGGTTCTTGGAAGAATGATCGAAAGTGCAGAAGGACGACACGTGTCTGCGTAGGCCTAGCTGTCACATGATGTGATAAAGTTGCAGTACTTTGGGCACATGAAGAGGTTGCGAACGCGAAAAACACCAATGTGGTTGAAAATACAAGTATATAGCCAAGCACCTGAACGCCTGCAAAGATAAAGGTTCTTAGAAGAATGATCGAAAGTGCAGGAGGACGACACGTGTCTGCGTAGGCCTAGCTGTCACATGATGCGATAAAGTTGCAGTGCTTTGGGCACATAAAGAGGTTGCGAACGCGAAAAACGCCAATGTGGTTGAAAATACAAGTATATAGCCAAGCACCTGAACGACTGTAAAGATAAAGGTTATTTAAATAATGATCGAAAGTGCAGGAGGACGACACGTGTCTGCGTAGGCCTAGATGTCACATGATGTGATTAAGTTGCAGTACTTTGGGCACATGAAGAGGTTGCGAACGCGTAAAACACCGATGTGGTTGGAAATACAAGTATATGGCCAAGGACCTGGACGACACGTGTCTGCGTAGGCCTAGCTGTCACATGATGTGATTAAGTTGCAGTACTTTGGGCAGATGAAGAGGTTGTGAACGCGTAAAACACCAATGTCGTTGGAAATACAAGTATATGGCCAAGGACCTGAACGACTGATAAGACGTTCTTGGAAGAATGATCGATAGTGCAGGAGGACTTCACGTGATGTGATTAAGTTGCAGTACTTTGGGCACATGAAGAGGTTGCGAACGCGTAAAACACCAATGTAGTTGGAAATACAAGTACATGGCCAAGCACCTGAACGACTGATAAGACGTTCTTGGAAGAATGATCGATAGTGCAGGAGGACTTCACGTGATGTGATTAAGTTGCAATACTTTGGGCACATGAAGAGGTTGCGAACGCGTAAAACACCAATGTGGTTGGAAATACAAGTATATGGCCAAGGACCTGGACGACACGTGTCTGCGTAGGCCTAGCTGTCACATGATGTGATTAAGTTGCAGTACTTTGGGCAGATGAAGAGGTTGTGAACGCGTAAAACACCAATGTCGTTGGAAATACAAGTATATGGCCAAGGACCTGAACGACTGATAAGACGTTCTTGGAAGAATGATCGATAGTGCAGGAGGACTTCACGTGATGTGATTAAGTTGCAGTACTTTGGGCACATGAAGAGGTTGCGAACGCGTAAAACACCAGTGTGGTTGGAAATACAAGTATATGGCCAAGGACCTGGACGACACGTGTCTGCGTAGGCCTGCTGTCACATGATGTGATAAAGTTGCAGTACTTTGGGCAGATGAAGAGGTTGCGAACGTGTAAAACACCAATGTGGTTGGAAATACAAGTATATGACCAAGCACCTGAACGACTGAAATGATAAAGGTTCTTGGAAGAATGATCGAAAGTGCAGGAGGACGACACGTGTCTGCGTAGGCCTAGCTGTCACATGATGTGATAAAGTTGCAGTACTTTGGGCACATTAAGAGGTTGCGAACGCGAAAAACACCAATGTGGTTGAAAATACAAGTATATAGCCAAGCACCTGAACGCCTGCAAAGATAAAGGTTCTTGGAAGAATGATCGAAAGTGCAGGAGGACGACACGTGTCTGCGTAGGCCTAGCTGTCACATGATGTGATTAAGTTGCAGTACTTTGGGCACATGAAGAGGTTGCGGACGCGTAAAACACCAATGTCGTTGGAAATACAAGTATATAGCCAAGCACCTGAACGACTGAAAAGATAAAGGTTCTTGGAAGAATGATCGAAAGTGCAGGAGGACGACACGTGTCTGCGTAGGCCTAGATGTCACATGATGTGATAAAGTTGCAGTACTTTGGGCACATAAAGAGGTTGCGAACGCGAAAAACACCAATGTCGTTGGAAATACAAGTATATGGCCAAGGGGACCTGGACGACACGTGTCTGCGTAGGCCTAGCTGTCACATGATGTGATTAAGTTGCAGTACTTTGGGCAGATGAAGAGGTTGTGAACGCGTAAAACACCAATGTCGTTGGAAATACAAGTATATGGCCAAGGACCTGAACGACTGATAAGACGTTCTTGGAAGAATGATCGATAGTGCAGGAGGACTTTACGTGATGTGATAAAGTTGCAGTACTTTGGGCAGATGAAGAGGTTGTGAACGCGTAAAACACCAATGTCGTTGGAAATACAAGTATATGGCCAAGGACCTGAACGACTGATAAGACGTTCTTGAAAGAATGATCGATAGTGCAGGAGGACTTCACGTGATGTGATTAAGTTGCAGTACTTTGGGCACATGAAGAGGTTGCGAACGCGTAAAACACCAATGTAGTTGGAAATACAAGTACATGGCCAAGGACCTGAATGACTGATAAGACGTTCTTGGAAGAATGATCGATAGTGCAGGAGGACTTCACGTGATGTGATTAAGTTGCAGTACTTTGGGCACATGAAGAGGTTGCGAACGCGTAAAACACCAATGTGGTTGGAAATACAAGTATATGGCCAAGGACCTGGACGACACGTGTCTGCGTAGGCCTAGCTGTCACATGATGTGATTAAGTTGCAGTACTTCTGGCAGATGAAGAGGTTGTGAACGCGTAAAACACCAATGTCGTTGGAAATACAAGTATATGGCCAAGGACCTGAACGACTGATAAGACGTTCTTGGAAGAATGATCGATAGTGCAGGAGGACTTCACGTGATGTGATTAAGTTGCAGTACTTTGGGCACATGAAGAGGTTGCGAACGCGTAAAACACCAGTGTGGTTGGAAATACAAGTATATGGCCAAGGACCTGGACGACACGTGTCTGCGTAGGCCTGCTGTCACATGATGTGATAAAGTTGCAGTACTTTGGGCAGATGAAGAGGTTGCGAACGTGTAAAACACCAATGTGGTTGGAAATACAAGTATATGGCCAAGCACCTGAACGACTGAAATGATAAAGGTTCTTGGAAGAATGATCGAAAGTGCAGGAGGACGACACGTGTCTGCGTAGGCCTAGCTGTCACATGATGTGATAAAGTTGCAGTACTTTGGGCACATGAAGAGGTTGCGAACGCGAAAAACACCAATGTGGTTGAAAATACAAGTATATAGCCAAGCACCTGAACGCCTGCAAAGATAAAGGTTCTTGGAAGAATGATCGAAAGTGCAGGAGGACGACACGTGTCTGCGTAGGCCTAGCTGTCACATGATGTGATTAAGTTGCAGTACTTTGGGCACATGAAGAGGTTGCGGACGCGTAAAACACCAATGTCGTTGGAAATACAAGTATATAGCCAAGCACCTGAACGACTGAAAAGATAAAGGTTCTTGGAAGAATGATCGAAAGTGCAGGAGGACGACACGTGTCTGCGTAGGCCTAGATGTCACATGATGTGATAAAGTTGCAGTACTTTGGGCACATAAAGAGGTTGCGAACGCGAAAAACACCAGTGTCGTTGGAAATACAAGTATATGGCCAAGGACCTGGACGACACGTGTCTGCGTAGGCCTAGCTGTCACATGATGTGATTAAGTTGCAGTACTTTGGGCAGATGAAGAGGTTGTGAACGCGTAAAACACCAATGTCGTTGGAAATACAAGTATATGGCCAAGGACCTGAACGACTGATAAGACGTTCTTGGAAGAATGATCGATAGTGCAGGAGGACTTCACGTGATGTGATTAAGTTGCAGTACTTTGGGCACATGAAGAGGTTGCGAACGCGTAAAACACCAATGTCGTTGGAAATACAAGTATATGGCCAAGGACCTGAACGACTGATAAGACGTTCTTGGAAGAATGATCGATAGTGCAGGAGGACTTCACGTGATGTGATTAAGTTGCAGTACTTTGGGCACATGAAGAGGTTGCGAACGCGTAAAACACCAATGTAGTTGGAAATACAAGTACATGGTCAAGGACCTGAACGACTGAAAAGACGTTCTTGGAAGAATGATCGATAGTGCAGGAGGACTTCACATGATGTGATTAAGTTGCAGTACTTTGGGCACATGAAGAGGTTGCGCACGCGTAAAACACCAATGTAGTTGGAAATACAAGTACATGGCCAAGGACCTGAACGACACGTGGCTGCGTAGGCCTAGATGTCACATGATGTGATTAAGTTGCAGTGCTTTGGGCAGATGAAGAGGTTGCGAACGCGTAAAACACCAATGTCGTTGGAAATACAAGTATATAGCCAAGCACCTGAACGACTGAAAAGATAAAGGTTATTGGAAGAATGATCGAAAGTGCAGGAGGACGACACGTGTCTGCGTAGGCCTAGCTGTCACATGATGTGATAAAGTTGCAGTACTTTGGGCACATGAAGAGGTTGCGAACGCGTAAAACACCAATGTCGTTGGAAATACAAGTATATAGCCAAGCACCTGAACGACTGAAAAGACGTACTTGGAAGAATGATCGATAGTGCAGGAGGACTTCACGTGATGTGATTAAGTTGCAGTACTTTGGGCACGTGAAGAGGTTGCGAACGCGTAAAACACCAATGTCGTTGGAAATACAAGTATATGGCCAAGGACCTGAACGACTGATAAGACGTTCTTGGAAGAATGATCGATAGTGCAGGAGGACTTCACGTGATGTGATTAAGTTGCAGTACTTTGGGCACATGAAGAGGTTGCGAACGCGTAAAACACCAATGTCGTTGGAAATACAAGTATATGGCCAAGGACCTGAACGACTGATAAGACGTTCTTGGAAGAATGATCGATAGTGCAGGAGGACTTCACATGATGTGATTAAGTTGTAGTACTTTGGGCAGATGAAGAGGTTGTGAACGCGTAAAACACCAATGTCGTTGGAAATACAAGTATATGGCCAAGGACCTGGACGACTGATAAGACGTTCTTGGAAGAATGATCGATAGTGCAGGAGGACTTCACATGATGTGATTAAGTTGTAGTACTTTGGGCAGATGAAGAGGTTGTGAACGCGTAAAACACCAATGTAGTTGGAAATACAAGTATATGGCCAAGGACCTGAACGACTGAAAAGTCAAGGGTTCTTGGAAGAATAATCGAAAGTGCACGAGGACGACACGTGATGTGATAAAGTTGTAATTAACTAAAATACTTGTTTCATAACGTGGGTAAAATTACAAGATTATAGAGAATGTCTCCCGCTTTTAATTAGTTAAACAACACTGTGCCTTCATGATCGCTGCTGCAAAATATTTCGATTAAAATTTAACTACATGTGTATTGTCTGGCAACTTTTCTGCGGCTATGATAGTGACATAAACAACACGGATAACTTTAAAAGTATTCACAAATTTTATAGAAATCGAAAACTTTAAATACACCTATAGGCTACTTTCTGCCATTCTGTTATATAAATAAGAGAATAACTTTATATATTCGAGTCCACGATCTAGTTGTTTGGCTGCTTTCCAGATTAAATATTTTATCCTGTTGGCAGTAAGCTGTTCATTATTAAGCGGCAATAAATCCAATCATCGACTCTTAAATTAGCAGTGCTTTGTTCCACTGCAACTCTGTGCTGTGTCTAACGTTAAACTAAGCGCACTCCAAGGTAACTCCGCCAGAACACCGATGCCTTGAGATGTTTTCACGAACAAGAGGAATCAGAGATCTTAGAGAACTCTTACTTACAGGAAGAACGTGTAAGTTCCGAGTACATAGTCACTTACCTGACTATGCATAAATTTCCAGGACGCTCCAGGCGGGTTTCTGCTTACCTGTGATCCCAATACGGCTGGTGCGAGAGAAAATGAAAAGGGGACGAAGACAGTATTGTTCAGAAAGTCAATTTAATTGGCAGGAAAATGATTATTTCTGAAACCTGTGCAGGATGAAATAAGACGGGAGCAGTTACGAGTTCTATCAGGCTGTTGCCGCCATCCTGCTCAGCTGCTTGATTACGTCATCAAGACAACGAGCGACGCACATTTGGTTTTATTTACGAATAATTATAAAATAGGCAATCACTGGGTGATTAAGTTTTTGTTCTCGTTGCTACACTTAACGATGTCCGCCATCTCGCATGGTGCGATGTGAAATCGAGCGGCGCAATTATTGCAGTCAACTTACTCTTCACCTGTATACAGCTGCCTTTCGATGCTTTCATTTGCTTTCAGAACTTTGTACAAAGGCGTTTGTTCAAAGAAAATTATTAATTGAAATGTTTGATTTTAAAATTTCGAGCTACGATAAATATTCTGATTAAAATTTTGGGGTAATATATAATTATTATTTTTTTAAATTCGTTGTTGGCTGTAGAATATATTGGTTATAAAATATTCATTTTAATTTTTACCCACTTTACTTTTACCAATGTTGAAATTTTGTTTTAAAATAAAATAATTGTAATTTGATCTTAATTTGACAAATCTATTACGACTTTGAAATTTTGAAAAACTTGCACTATAAAAATCTGAATATGCTTATAACCTTATAAATATCGTTAAGAAGTTATTTATGGCTAAAAAACGTCAGATTTTTAACATTTATAGGTATCTTTTAGAATATATAAAACTATTATTTTATTTATTGCATTAGAGCTTACCTAGTTAGTACAATTCATCAGAAACAAATATGGTTGACCTACTAAAAGAATGTACTCGATATCTACTAAACTCTTTATTCACATATACTAGACTCAGCGACGAATGTCTCCTTCATCATTAATGGTATGACATTATTATTATTAATATCACTATCATTATTAATATATTATTATTTATTGATATTTAATTATTACAATAAATACGTAGAATTATATTGGCTATATTATTTTTACTGCTATGGACCGAATTTAAATTTTAAATATAGCGTGAAAATTTTGACTTCCCCCGTTTACTTGTATGCTGTAAAAGAAAATGAAAAAAAATATTATATAAAAAAGCGTATAATTGAGATAGCACTCAAATATAATGACGGGTATAAATATAACATCAACAAAAAGCCCACCATTGTGTTATCGCTAGCAGTTGCTAAATAAGAGACATTCTGAAATAAATTTGCGTATAGTATGAGCAAGGTGCATGGATGAGGTCACAACCTTAAGACCCTCAGAAGGAATCCGTTACATTGGCAATGATCTTGGGCACAGCGCTCTATGCAACTTGTTTAATATGGTGTGTTTGAGCAACCAACTGACCTCACCTTGCCTCGCATTGACCCCCGTGCCCAATGCCAATGTCTCTTGCTTCTTGTGAATGGCTTACAACCGGATATGTGTGGGCCAATTCCTATATCTGGGTTACGTTATGAAGGGTCTATACACCGTCAGCAATTCTTTATTTGCATACAGACTGCGTAATTACCATAAAAAATTTGAAGCCGCTTAAAATCTTTAAAAATTAACTTTTTGAAATACAGCTTGGAAAGCCCTAGCTACTAAACCGTGTATGTTTCGTGTTCCGAAAAGAACAAACTTGGGAATTATCACCTGCTCGAAGCTACGTAACTCTATCTCGATTCTTAATCAATAGATCAAGATAATCAATTCTGGCTTCGTCTAAACTTGGCTTTGTTATCTACTTAGGAATAAATAAATTAGATCTTCCTCAGGGTCTATGGTTGCACTTTGTCTCATAGATCTGGTGGAATGTTTACATCACCACTCCATTTACCAGACTGTTAAAACATTCGTCTTTTTCGCATAACGAAATTTACTAAACAGTTAAAGCTTCTTTAGTATCACACAAAGTAGCATGTAGTCACTCTTCGCTGCGTTATAGAGCTGGTAAGAGACCGTGCCACCGGCCACTCTTCGCTCCAGTTGAGAGGAGATAAGAGAGGCCGCGTCACCGGCCACTCTTCGCTCCAGTTGAGAGGAGATAAGAGAGGCCGCGTCACCGGCCACTCTTCGCTCCAGTTGAGACCGGGTAAGAGAGACCGCGCCATCGATCGCTTTCGCTCCGGTTGAGATCAGGACAGAGACCGCGCCACCGGCCTCTCTTCGTTCCGGTTGAGAGCAGGTAAGAGAGACCGAGCCACTGGTCACTCTTCGCTCCGGTTGAGAGCAGGTAAGAGAGACCGCGCCACCGGCCTCTCTTCGTTCCGGTTGAGAGCAGGTAAGAGAGACCGCGCCACCAGTCCCTCTTCGCTCCAGTTGAGACCGGGTAAGAGAGACCGCGCCATCGATCGCTCTTCGCTCCGGTTGAGATCAGGACAGAGACCGCGCCACCGGCCTCTCTTCGTTCCGGTTGAGAGCAGGTAAGAGAGACCGAGCCACTGGTCACTCTTCGCTCCGGTTGAGAGCAGGTAAGAGACCGAGCCACTGGTCACTCTTCGCTCCGGTTGAGAGCAGGTAAGAGACCGCACCACCAGCTAAGACACCATGCCCCTTTAATTCCTTAACCTTCTCAGTTTCCCAGTACCAGGGATTTATTTTCCATCTACAGTAACGTAAATCCAGCTACCCTTCGTTATTCGTATTATTGCAAGGTTTGTAATATGTGTATACCCCATTGTGACCCCGATAAATAGTAGGCCTATTTTGCGTACTTAATCCTGCCCACTCGGTTCCATAATATTTTGTCCCTGTTAGAGAGTAGGTATATTCTTCGTACTTGATCCTGCCCACTCGGTTCCATAATATTTTGTCCCTGTTAGAGAGTAGGCCTATTTTTCGTACTTGATCCTGCCCACTCGGTTCCATAATATTTTGTCCCTGTTAGAGAGTAGGTATATTCTTCGTACTTGATCCTGCCCACTCGGTTCCATAATATTTTGTCCCTGTTAGAGAGTAGGTATATTCTTCGTACTTGATCCTGCCCACTCGGTTCCATAATATTTTGTCCCTGTTAGAGAGTAGGCCTATTTTTCGTACTTGATCCTGCCCACTCGGTTCCATAATATTTTGTCCCTGTTAGAGAGTAGGTATATTCTTCGTACTTGATCCTGCCCACTCGGTTCCATAATATTTTGTCCCTGTTAGAGAGTAGGTATATTCTTCGTACTTGATCCTGCCCACTCGGTTCCTTAATATTTTGTCCCTGTTAGAGAGTAGGTATATTCTTCGTACTTGATCCTGCCCACTCGGTTCCATAATATTTTGTCCCTGTTAGAGAGTAGGCCTATTTTTCGTACTTGATCCTGCCCACTCGGTTCCATAATATTTTGTCCCTGTTAGAGAGTAGGTATATTCTTCGTACTTGATCCTGCCCACTCGGTTCCATAATATTTTGTCCCTGTTAGAGAGTAGGTATATTCTTCGTACTTGATCCTGCCCACTCGGTTCCATAATATTTTGTCCCTGTTAGAGAGTAGGCCTATTTTTCGTACTTGATCCTGCCCACTCGGTTCCATAATATTTTGTCCCTGTTAGAGAGTAGGTATATTCTTCGTACTTGATCCTGCCCACTCGGTTCCATAATATTTTGTCCCTGTTAGAGAGTAGGTATATTCTTCGTACTTGATCCTGCCCACTCGGTTCCATAATATTTTGTCCCTGTTAGAGAGTAGGCCTATTTTTCGTACTTGATCCTGCCCACTCGGTTCCATAATATTTTGTCCCTGTTAGAGAGTAGGTATATTCTTCGTACTTGATCCTGCCCACTCGGTTCCATAATATTTTGTCCCTGTTAGAGAGTAGGTATATTCTTCGTACTTGATCCTGCCCACTCGGTTCCATAATATTTTGTCCCTGTTAGAGAGTAGGCCTATTTTTCGTACTTGATCCTGCCCACTCGGTTCCATAATATTTTGTCCCTGTTAGAGAGTAGGTATATTCTTCGTACTTGATCCTGCCCACTCGGTTCCATAATATTTTGTCCCTGTTAGAGAGTAGGTATATTCTTCGTACTTGATCCTGCCCACTCGGTTCCTTAATATTTTGTCCCTGTTAGAGAGTAGGTATATTCTTCGTACTTGATCCTGCCCACTCGGTTCCATAATATTTTGTCCCTGTTAGAGAGTAGGCCTATTTTTCGTACTTGATCCTGCCCACTCGGTTCCATAATATTTTGTCCCTGTTAGAGAGTAGGTATATTCTTCGTACTTGATCCTGCCCACTCGGTTCCATAATATTTTGTCCCTGTTAGAGAGTAGGTATATTCTTCGTACTTGATCCTGCCCACTCGGTTCCATAATATTTTGTCCCTGTTAGAGAGTAGGCCTATTTTTCGTACTTGATCCTGCCCACTCGGTTCCATAATATTTTGTCCCTGTTAGAGAGTAGGTATATTCTTCGTACTTGATCCTGCCCACTCGGTTCCATAATATTTTGTCCCTGTTAGAGAGTAGGTATATTCTTCGTACTTGATCCTGCCCACTCGGTTCCTTAATATTTTCCTATTGTTAGTACCAGACTATTCTTATGTTTTGTCTTTATTAGCTTTTTCTACTTGCGCCTAACCTTCCTTATGCTTATTGTTACAAGGGGTTGCGAGAAGACAATGGTTGACACAATATTATGTCCCTGTTAAAGAGTAGGTCTACATGAATAAGCTACTCTACTTAGCCTGAAATCCCCTTGGTTGCAATATCCCTCCTATATCCTCTACCAGGGATTTACAAAACTAGTCACAATATTATGTCCCTGTTAGAGAGTAGGTCTACATGAATAAGCTACTCTACTTAGCCTGGAATCCCCTTGGTTGCAATATCCCTCCTATATCCTCTACCAGGGATTTACAAAACTAGTCACAATATTATGTCCCTGTTAGAGAGTAGGTCTACATGAATAAGCTACTCTACTTAGCCTGGAATCCCCTTGGTTGCAATATCCCTCCTATATCCTCTACCAGGGATTTACAAAACTAGTCATACTGGTTATAACTAAAAAAGTAACCACTTGCTTTATAATTATGTTTTTTAATTCCACCAATTTAATAAATAGGGAAGGATTATCTTTGAATCTTCAGCTACTCTGAATGAAAACAAGCCGTCACCTGGGTAGGCCGCCACAGTAAGTCAAGAATGCACGCATCTAAGTAGTTACAATACGGCTAGAGAAATGGTTGATGTTCGTGACTCTGAAACTGTCCTGTAGTTTTGCTAATCAAGCCCAGCACAGGAAGTTCTTTGTAAACATGTAAATGACATGGTGCTGTACAAGTGTCCTGAAACGATACACTCTGGACAAAGGGAAGTTCGTGTTGGTGTCGGTCATCCTCGACCGCACATTGTTGTCCCGAACGTTTCTGAATATTAGCGAAGGGATGATCTGACATTAGCTGTGTCCACACCGATGGTTTTTAATACAGTTTTCAGTAAATGAAATATTTACTGTCTCTTTTTATTTAACGAGCTACGCTTTAGCCACTGATTGCCCTTATGTTGTTAAAAACCTTATATTTCTAACCGTATGACGTTTTAAAAGTGCAATCGTTATCAGGTAAGGAAGAGTTGATAGGCATGAATCTCCGCTGTTACAAGGAGACGGGTTAATTCCCTAAAATTAGCCGTAACTAGATAGGTCGCAAGTACTAACTCCGAATGGGTTTAACGTCTATGTTTCAAGAATATTAAACGTTTAGAGCACATGAATAATTTGAACAATTCAAAAAACAGGAGCCTTGACGGTAAA
Organism: Prosapia bicincta; assembly: GCA_036971475.1. Lineage (NCBI taxonomy): Eukaryota > Metazoa > Arthropoda > Insecta > Hemiptera > Cercopidae > Prosapia > Prosapia bicincta. The sequence continues at coordinate 35,929,721 of JBAIZL010000009.1, read as the reverse complement.
GGTTTCGAAGCAAAAATCTCAAGAACTTGAGAAAATTTTAATTTTTTGTGTCTCTTTAGCCCGGATTATAGAAAGACTAAGGGCTTGTAGGGGCAAATGCCCCTATTCATATTGAAACAAATTTTAAACTTTTGTATAATAATTTTATTTGTTTAATACAAATTAATTTATTATAATTCATAACAAATTTTTCATAACACAATTTCCTCATAAGCTATATTTTTTGTGAATGTAATTTCAATCTGATTTTTTTGACCAATCGTGTTATCAATATGTGTCTTTAATCCATCTTGAGAATTTACTTTACTTAGTGCAACAGTTGATCATGTGTAAAAACAGGTTTGGTCGATGGAAGCCATACTTATAGTTATTGAAAGTGTAAGTCTTAAAGGAAATTGGTTCCTTTTCTTTTGAAATGGCATTATAGGATCTGTTGATATTAATTTAATTATTGCTAAAAATATGTTTCTTTTCTAGAACCAGCGATTATTTCTAATTTAATACACTTGTCAAACATATCTAGTACGATAAGACGTACTCCCCTAACTAAACCTGATCCCAAGTTCATATGTCTAATTAATCTTTAATATTATTAAAATATTTGTACTCAGCTGTTTTTCATTGCAATATGTTTCTTATGGAGATTTTTGGTAACTTTAAGATCCTCAAAACACTATAAATGTTGTAAATTGAGAAGGCCCTATATTTTCCCCCGCTTCTTCGTGTCAGTACCTTCAATTTGAGCCATTTCGCAGCTCTGTACGACCTTCCAAGCTCCCACAATTTTTCACTCAAAATACGAAATCATATACATGGTTTTGGACTTGAACTTTATGGATATTTAAAAAAATAATGTTCACGGAGGGGATAAAAGTATACTGCTACATTGCGGAGAATATAGTTTGTGAATAAACAAAAATGCATTTGTTTTACTTTCGTCCTACATTTTTAGGTGTACTCACTTGATTGACTTTCACTTTATAGTTGGATTTTAATTTTCTTTTAATTTTGCATTCTCTTTATCCGCTTTTAGTTTTCTTTCTTTTTTATTCTTTATTTATTTTTTATTGGTTTCAGCCACATCGTTTTTATATTGGGTTTAATTTTTGAAAACATATACGATTATAACAGATATAAATAAAAGGTGTTTTAGAGAGATGCTTTATGAAAAGTTATTTTTCTACGCTTTTATGGACGATGGACTATAAAGAGAGATTTATTTGTCTCTTCAAAGTATTAATGATGTAAACTGTATCTAGAGCTTTGACATTTCAGAACTCTCTTTGTGTTGTTTTGTCTGTCCTACACGTGTAAACACTGTCTCCGTAGTGCCAAAGGGACAGCTGCGTCTCAAGCTATTCGGTTATAAACCAAAGCGAGCTGTAAAAACTTCATGCATAGATATGAGACACTTAATCAAAACGCTCACAAATTGCTGGCTACCTGAAACAATAGGCTATTGTGAATTGTAACTCTTTCGTACAAGATAGATTAATAATCACATATCTAGAAAAAAACAAATGGAATTCTAAACTGGGAGGAGAGACCAGTAGTGCGGTGTAGTGTGTTTTAATGATGGAGGCATAGTTAATGACAAAGCTCCATCTATCTTGTGTGATAGACGGTCGCTGTACTTTGATGACTGTACCTTGACCTTACCAGTTTTCTCGTAAGAGAGTCGTTGAGATGTTACTACTTAAGTCATTGCCCTATACGCATGCGCAGTCATGGTTGTCAATAATACCGAAATAACTTAGATGTAACCTGTATGTGTACAGAGGGGTTAGACACAACTCTGTGGTTCCTTATCCAAACGTGTCTACTATAGGGATACAACCTTGCTACCATGGGAAATACTCCTACTATTTCCTAATAAACCTTCCTATGTCAACAAGAAAAAAGTAATTCTGATGTTTTCCGTCCCTATCGCAATGATCTACGAAATCTGTCTTTGAGCGATCCAAGGGTAACGTAGCTATAGAGTTTCTTGCCAACCAGGACTCCAGGGAAGACGGGATACCGACAGTGCTGCGTCCAGGTTCCGACATATAACTGTATATAGTTGGATGGTAGTAGAGATAATAATGCTACTAAAACCACCCATCCAATAATTTGCTAATACTTGTTCCCATCATGATAAAGCGTCTGAAATCGATTTTTTATGAATAGATCCTGATAAATTCTTTGGATATAGATACGTTATCTAATACTATTTCAGGACTGTGTAAAATATAATGTATCAGGGCTATATAATATCGGCCCTGATTGAGAACGAAAGCATCAAGAAATCTTCAAGACAGATATACAGACTGAGACAGAAAAAAACCTAATTATAATCACAAAAGGGAAAACTAAAGAGAAATCAAGGCAACTGTTCCACATGATGTTGAATAGCTGGATACTTAGGTTTCTAAATGCCTAGTTTTTGTTTGGAATATTTCCTTTACCCTGTGCAGCTAAGATTTTCTCGTCATATACTTTTACTTTGGCTCTCAGAGTTCATTAACACTAGTTTAATTTGTCCGAGATAACTCTCTTCCATATAGCATGGATGTGGTTTTACGGAAAAGGGTAAACCACTCTTTCAACTATATCTCCTTGTGAAGGAATAGAAAGATAGATCCTTATGTGGAATAGTCTCCGGTCTAGGCATATGAAACCTCTAACCAACATATACGACCTCATACTGTTGACTAGCATCAAGCCCGTGGTACCCTTGTGCAAGAGGAGTGAGGCCTGAACTGGTCGTGGGACGAGACGTACTGCAGTCAGACACTGCACCAGTAGAACCTTCCGAATGCCCAGGTTTCCTTACCTCGATACCCTGTCTGATTAGTTCGGTCCAGGTAGTGCAATCGGACCTCTGTCCATTCTCGGTTAGCCTTACCTAAAGGCCGGACCCTCAGACTCGGGACTTGGTCCTATGTGGGCATAGACCCAACCCGTGGAACCTTGAGCTTGCAGACCATTACAGTATTAAAGCACGCATGTACCATGTAGATACCTCTCTAACCCTCTTGAGACGGGTCTAATTTTATAAGCTAGCACTTGGCCCATAGGTAGAAATTGTGTGTTAATCATGTATAAAACATCAGTCACTATCACAATCCCTCATCGGTGGCATAAATTGTGGCCTACACGACTCAACCCTTAGACAATCCTATTAGCACGCTTCCGTAAACGCCCTATTTTCATTTATTGTTAGTTTTACTATACATTAAAAGATATTAAGTAAAAAAAAATAACGAGTCAACGGATGTCCATGGGTCGATGTTTTTGAAAATGATGGCGTTCCCTCCACTCTCCCCTCGTCCTCGGCCTCTCAGCAAGGCCTGCAGCCCCCAAGCGCCAGCTTAAAAATTGTTACCTATACTTGGGGAACGGACAATGCCTAAGATACTGTAATTATGTCAGGGAATCATAATGTCCCATCTAATCCCATACATCCTACCTCATGTTTCTTCCTAATTGGAGGGGTAATGGTTAGATATCTCTTTAAAATCCTTGCAAAGATTAGGGAAATTTGCAACAGTAGACGGCTTCAAAATGGTAGAGGCGTGATCGGTTTATGCTCTTCAAAGTAGAGAAAGCTTTTCGTTCGATCAGTTACGTCGCTTCGGAAGTATTTACTTTCACTCATACTAAGGCCATACCTTGAGTTTTAGATCAAAATATGAAATCATAACCATTTAAACGAAACTGTTCCCTTGTTTTAACAGTGTTTAACACTTGTCTTTGTTTACATATTTTTTAAACTGCAGAGATATTTGTCTTTTCCACTTCGTTTTGAGTTAAATTAAACACTTAGGTTATACATGCACAGCCAGGGGTACGCTGTTGGTGACAAGGCTTGTACTTCCGTTGTGCTTCCAAGCCGCAAATATTTCCTCTTCCTAACCACATCCTTGCCGAGAGCATCCTGATCCTGCCGGATTCTTTCCTGCCCCGCTCTTGTCGCGCTTAACGGGTTCATGTTTACGCTTCAATAATTCGGTTGTGTCGGGCTTTGTTTTATTAAGTTTTTTTTTTATATTTTCCAAATTTCAAGTTAAGAGATTTACAATAATGGAATGCCTATAGAAAAACAATGAAGAAACCAAAGTAAAAATTAGTACAAAAAAAAGTAAAATTTAAATAATTAAAATAAATAAAAAAAAATATATAAACATTAAAAAGCAATCACAACACTAAATGTTCTTTGAAATGAAATAGTTTTTTAAAAACTTGAAAATAATTAGCAAATAAACTATGCAGTAAAAAACGGTTTAATGAAAGTAGAATTATAACAAATTTGTTTTAATTAATCTATCTTTAAACTAATATTTCAGTTTTATATTTTCTCATGTTATTGCATTATTGTTTATATATTTCCTCCTTCATGGAAATTTAAAATTTTAGTGAGCAAATTGTATTACAGAACGTAAGTCACTCCAAGAACACTGTCTATAGCTTTAACATGTAACTGTTGAAGATGCGATCCTTGGAAATGGTAACGTCGAGCATTGCTTCGCCCAAGAACGTTAATACTTGGATGCTTCGTGCTATACTGATATTCCTTGGTACTACGTTTGTAGCAAAATCAGACTCAAGCAGGGCTTACGTTTTAGAAATATGTTTTTTTGTTTATTACATTTTAAATCTTTTTTAAATAAATTTGGTACCGCAATACAAACACATTGCTAGTGGACTATCCAAATATAAACTTGTTTTAATTTGTCCCCTATGGATATTGAACCGATACTCTTTTTAACAAATTGACCAAAATCGGCCCAAATTTCAACTTGATAAACCCGAACCCTTTACTGGTGAAGGAAGAATGATCCAATTATGAGCTTGTTTAAATTGGCCAACCAAGAATAGTGAATCCGTGCTCTTTTACTAGTCAAGTAAGAACCGTCCAAATAGACCTATAAGCTTGTTTGTATTTGTCCACCACGGATATCGAACTCGTACCCCTTTACTAATAGAGCAAAAACAGTCCAAATAACTAGTTTGAATCTCTTCACTAATGATATTGAGCCTGTATCTCTTTGCTAGTGAAGCAGAAATAGCCAAAGTTAACTAAGTATCAATGATTTGTGAATAGGAGGGTAAGATAATGCATTTTGTGGAGAAAGTGAATTTTCAGTCAAAGTTAATTTTAAGTATAAAGTTTTTTTTAATCTGTCCACTTCGGTGATTGAATCCTTTCTCATTTATTAAAAAAAAGCCAGTACGGCGACCACCATACGGCCTAGAAACGGGCTAGACTGGTCTAGAGTCTACTGTATATCTCGTCCATGTCTGTAATTGATCGCTTGTCTATTACCGGACGTGACGAATTATCCAGTTTCCGCCTTGTAAACATTTTAATTAATTTTTTCTCACAGTTTATAAATAGGGTGCGGTTTGATCAGAACATTTTAATGTATGTAAAAGAATGTGTGTACAGGATAGTGCAACGCGAAGGTCGGTATCACGAATTTGAAGTTCCCGATGTTATCAACGCAGATAAATATTTGCGTTTCATTTTCGCGAAGATTTATAACTACTTGGGTCCGTGCACACCGTTATACGGGTTCCGTGATGATTTCTGTGTGCATGGCGAAGGGTGCGTTGACCTCGCAAACCGTAAACATTTCCAATCATCCTGAACATTGAGAAAGGGAATATCGGGTACCGGCGAGATTGTGTTTTCGCGCATAAATCACGCGCGCAGTTTCTGATTGTCATTTTAAAGATTTATTTAGTCGGCATGAAATAATAGATGTGATGTATTATTTTACTTAGAGGAGTAATGGCTTGGTACCGAGTGAACGGTGTTGGGATGACCTTTGCCTTCGACTCACTCGTAAATATTTTCTCGAGCTGTTCTAAGTACTTCAGTTGTCAATCAATTCGCTATCCTTGTTGCTAGTTATACACCGCGGGTAAGATTTAAGTTGTGTTTACATTGAGTATAGATGGTTGCGTAAAGGTGCACCCAGAGGGGGGAGACGTTATTATGCTTGTCAGTACGTTAATCCTGTTTGTAACTGTTCCTGTCCATCTTGTTAGGTAATTACATTTTACACAGAAACATAATATACCGTTGTACGGTGTTGCCAAGTTGCAGATACTTCTGCCTATAGGCTATAATCGACCGATTGTTGGAACACAACTAAGATAGAACGCGTGTAAAGTAAAATATTTGATATATTCATGTTTATATTTTGGAATTTTGTGGAAGTCTAAAGAATTCACATTTACGTATAATTAAAGCTCTGAAGTTTTCACAGTATATTTATTGTCGGTTCTTCCGTCTTTATACATTGTAGTTTTGTTAGTACTTTTTTGTATTCTCTTATTGTACAAGAGCTTTTTTATTCATTATCTAGCTACTCAGGGTGTAAAGTTGGAATACTGTTGAAAAAAGCCAATATTTAGCTGAGCCATTTTATTGCATGGTCTGAGGCCCAAGCAACTAAGATACACCTAATGATTGCACGGTCTAAGGCCTCCCTAATTAAGATGCATCTTAGCCACCTAATTGCACTCTCTAAGGCCTCTGCAACCAAGATGCACTTTGTCATCTGATTGCATGGTCTAAGGCTACCGCAATCAAGATGCAGCTTAACCACCTGATTGCAAGCTCTATGGTCTCTCCAACTAAGATTTAGTTTGGCCACCTGATTGTACGCTGTAATGCCTTCGAAAACAGTATTTAGCTTTGCCACTTGATTGGACGCTCTAAGGCCACCGCAACCAAGATGCAGCTTAGTCGCCTGATTGCAAGCTCTAAGGTCTCTCCAACTAAGATTTAGTTTGGCCACCTGATTGTACGCTGTAATGCCTTCGAAAACAGTATTTAGCTTTGCCACTTGATTGGACGCTCTAAGGCCACCGCAACCAAGATGCAGCTTAGTCGCCTGATTGCAAGCTCTAAGGTCTCTCCAACTAAGATTTAGTTTGGCCACCTGATTGCACGCTGTAATGCCTTCGAAAACAGTATTTAGCTTTCCCACTTGGTTGGACGCTCTAAGGCCACCGCAACCAAGATGCAGCTTAGTCACCTGATTGCACGCTGTAATGCCTTTGAAAACAGTATTTAGCTTTCCCACTTGATTGGACGCTCTAAGGCCACCGCAACCAAGATGCATTTTAGCCAACCGATTGCACACTCTACTACGGCCTCCGGAACCAAGTTGCACCTTAGATGCCGGATTGCACGCTGTAATGCCTCTGAAAACAGTATTTAGCTTCCCCAGCTGATTGGGTCGCTCTAGAGCCACCGTAACCAGTATGCAGCTTAACCACCTGATCGCAAGGTTTAGGGCCTCCCCAACTAAGATTTAGCTAAGCCACCTGATTGCAAGCTCTAAGGCTTCCCCAACTAAGATTTAAAATATGTCTACTACTTAGATGTAATATTGGCAACATTAAATAAAAAACAATTGCCAATAAACGTACTATAGATATGTGTGTGTGCGTGCGTGCGTGCGCGTGTGTGTGTGTGTGTGTGTGTGTGTGTGTGTGTGTGTGTGTGTGTGTGTGTGTGTGTGTGTGTGTGTGCTGATACGTATGGAAAATTATGATGAATAGTTATTATCTCATCTAACATTGACGAGGAGAACCCAACAACAGCTGAAGAGCGGTTGGGTTCACCTCGTCAGTGCTAGATGAGAATCTAGCGAAACGTCGGAACTGCGATTCTATGCACTGGAGAATGAACGGATGTACTCCAGATAATAACTATTCATATATATATATATATATATATATATATATATATATATATATATATACATAGTGATATGTTTTCTTGTAATAAAATATATTCTTTAAACATATTCATAAAACTATACTTGTTTTTGAAGTATTTTCAATATATACAAGATATTTTTCGTGTTTCCTCTGCTTCAACCTTTCTTGCAAAACCCTCTTAAAACACAAAAAGCTTTTTCACAAATTTTCATATTAATAAATAACAACTCCTAATATAGTATTACATTATTAAAAACTAAATAAAACAAATATTTAGAAACTAATATACAACGGCGCTCGAGATAAATGTAGAAGCCGTTAATATAACGGGTTAAGGCTGTAAAATAATATAGCTGTTGTGTCGATGTGATGGCAGACCGAGCAACCCTAACTACGCGCATCGGTTTGGCCGCCGAAGTGCGTCCTCACAATGGGCACCACAATCCCACAATTGCCTTTTTTGTTGGATTACTTATTAGAGCATGTATTTGTATACGGGACCGCAACCAGAGAATTGAATACGCCAACCATGCGTGTCGATTGTAAAAAGTCTTATAATTTTGAATGCAAAGTTCAAAGAAAGATCTAGATTTCACTTCTTGGCGCTGTTAAATTGCGGGAGATTTTTTTAAGACCTCTTAATTTGAAAGAAAGGTATAGAGTATTTAATAAAATTTTGTTTTAATTTCACGTGTGGAGGTCAAATTTCAGGTTATTTCGATACCACTTTCAATTTTCTGATTTAACCATTATAAATATATTTTCATCTTTAATTTAGATTTTTTTTAAATAAATATTTATTTAGTTTATAACGATAATCCGAAAAAAGCATCCGGCTATACATATTTTTTGTATTCGTTTATAGTTTTCTGTGTAAAGATGGTTTTTTTTCACTACCCCCAAATTGCCCTTGTGTTTACTACCCACTCTTTCTCATCTTGTAATTTATTTAGCTTCACGTATTTTGTCGTCTGATATTTTCTTATCAGTGTTTACTTGAACAGTGTGCTGAAGTGTATTTGAAATAAAGAAGACGATGGAAGACAAGAAGAAGAAAAGTGGCAGGATTATACATAGCCTCGCGACTTTAATCCTCCTCCCGAAAATACACCATTTACAAAAGGATCGGAGAGTCTACCCTAGCATGTGAAACCACTACCCCAACGAAACCTTTCCTCAATTCCTGTACTCGGAGGACAGAACCTCCGTGGGCTAAGTACATGATCCGTGGTACCCTTCTTGTTAACTAAGCGCCGAGGCCCAGAATGGTCTCTGGCCCTTGATTCCGCACCTCGATATGCGCATAATGGGACCACTACAGCATGTCTAGCCCTCCAGACGTGGTACTTGCCCCGGCTGGGACTTACAGCGCTTGGATCAGAGTTTCCGCCGTCCGTTTATCCTTTACAAAGAAAGTAGCTGGTTTCTTCATTTGTAAGAATACACGGAGAAAATAGCAAACATGTACCCTTCGAAAGTGGATAAGGTCTTCTTGAACATTGTAGAAACTGAATGTTCGCTAAACGTAGAGGATCTTAGAAACGTTGATTCTTACCAAACGTAGAGGATCTTAGAAACGTTGATTATTACCAAACGTAGAGGATCTTAGAAACGTTGATTATTACCAAACGTAGAGGATCTTAGAAACGTTGATTCTTACCAAACGTAGAGGATCTTAGAAACGTTGATTCTTACCAAACGTAGAGGATCTTAGAAACGTTGATTCTTACCAAACGTAGAGGATCTTAGAAACGTTGATTCTTACCAAACGTAGAGGATCTTAGAAACGTTGATTATTACCAAACGTAGAGGATCTTAGAAACGTTGATTCTTACCAAACGTAGAGGATCTTAGAAACGTTGATTATTACCAAACGTAGAGGATCTTAGAAACGTTGATTCTTACCTAACGTAGAGGATCTTAGAAACGTTGATTCTTACCAAACGTAAAGGATCTTAGAAACGTTGTTTATTACGAAACGTAGAGGATCTTAGAAACGTTGATTATTACCAAACGTAGAGGATCTTAGAAACGTTGATTCTTACCAAACGGAGAGGATCTTAGAAACGTTGATTCTTACCAAACGGAGAGGATCTTAGAAACGTTGATTCTTACCAAACGTAGAGGATCTTAGAAACGTTGATTCTTACCAAACGTAGAGGATCTTTTGAAACGAAATTTGTTTATAGACTTTAGTAGTGATAGCAATGGAGTGGGGGTTGCCCACTCGACCTATTTTCGCAGTGAGGTTTTATCTATACGTTACACCAATACATAAGAAGAACAATTAGGATGGTTAGGTGGCCCTTAGAATCCTACCTAATGATCTTATACTTGGGAAAGGAGGGAATCATTGCTTGTGTGGGCAGGGTTGCTTACCAGTAGGGTCTGATACAGTATACCATCAACCCTTTATGACAATATATGTGATCGAGATAGCGTTTGAATATATGTGTCTGTATTTGGTCAGTAGGTGTAGTGAGTACCACGAGGGTCTAAAGTAAGTTATCGGAGTTGAAGCAAAGCTAAACTGGCCAAAGCTAAAATCAAAAAGCATTCTGATAAGATGAAATAACGTTGTCCTAACACTTTTTTAATCACGTGTTGTAGTAAATCTATTGGCGACATCTCAATAAATTAATTGAAATGCAATATGTAAAAGCAAACGTTTAAATTTAGACGTTTAATTTAAGGTGTGTAATTATTTTGCAATGTGATTAACTAAAAGCCAAAGCTGTTCAATTTTCTCAATTTATTACTGTGTTAAAGAGCATTCGTCCAAACGAACTGAACATAAAGTATTTTAAGTGGGAAGTTAGGGTCAAGTAATTTTTGAGAGGGCGGACAGAATGTCCGGGCCGATCAGAATGTGTTAATGCATCTATGACTTAACCTAACCTAACAACATATCTTGTTAATGAATGTAGCGGGACCCTTTATGTTAGCGAGTGATGGAACCGTCTTTGAATTAATCGACGTTTTTACAAGACGTTCAAAGAACAGTTAGATTAGAAAGGTTGTAAGCGTTAAGAGCAATAATGTGATAAAATAATTTGTTTCAAGTTGTCTTTTAATTGTTTTCAATTGCCTGTGCATGTATAGGCCCTATTTCCATGTAACACACTATAAATAGATTTATTCGTGCAGAAATTCTTGTTTTAGAGTGATTTCAAAATGGAGTAAGGATAATAATACTTGTGATACTGAAGTAGAAGCTGTACAGAATGTTTACTTTTAAATGTTATTTCGATTGTCCACAATGAGAGTGTTTGGCTCTTGGTTATAGTGTTGTAACGTAAATATTAAATAAATGCAATTTGTTAAATTCAAGAATAATTTAGTAGCGCGTACAAAATTAGAATTTTCGTTTTGTGTGAAGATTAATTTTATCGATTTAATGTGTTTTCATCTTACCCAGTAAAATTTGGACACTATTTGGTCTGTTCTTGCGAATGTAAAACGTGCTACCCACCTCCCTTATCGAAATTCCCGGAATCAGTTGTAGAACAGCAATAAATAAATGAAGATTAATTATTAGCGCGGTTCGCACAGTGTTGGCCGTCATTCAAGCTGCTACAATGGACAAAGGTTTAGCTGACGAGTAGCGTAATGACAACTTTAATGAAGAGACAATGTTGGTGTTCAGCCAAAACGCATTGCCGGCCGGCTGACATTCGCTCTACGCGGTCGTTGGCTTTATGGGCAGTAGCGCCTCGTAAATAATGTTTGTGGGTGGTTAGTAATATATATACGCATGGGGATAACAATTAGTGCAGTTCTGGAAAACCTACGTGCTTCTGCGGCCCACAGTCGTTTGTGATTGTTACAAATATCAATAAATTGTGTTAGTTTGTACTCTTTGAATGCAGATTAAGCCCCCGATTACCTGCGGAAGGTGGGATAAACGGTACACGCTTATACTTACCCTGGTTGTGTGCGGTTCTATGGTGACCGCTTTCTCAACCTTACCTGCGGAAGGTGGAATAAACAGTTCACGCTTATACTTACCCCGGTTGTGTGCGGTTGTATGGTGACGGCATACTCAACCTTACCTGCGGAAGGTGGGATAAACAGTACACGCTTATACTTACCCCGGTTGTGTGCGGTTCTATGGTGACAGCATACTCAACCTTCGGAAGGTGGGATAAGCAGTACACGCTTATACTTACCCCGGTTATGTGCGGTTCTATGGTGACGGCATACTCAACCTTACCTGCGGAAGGTGGGATAAACAGTACACGCTTATACTTGCCCCGGTTGTGTGCGGTTCTATGGTGACCGCTTTCTCAACCTTACCTGCGAAAGGTGGAATAAACAGTTCACGCTTATACTTACCCCGGTTGTGTGCGGTTGTATGGTGACGGCATACTCAACCTTACCTGTGGAAGGTGGGATAAACAGTACACGCTTATACTTACCTCGGTTGTGTGCGGTTCTATGGTGACGGCATACTCAACCTTCGGAAGGTGGGATAAGCAGTACACGCTTATACTTACCCCGGTTATGTGCGGTTCTATGGTGACGGCATACTCAACCTTACCTGCGGAAGGTGGGATAAACAGTACACGCTTATACTTGCCCCGGTTGTGTGCGGTTCTATGGTGACGGCATACTCAACCTTACCTGCGGAAAGTGGGATAAACAGTACACGCTTATACTTGCCCCGGTTGTGTGCGGTTATATGGTGACGGCATACTCAACCTTACCTGTGGAAGTTGGGATAAACAGTACACGCTTATACTTACCCCGGTTGAGTGGGACTCTATGGCAACCGTTTTCTCAACCTTACCTGCGGAAGGTGGGATAAATAGTACGCGCTTATACTTGCCCCGGTTGTGTGCGGTTCTATGGTGACGGCATATTCAACCTTACCTGCGAAAGGTGGGATAAACAGTACACGCTTATACTTGCCCCGGTTTGTGCGGTTCTATGGTGACGGCACACTCAACCTTACCTGCGGAAGGTGAGATTAACAGTACACGCTTATACTTACCCCGGTTGTGTGCGGTTCTATGGTGACGGCATACTCAACCTTACCTGCGGAAGGTGGGATAAACAGTATACGCTTATACTTGCCCCGGTTGTGTGCGGTTCTATGGTGACGACATACTCAACCTTACCTGCAGAAGGTGGGATAAATAGTACGCGCTTATACTTACCCCGGTTGTGTGCGGTTCTATGGTGGCGGCATACTCAACCTTACCTGTGGAAGGTAGGATAAACAGTACACGATTATACTTGCCCCGGTTGTGTGCGGTTATATGGTGACCGCTTTCTCAACCTTACCTGCGGAAGGTGGAATAAACAGTACGCGCTTATATCAACCCCGGTTGTGTGCGGTTCTATGGTGACCGCTTTCTCAACCTTATCTGCGGAAGGTGGGATAAACAGTACACGCTTATACTTACCCCGGTTGTGTGCGGTTCTATGGTGACGGCATACTCAACCTTACCTGCGGAAGGTGGGGTAAATAGTACGCGCTTATACTTACCCCGGTTGTGTGCGGTTCTATGGTGACCGCTTTCTCAACCTTACCTGCGGAAGGTGGAATAAACAGTACACGCTTATACTTACCCCGGTTGAGTGGGACTCTATGGCAACCGTTTTCTCAACGTTACCTACGGAATATGGGATAAACAGTACAGGCCTACCGGTTGAGTGCGGTTTATAGTGACCGCTTTCTCAGCCAGACTTTATTTCTTCTACCTCTTGTCGCCCATCTTCGTACAAGGAAGAGATTATGTATTAGGGCCCTGGTAGATATATGTCTTCCAAAGTGATCCTGCACAGTTGCCTCATAATCTTCTATTTTAAACACCCTCCTTTCTCACTCTATATCCAGATATAAAATAGGTCTAAATCGAATACATTTATGCAATTTGATTTGTTCGGAAGTTATTTAAACTGTGGCAATCATTGTTAAGATTAATGATTTTGTTAGGCAAAGAAACTAACGTGATCAGGAAACGTAGACGAAAACGCCATAATTCATAGGGGAACGTCTCTGTTGCAACGTATTGATGGTGTTGAGGAAATTACAATAGCAAATGCACGTTTTCCTAACTGCAACATCCTCTCTTGTCAGTTTTAACATCTCCGCCTCCTCATATCACGTTCTGTGCCCTTTCCTTACAGTCCTGTTTGTCTTGGAGCGCACCTGAGCTTGATACAAAGAAATCATCCCCCCCTCCACAGAACATTAACACGCATGCGCTTGCGTGGACGGAGGTGGCCCAGGAGAGTTGACCGTCTCTAGAAGCGAGATAGGTAGCAGAGATAGTGGATAGTTGAAGTGCCTTTGAAATTCGTTTAATTTTGCTTGTGATTTAGAAACCAAATCGTAGTAAAAGCCCAGAAAAAAAAACAAAATAAATATTATAACGAAAATATTTCTCCATTTAACAGTCTACATTTTTACAGGCAAGATTGAAGAGAGTTGCCGAAAAAGCAGTGGATTCAGCGAATTCTTTAAATTTGTATTAAAACTGTTAGAAGCCAGCGTTCCGTGTCCAGTATCAGTACCGCTATCCCGCTACGCTCGGCAATCGATCAATTCGAACAAGTATGTGGTAGAACACCGAACACCTGCTTTGTTTCACCGTTCGAGGTGTCACCTTGAAAACACAATAACTCATTCAAGTAATATATATGATAATCAATAATTCACAGTGGGGCGCTGTGGGATGTGCTAACGTACGCGCACGAGAGGTCCGTCCGTTCTACTGGTGATCCATATTGTAATGGGTGATTCCAAAGTATGATTATCCGGATTGTCTTCGACGTCGTCATTATCATCCCGTCCCACTTCTGTTACGCATAGTATTCACCCTCCATAGTATATGCCTTTCATTTTTAACCTAGGCTACATGCAAGTATTTCTTCGCTGTCCCTATTTTATACATTCTTATAACTAGCTAGCGCCCCGTGGCGGCTGCGCACTCATTTAAAATTCTCACTTTATATGTTGATTTAATCAATTTTAAAACATCTAATAATTGATAATGATTATGGAATGGGAATACAAAGTTATAATAGCGTATTATTTAACCGAAGATATATGCAATTGTATACAGTTGATTGAAGCAATCATGTATAATATTGCAATTTTTAGCCTATAAAAACTATATTTTGCAAAATCATTTCCTAGTGTGCGTCTATGTTATGACCGGAATGTATCCTAAAATTTGCAAGTCTCTACCTTTTATAATTTTGACTCTACGTTGATTCTCATATATATATATATATATATGTGTGTGTGTGTGTGTGTGTGTGTGTGTGTGTGTGTGTGTGTGTGTGTGTGTGTGTGTGTGTGTGTGTGTGTGTGTGTGTGTGTGTGTGTGTGTGTGTGTGTGTGTGTGTGTGTGTGTGTGTGTGTGTGTGTGTGTGTGTGTGTGTGTGTGTGTGTGTGTGTGTGTGTGTGTGTGTGTGTGTGTGTGTGTGTGTGTGTGTGTGTGTGTGTGTGTGTGTGTGTGTGTGTGTGTGTGTGTGTGTGTGTGTGTGTGTGTGTGTGTGTGTGTGTGTGTGTGTGTGTGTGTGTGTGTGTGTGTGTGTGTGTGTGTGTGTGTGTGTGTGTGTGTGTGTGTGTGTGTGTGTGTGTGTGTGTGTGTGTGTGTGTGTGTGTGTGTGTGTGTGTGTGTGTGTGTGTGTGTGTGTGTGTGTGTGTGTGTGTGTGTGTGTGTGTGTGTGTGTGTGTGTGTGTGTGTGTGTGTGTGTGTGTGTGTGTGTGTGTGTGTGTGTGTGTGTGTGTGTGTGTGTGTGTGTGTGTGTGTGTGTGTGTGTGTGTGTGTGTGTGTGTGTGTGTGTGTGTGTGTGTGTGTGTGTGTGTGTGTGTGTGTGTGTGCGTGCGTGCGTGCGTGCGTGCGTGCGTGCGCGCGCGCGCGCGCGCGCGTGTGTGTGTGTGTGTATCAGATAGGTCTCCTAATCCCACTCAATTTGAAATCCGATGCTTCATTACTTACTCCATTTATTATCTTATCGTTTTCATATTTATATATTAATATTTTCATATAATTTCATCATATTTATAAATAATTCAATTTGGGGCACTTGAGTCATCTTATTATCTTTTATAATATGAATTTTTCTAATAAACTGAAAAAAATGTCAAAAGCTGAAGCAGGATATGACATTTTGCTTTCGCTATGGATTATTTTGGTTTTTATGGTTAAAATATATTTTTTAATTTGTATTCTATTATTTTTATTAGGCTGTTATTGATATTACTATTACTTTTTTGAAAATGAACATTTTACTTAAGGAATACTTTATGTCAACTCTTCAATGTTTTTGGGGTTTTAGTTTTAGACCTGTAAATGATTTTCTTCTTTCTTATACTTTCACCCGCTTTTTTCTTATGCCTTTCGGAATATTTAATTAAGTCTAAGCCTGGTTTCGGAATGGGCACTCTCTCCTTAATGTTTCCATGTCGGTCATTATTGAATTCCTTTACTATATTTCAAATACTGTTCTGTCTTTTTTTTACCAGACAAAATCTGTTATCCATCCGGCATTGTGTAACCATATAAAGACATTTTCTGACAAGTTCCCCGAAAGTTCATCCCTTTCTTTGATTATTTGAAATTAATTAATAACGGTTGTAGCTGTTCGCTAATAACTATGTACCTTCTGCAACTATGTTTAGAAGTTTAGCAGTACTTACATAAAATCGCTTGTTGCAGGTTCTCAAGATAGGTTTGTTAGTTATGTTCAGTTTAATAATCCTTGATATTACGGATTTTTTATATTACATCTGTCACACTGACGTAGGAAGAGTAAATCATGAAGAATAGAATTTAGAATGCCCCTCAAAAGAAATGTTGACAAATATTCGGTGCGCATACTTACAATGAAAAGATTTACCTTTTGTCCCCGCGTCTTAAGAAAACGTTACCTCCTTGATGCCTTGGAAATTCCTCAGATCGATCTTGAGACCTTCCCGCAGTCACCAGCCAAAGCCTTCCGACCCTCGCCCTTCGGCTTCTTTTATGCAAATCCCCTACTTAACAACTTGCTATTTAAATTTAAAAGGGATCGGAAATATCAAGTAGGAAGTGAACAGTTGATTATAAACGGAGACCGGAATGTGCTGCCCTCATGCGGCAACTATCAAAATATTAGCAACTACTTGAGTGAATTACCGGCTGTTTGGGGGCAATACAAAAAGAAAACCATTACACATCTTATCTTTTGGACCAAAAACTTGAATTAAACTCTCAAAGACTTGAATTTGACCCCGTATCAGTTGTAGTTATTTAAGACAGATTTGATATAGATATATGATGAATTTATGTTGTTCATTTTTTCAGAATGTTTAAAGTTTTTTATTTAAATTTTATTATTATTATTTTTTAACTAAAGGGTGACAACGCCAATATAATATAATTAAGTGTAGGTTTAGCCATAAGTAATTGTTGTTTCAGCTAATTGTGTCTAAGCAGTTACAAATGAACGACCCGTAGCTCACATTTACTATTTAGAGCCGTTTGTCAGTTGGAGGAGTTAATTGTGGGAAAACGGTCGTGACTGGAGTTACGGTGCGCTAATGAAAGAAAAATGCCTGTAAAACACAAGTCTGAACGTGTGAAGAGTTAAGCCGGGGCGATGGAAATTAATAACCACGCGACACGTGACTGCGGGAACCGGTAATTAAAAAGACAATGGCGGTCATCATCCATTACGGGGCCTGTCAATAACTCTTTATCACGGTAAAGTATGACTCAGCCACACTCTAACTAATTATACTGTAGCCGTGCGGTGTTAACCGGCCAGAAGACTGGCATTATTACATTCCCGGAGTGTGTTTTCAGGAAGAAAGCGAACCAGTTAGTTACAAAATATGGTGGTATTAACTACACCCGTGACGTCAGTAGTTAAACTACTGTTGTTTCCCCCCAATGTTTCTACTTGTTATATTAATGAAGCCAGCTGATTTTATATTAAGAACATACTAAAAAACCGAAGTTGAACCTTTATGGCAAATACTGGGCGTTAACAAAAATGCGAGCCGGGAGGAACATTACTTACATAAGTTCTGTCCCTTCCTTTACAAAGTCGTTACGTCCAGGAGAATTACTGTCTACCGCTATGAACTTTACCTCTGATAGGCTCGACGTAGTGTAATGAGTAAATAGTTAGTATCCACTGTTGCTATGGCAATGAGTGCGTAGTAATAAACGTTAACATACCAATGAGTAGCTTCGTAGGTGGCCAACAAGATCTTCTTCTTAAAACAGTACCTCGATACGCTTCCCAAAGGCAATAACGGAACGCTGGCAAAGGTTTCGTAAGAACATCATCAGATGAACAACAAAAAATAGGTTAAATTAATAAAAAAAAATATATTAACGCGATTCAATAATAAAATTGACATCTATAGTGAGTTATAATTTCTACAAAGTTATAATTATAACTGTTTTTGTAGTACTTATATCTAACTGATGATAAATTTTTCATTGAAATGTATCTGAGTTAATAAACTAAGATTTTTTTATTTAGTGTACATTTTTTTACTAATTATATATTACCCTCAACTCGCAAGCTAAGCTCGAAACATTTTCTTATAAAAACGAGTTTATTTAATCAAACTTTTATCAGCGCTAGTAATCCTAATCTGTATAGGGCCTACATACGCCAACAGCGAAGAAAATAAAGGTTTTGCTTCTGGAGCATGTATAAAGCTTCGCTTGTTATATGATTTGGTTTGACATACCCTAAGAGAAAGTGTTCCTTGTAGTGATACTCAGGAGTGCCAATATGCTACCGACAAATTTCAATCTGATTTCAAAGAACTACATCAATACAGCTAAAAAGCACTGAAGTACCTGTGGGCATTTCCAAACTGTGGAGCTGTGGCAGTTCCAAACACGAGAATCGCTCCATTAAAATTAGTTTTACTTACTTTATTATACATTAATTTGAACGCTTAGTTAAACATGAATAAAGTTATAGAAAATTCATAACCTTTACACTAAGAACATTGCTTTCCATGGTTCTTTTAACCACAAACAATTTTTTTTATTAGCCGGGGTTAGGTTTATTTTTCAAGGAGAGCTATTTCCGAATTAATAAATTTTAACAGTAGAATTTTTTATTGTAAAAATCTCTGATAAAAAGATCTATTCAATGACTTTTTACTTTGTTTATTGAAATACTTGCCTTAACAATTATGTCGCAACAGTTTATTAATTTTCAATGATTCATTAATTTCTTAGAAAATATTTATATTAATAGGTAACCCGTTCTTTGTATGTTTAAAAACTACTATTTAAAAACCTGTGTCAGTTTTAGAGAGGCTTATCATATCGACAGTAATAAGATACCAACCATATGTTTTCTCTGATTTCCTGTATCAAAGAATGCAGATATTAGCCTAATAAATCTGTTATTTGCAATATTCGGAACAACTTATCAGTATCTAGAAATCTGTACGTAAACTGTTGTCGGTGAGAGTTGTTCACTGTTCAGAACGCTGCCTCGTTCCAAAGCATACTAAATTGACTAATTTGTCGTGAACGCATTCGTATAGCCATGTGTTAGGTGAGAACTGCGCTCCAGCGACGGGGGTTGGGCGGTCAGGGACCATAAAGTATCAAGCCAATTTCCTAGCTGACAGGCCCTGCACACACCTTGGGCCGCCAGTTTCGGTTTCAGACCGCATTGTTAACCGCTGCCCACTCGCTCAATCTATCAATAAGTCCTTCCAAATATAATGAGCACTCCACTCCGCTGAGGCGAACAGCTGATTTTCTTACTGCTATTTCGCTTTAGCACATTACATGTTGGGAATGTATTGTGAAGGAGTGTCTTCAACAGGAAATGGAATATTTGTAAATACATAGTAGTTGTACAAAAGAAGACCATATGTTTCGGAAGAAAGGCTAGGAAAAGAAATACTAAACTAAGATATAAACGAACAGAATGCTTCAACTGATATCGCTATAGATAAAGTTAAAAACAAAATAAACTTGTAGTGAACGAAACTTGAATATTTATTCTTCATTAAGTGTAACAGGGTGGAGAAGTTTAGGAAGACGGTGGGAGCTGCCAGTATGCTGCTGGTAATATAAGGTCATCATATCAATTGCAAATGAGGTTTCAATACGAATAAAAACATTTTTAGAGAACATTATTTAGAAAAGAACTACTGAAGAATTGAAAAGAAATAGAGCAATGTACTTTGAGTTAGTTCATGGGAAAAAAAACTTACTACTGTTATTTTTTAAAAGTAATATTTCCCTTAAGAAGGGTGTTTTTAAAATTACTGCAAACGAAACAACAATGGTAGTCGTGACAATGCCGGCAAAACTGTAACTTTAAATAACTTGTATTAATTGTGCCCTAATAAGTTAACTTAATTAGCAAATATAGTTTGTCGGTATGACTATACTCTATTTTTATCGTTAACGTATACGTGTAAGTTAGCAGTACAATGGTAGTCGTGACAATGCCGGCAAAACTCTAACTTTAAATAACTTGTATTAATTGTGCCCTAATAAGTTAACTTAATTAGCAAATATAGTTTGTCGGTATGACTATACTCTATTTTTATCGTTAACGTATACGTGTAAGTTAGCAGTACAATGGTAGTCGTGACAATGCCGGCAAAACTGTAACTTTAAATAACTTGTATTAATTGTGCCCTAATAAGTTAACTTAATTAGCAAATATAGTTTGTCGGTATGACTATACTCTATTTTTATCGTTAACGTATACGTGTAAGTTAGCAGTACAATGGTAGTCGTGACAATGCCGGCAAAACTGTAACTTTAAATAACTTGTATTAATTGTGCCCTAATAAGTTAACTTAATTAGCAAATATAGTTTGTCGGTATGACTATACTCTATTTTTATCGTTAACGTATACGTGTAAGTTAGCAGTACAATGGTAGTCGTGACAATGCCGGCAAAACTCTAACTTTAAATAACTTGTATTAATTGTGCCCTAATAAGTTAACTTAATTAGCAAATATAGTTTGTCGGTATGACTATACTCTATTTTTATCGTTAACGTATACGTGTAAGTTAGCAGTACAATGGTAGTCGTGACAATGCCGGCAAAACTCTAACTTTAAATAACTTGTATTAATTGTGCCCTAATAAGTTAACTTAATTAGCAAATATAGTTTGTCGGTATGACTATACTCTATTTTTATCGTTAACGTATACGTGTAAGTTAGCAGTACAATGGTAGTCGTGACAATGCCGGCAAAACTGTAACTTTAAATAACTTGTATTAATTGTGCCCTAATAAGTTAACTTAATTAGCAAATATAGTTTGTCGGTATGACTATACTCTATTTTTATCGTTAACGTATACGTGTAAGTTAGCAGTACAATGGTAGTCGTGACAATGCCGGCAAAACTGTAACTTTAAATAACTTGTATTAATTGTGCCCTAATAAGTTAACTTAATTAGCAAATATAGTTTGTCGGTATGACTATACTCTATTTTTATCGTTAACGTATACGTGTAAGTTAGCAGTACAATGGTAGTCGTGACAATGCCGGCAAAACTGTAACTTTAAATAACTTGTATTAATTGTGCCCTAATAAGTTAACTTAATTAGCAAATATAGTTTGTCGGTATGACTATACTCTATTTTTATCGTTAACGTATACGTGTAAGTTAGCAGTACAATGGTAGTCGTGACAATGCCGGCAAAACTCTAACTTTAAATAACTTGTATTAATTGTGCCCTAATAAGTTAACTTAATTAGCAAATATAGTTTGTCGGTATGACTATACTCTATTTTTATCGTTAACGTATACGTGTAAGTTAGCAGTACAATGGTAGTCGTGACAATGCCGGCAAAACTGTAACTTTAAATAACTTGTATTAATTGTGCCCTAATAAGTTAACTTAATTAGCAAATATAGTTTGTCGGTATGACTATACTCTATTTTTATCGTTAACGTATACGTGTAAGTTAGCAGTACAATGGTAGTCGTGACAATGCCGGCAAAACTCTAACTTTAAATAACTTGTATTAATTGTGCCCTAATAAGTTAACTTAATTAGCAAATATAGTTTGTCGGTATGACTATACTCTATTTTTATCGTTAACGTATACGTGTAAGTTAGCAGTACAATGGTAGTCGTGACAATGCCGGCAAAACTCTAACTTTAAATAACTTGTATTAATTGTGCCCTAATAAGTTAACTTAATTAGCAAATATAGTTTGTCGGTATGACTATACTCTATTTTTATCGTTAACGTATACGTGTAAGTTAGCAGTACAATGGTAGTCGTGACAATGCCGGCAAAACTGTAACTTTAAATAACTTGTATTAATTGTGCCCTAATAAGTTAACTTAATTAGCAAATATAGTTTGTCGGTATGACTATACTCTATTTTTATCGTTAACGTATACGTGTAAGTTAGCAGTACAATGGTAGTCGTGACAATGCCGGCAAAACTGTAACTTTAAATAACTTGTATTAATTGTGCCCTAATAAGTTAACTTAATTAGCAAATATAGTTTGTCGGTATGACTATACTCTATTTTTATCGTTAACGTATACGTGTAAGTTAGCAGTACAATGGTAGTCGTGACAATGCCGGCAAAACTGTAACTTTAAATAACTTGTATTAATTGTGCCCTAATAAGTTAACTTAATTAGCAAATATAGTTTGTCGGTATGACTATACTCTATTTTTATCGTTAACGTATACGTGTAAGTTAGCAGTACAATGGTAGTCGTGACAATGCCGGCAAAACTGTAACTTTAAATAACTTGTATTAATTGTGCCCTAATAAGTTAACTTAATTAGCAAATATAGTTTGTCGGTATGACTATACTCTATTTTTATCGTTAACGTATACGTGTAAGTTAGCAGTACAATGGTAGTCGTGACAATGCCGGCAAAACTGTAACTTTAAATAACTTGTATTAATTGTGCCCTAATAAGTTAACTTAATTAGCAAATATAGTTTGTCGGTATGACTATACTCTATTTTTATCGTTAACGTATACGTGTAAGTTAGCAGTACAATAGTAGATTATAATATAATGTACCAGCAATTAAATCGTCTGTTGCTTGAATTCATAAGTCTCCACTAATTTAATAAACTATACGATATTTACGAAGATATGTGTACATATAATTGTATTTAAAAACTATTTAATATAACCTATAAACAAGAAATATAAAAGAAGTTGCTTAAAGTAATCATCTTGAATTCACTGCTTAAGCTAATTTTAAAAATACTTAACTAAGTGAATACGTAATTGCTTACTTGCTGACGCGTTTCAAAACATTCGTTCCTTTTACGAAGCTACTGAGTAGAGGGTTAGCTTGAATTAGTTTGAAGAAATAAAAAAAAAATTAAGTAAATTCCCACTGAGGTCATGCTATTGTGTAATAACCATGGTAACAGTTTAAGGTAGTACAATTCATGTACATCTGTGAGAAACAGATTTCTAGGTATTTGAAAGTTGGCGCTGTGCCAAAGTGCGCTAGACTTCCAACATGAAGATTCTCAGTTCGAATCTAGATTCGACACCCCAAATTTTTATAATTTAATTGTTCATTAAATATTTGAAAAAAAATATTATCAATTGTCATCCAGTATAGGTTAAAAAAATTGTATTTTAACTTGATTGGATAAATGAAGCGTATTTTATTAACGATTAAAAATTTGTACAAGATATATATATCAGGAGATTATAAACTAATAGAAGGAATAATTTAATAAACTCAAAGTGAATACGAAAACTGCAGTTGGGTTTTACTATGGCCATGTTTGGGTTTCGGAAATCTTCGGCATAGTTCGGTAGGAAGCATCGCAATTGTAATAAAAGCTATAGCGATGAAGAGAGAAATTGTTAAGCATTCTCGTTAGAATTCCTAAGCTATGACGTCACGCTCTACCGATTCCCTCGTATGGTAAGGTGATTTTATATGCTGCACCATAAGGAGTTCGGGGCTGAAAAAATATCGGATGACGTTTGAGGAAACAACGCAAAAGGCGTTTATTGAAATATGTGTTGAGTTTAATGATTAACCTTACAGGAAAGCGTAAAATCAAATTCTTTTTTGTGGAACTTTGAAAATAACTATGGAATAGACTAGTAGTGCTTGTAGTATTGCAAGATGGAAAACGTTGACATTTCGATAATACAAACTGAAAACAGTTAAACGAATGGGTGGAAAAAATTATTTTGTGTTAGAATAAAAGAAAGATCAAGTATGGTTTGCGTAGTTTAGAAGCTTAAGGACGTTTTACTGAAGGTTAAGGTTGAAAAAAATGTGAACTCAAGCAAAAGATTGTGAACTCAAGCAAAAGATTTGAACTCAAGCAAAAGATACATAGCTATAACTTAATGAGCAGGGTACTAGTTATACTATTAGGGTACAAACCACCTTTTCCCTATGAGTGTACCCAATCCCTATGTAACTTCTAACTTTATGCAAACTTTATTATCCTTCACTCATGCTTGCTGACACAAAAACATTTAAACAATAGTTTATGGCAATCCGAACTTTAAATTTTGTAAATTTGTTAAAACTGAAGTGATTAATAACATTCACCGAACGTAATGGACTACAAAATTCAAGAACAAAAACATTACCAAAACAAATGCAGTTTATCTTTTAGCCAATCTAATCGGATGCTATTTTATTTTTTTGTCTTGTTATTGATCGCAAATCATCAATGATATTTTAAAAATTAATGTCATTTCGAATATTTTGCCAGGCAAGCCCTCTCGTCCTGTCGTATAAATTTAATACAGAATTGTATTTGACACAGCGACATTTTGTCGTTGACCGCATAAATCCCAGCATGACGTGTTTTTCTTTTCCGAATGTAAGATCAGTGCTGGCCTTGACTGGTGATATTTGCTGGACCTTACTCTGCCGCCCACACCGGCAAAGTATGATTTGAAATTCTCGTGTACTGGTTTATGTGCTAAGTAAACACGAACGTTCGGTGTCAATAACTCGGTTCTTCCAAATTTATAACTATCGTTATTAAGTGAGGTGATTAATTTCGTCACGTTACTAGTCAGTCTTAAAATATTTATTCAACCATTGTATAACTTGTTACTTTTTTTTGTAAATTTTAATATTCTTTTAACATTTTGAAGAGAAAAATATGAATTTTCCCTAAGATATTCCAAAACAAAAAAAACGAGGTAAACGCCAATAGTGGTATTGTCTTTTCACTAAGAGGTTATTTGGAGGTTTAGATTAAATAATTAAATTATATATATTATTATTATAAATTATTGTTTAGTTTCTCCACACCTACTGTGGTGTACTGACTACATTGCTCTCTTCTGTAGTCTTCTTCTCTGCTAGTTTGTTCATTACCTTCTCATGTAGGATTTGTTTAGTTTCTCCACACCTACTGTGGTGTCCTCATTTCATTGCTCTCTTCTGTAGTCTTCTTCTCTGCTAGTTTGTTCATTACTTTCTCATGTAGGATTTGTTTAGTTTCTCCACACCTACTGTGGTGTCCTCCTTTCATTGCTCTCTTCTGTAGTCTTCTTCTCTGCTAGTTTGTTCGTTACTTTCTCATGTAGGATTTGTTTAGTTTCTCCACACCTACTGTGGTGTCCTCATTTCATTGCTCTCTTCTGTAGTCTTCTTCTCTGCTAGTTTGTTCATTACTTTCTCATGTAGGATTTGTTTAGTTTCTCCACACCTACTGTGGTGTCCTCATTTCATTGCTCTCTTCTGTAGTCTTCTTCCCTGCTAGTTTGTTCATTACTTTCTCATGTAGGATTTGTTTAGTTTCTCCACACCTACTGTGCGAGGGCATACGCACTGTTTTACGTTTTGTGCGTGTATAAACGGAGGGTTACTGGTCCAGACATCGCCAGCTGTCATAGAGGTTAGGTCGTACCATAGTGGGACTAAAGCCTTAACGTCAGAACTTTAATTATGCAGACAAGTAGTTTTTCCCGGCACATCCTTTTTTCCGGCTTAAAACTAACCTCAATAAATCACCGCCCTAAGCAGACGAGAGAAGAAAAATAGTAATGACACTAGATGAAGTTTTAATCCCGACCATTTGTCAGCGTTAAGCTGCGATCGTGTTTATTAAAATTGCGAAGCTCCGCTGATACCAGAAACATAGTAATTGTAAGAGATATATCTTGTGTAAGTCTTATTTAATGGTTCGTACAGTTTAAATCAAGATTCGAAACGCTCTACAACAGCTTGTAATTACAGCTCTAAACTATTGTCGTTCTGGGATTAACCGATCTAGTTACGGCTGGCAGTGACGGAACTTGTTTTAGTATTTTTACTTGTTAAACTGTGATTGGACACTGTAGTTATAGAGGGAAAAATAAAACTACTTACAATGTGTTCCAAAATAATATGTTAAAGACATGATACGTTTTTACGACCGTGGTATAAAATTGGGGCTGTTTAGGTTCCCTGACTTGAATCTGTTTAAAGTCGTCTTATTCAGTTCCTTCTATTAGCTGACGCTCTCCTTTTGTGTGTGTGTGTGTGTATATATATATATATATATATATATATATATATATATATATATTATATATATCTTGTATACATTTTCAATCGTTAATAAAATACATTTTTAATCATCCAATCACGTTCAAATACATTTTTTATAACCTGTGACAATTTATGTTAATACAGTTTTTTCAAATATTTATTCAATAATTAAATTATAAAAATTTGGGGGTTTAGACCGGGTTAGAACTGAGTATCTTCATGTTCAAAGTTTAGCGTTTTTGGCTCTATGCTAACTTTCCCATAACGAGAAGTGTATTTCTCAAAGAAGTATATGAATTTTTTTTAATCACATCTGGTTATCGTCGAAACCTCCATTGTACAACCTTAAATTGACGCCATCGTTATCAAACAATATCATGAATAATGCTCTAGGATTAAAAATGAATGAAAAGAATAAAATGAACAAACTGGATTAACATTATCGAAGCTTGCTCCACAAACGGACAATGCGAAAGAAAAGCGAAAAGAAACTATAACACAATGCAAGCAACGAAAAAAAGGAAAGCGTATAAATAGTGACAAACAAAAATAATAGTCCAACACCGAAAGAAAATGGTTGATTGCAAGAAATTCACTTTCTATTTTGGCACTAATATTGTTATTCTGACATGTTTATATTAGTTGTAATTATAAAAAGAAATTAAAATAAAATTTATCTTTCTTCACTTTAAGTAGCAATTAACTTTTTTTTGTTTAATTTATATTACTTGTTTTTTTCCATATTCTAGCTCCCCCATAGAAAGAGATTTGTCACCATAGGAGATTTATACAGCTGCCTAAATTTCCCTAGAAATGCTATGCGTTTTGTGAGATATTTAGTTATCAGATGTTTTCGAAATTTTGCCTGCCAGACAAGCTTTGAGACGGATTGTCCTTGGGTGCAGCGTATATTTGCATCTCCGCGCTCCGGTTCGGCCTGTTGACAGTATGTAGGTTATATGCAAATCGCATTGTATTATTGAGCAATCGTCTGCCCTATCTTTATCTCAGACAAGACACAGACGACGGACGGACAAGTGTGAATATTTGTGTCCGTAGACTTCTATACAAATCACCAACAGACAGGCTCTAGAGGAACCCTATGCCTCAAAGTCAGAGAGTCAGTTGGCTGCCCGTCGTTTAAATATGCAAACAATGTTAATCTTTTAAGTGTATCTGTGAAGTTCGCTTTAAATATTGACCATTGTGATTCAGTGATGCTTCTAAATGATACAGATACTAATTTTTGTCGTTTCTTTAACTTTTCTACTTAAAAAATAAACAAATGATGAAGTTTGCTTTTACTGTATTTAACTGCGTTGAAATGTATTTTTATATCTTCAAAGGATTGTTTAAAATAAACGTTTTCAATTGAATTCATTTTTGTTTTTATAAAGAAAGCATCGTTAGTGGTTCGAATTTGAAGGCAGTGGATATATTGTTATTGTATAAGACCATATTTAGCAGAAATTATTATAATTTTCTATAACAAACAAAGAGAGACATTAAATATATAACTATATAATAGCTGTCGTTTTAATTTTGCAATCACAGCCTAGGAGAAGGAAACTCATTGCTAGTAATAAATACAAAAGTAATATAAAAAACAACTTAACTAAATTCCTACTGAAGTTAACAACAACAAACATTATTTTAGTTGCCCTAGAGCACTACTTATGATATTCTTTGGTAACCATGGCAACAGTTTAAGGTTGTACAGTGGGGTTTTCGACGATAATCAGAAGGAGGAGGGAATTCATATACATTTGTGAGTAATATATTTCTAGGTATTGAGACGTTGGCGCAGTGCCAAGGCGCGCTAGATTTCGAACATGAAGATAATCAGTTCGAATCTGGCTGGACCCCTCAAATTTTATAATTTAATTATTAAATAAATATTTGAGAAAACTGTATTAACACCAATTGTCATCCACAATATGTTTAAAACGATGTGTTTGAACTTGAATAGAAACGTATTTTATTAACGATAGAAAATGTGTACAAGATATACATCAGGAGAGTGTGAGCTAATAGAAGGAATGTGTACAAGATATATATCAGGAGAGTGTGAGCTAATAGAAGGAATGTGTACAAGATATATATCAGGAGAGTGTGAGCTAATAGAAGGAATGTGTACAAGATATACATCAGGAGAGTGTGAGCTAATAGAAGGAATGTGTACAAGATATATATCAGGAGAGTGTGAGCTAATAGAAGGAATGTGTACAAGATATATATCAGGAGAGTGTGAGCTAATAGAAGGAATGTGTACAAGATATATATCAGGAGAGTGTGAGCTAATAGAAGGAATGTGTACAAGATATACATCAGGAGAGTGTGAGCTAATAGAAGGAATGTGTACAAGATATATATCAGGAGAGTGTGAGCTAATAGAAGGAATGTGTACAAGATATATATCAGGAGA
Source organism: Prosapia bicincta (assembly GCA_036971475.1). Taxonomy (NCBI): domain Eukaryota; kingdom Metazoa; phylum Arthropoda; class Insecta; order Hemiptera; family Cercopidae; genus Prosapia; species Prosapia bicincta. The sequence continues at coordinate 35,901,099 of JBAIZL010000009.1, read as the reverse complement.
GTGTGAGCTAATAGAAGGAATGTGTACAAGATATACATCAGGAGAGTGTGAGCTAATAGAAGGAATGTGTACAAGATATACATCAGGAGAGTGTGAGGTAATAGAAGGAATGTGTACAAGATATATATCAGGAGAGTGTGAGCTAATAGAAGGAATGTGTACAAGATATATATCAGGAGAGTGTGAGCTAATAGAAGGAATGTGTACAAGATATATATCAGGAGAGTGTGAGCTAATAGAAGGAATGTGTACAAGATATATATCAGGAGAGTGTGAGCTAATAGAAGGAATGTGTACAAGATATACATCAGGAGAGTGTGAGCTAATAGAAGGAATGTGTACAAGATATATATCAGGAGAGTGTGAGCTAATAGAAGGAATGTGTACAAGATATACATCAGGAGAGTGTGAGCTAATAGAAGGAATGTGTACAAGATATATATCAGGAGAGTGTGAGCTAATAGAAGGAATGTGTACAAGATATATATCAGGAGAGTGTGAGCTAATAGAAGGAATGTGTACAAGATATACATCAGGAGAGTGTGAGCTAATAGAAGGAATGTGTACAAGATATATATCAGGAGAGTGTGAGCTAATAGAAGGAATGTGTACAAGATATACATCAGGAGAGTGTGAGCTAATAGAAGGAATGTGTACAAGATATACATCAGGAGAGTGTGAGCTAATAGAAGGAATGTGTACAAGATATATATCAGGAGAGTGTGAGCTAATAGAAGGAATGTGTACAAGATATACATCAGGAGAGTGTGAGCTAATAGAAGGAATGTGTACAAGATATACATCAGGAGAGTGTGAGCTAATAGAAGGAATGTGTACAAGATATACATCAGGAGAGTGTGAGCTAATAGAAGGAATGTGTACAAGATATACATCAGGAGAGTGTGAGCTAATAGAAGGAATGTGTACAAGATATACATCAGGAGAGTGTGAGCTAATAGAAGGAATGTGTACAAGATATACATCAGGAGAGTGTGAGCTAATAGAAGGAATGTGTACAAGATATATATCAGGAGAGTGTGAGCTAATAGAAGGAATTTAATAAAGAAAGAAATTAAATTGAAAAACCGGCAGAAGCAGAAACTTGAAAAAGAAGTGATGTTAATAAGTTAATGTTAAGCTTTAAAAATTTACTCACAAAAAACGATAAAAAAATTATTGAATTTTTTCTTCAAAATACGCGTCAGAGAATTCTAAAGTATAATATTGAATGGTGACGTTTTAACTTGATACTGCACAATGCAGGAACTAACATAACTTACGTACGAGTAATAAAAACAGCTCTTGTAAAAAAAAACATTTTTTATCGCCTAATTTAATAAAATATTCGATATTTTTAAATGTTAGGGAATTGGATTTGAAAGTTATTTAATCATAGCTTCCAAAAAACCTTCAAGTGAAAACTAGAACCACTTATAGACTCAACAGACTTAAGTATGATCTACGTGCTTTCGGATATTTTCGGGAAAATCCGTTCATCTTCGGAAATGTAACTGAGAATGTTGTTATAACAGGGACTGAATTTTTTTCTTCATCTCAAAACAGGTTCAGACGGAAACGTTTCAACGTCAATATATTCATTAAGAGAAAATCAAATTAAATTTTATATAAGTTGTGCATAAGTGACAGGAGTATATAAACCCGACGATCTGATTGGTGATCAAGAGACCAGTCCTCAGAGTTTTATCGAACACAATACACAAAATTAATATGTTTTAGCTCATTGCGGGACGATTTGCTGCATCTGTGTGTTGTATAAAAAATACAAGGTTAACATATAAACGCTCCAATGATAGTTTCCCTTAATTCGTTTTGTTACATGAAGAATCACTTTTTTTTGCCTTCGGTGACATTTGTGCACCTGTAAATGGAATGTTAGCATTGGCCGCTGATTTTCACAGAACCTGGTATCGAGTGTGTAGGAAGTCTTCTTATTTTAGAAGTAAAGAAATTCTAGTAACCATGTCCTGAATAAGTCTTAAGAAGGATGTAAGGCCCTTTTTTTTGACGTCTTAGGATAGAAATATTACCGCTTCTATGATTTTTTGAAAGCGTAAGATAAATTGTAGCTATTAAGGAAGAAAAAATAATTTTCTCTAGCTGTGTAGAGATGATGTAGGTAGAGATTTGCATTAGGAAGGAGTGAATTCTCACTTATCCAGAATCGCATCCTGGAGCTACTAACTAGCTGTCAAAGCTACAAAAATGTGATAGTGATAATATTAATTTATGTAGGGACACGAATCTTATTTGGTGTCTGGGAACAGAAGGACCATGTGGGGATCTTTGGAAGCTGTCAACCCTCGACTCTATCTTAATAGTGGCCAGAGGTACAAAGGGTTTCTTTACTTTTAAATTATCCTTGTTCCACATTAAAGTTATGTAGGGACACGAATCTTATTTGGTGTCTGGGAACAGAAGGACCATGTGGGGATCTTTGGAAGCTGTCAACCCTCGACTCTATCTTAATAGTGGCCAGAGGTACAAAGGGTTTCTTTACTTTTAAATTATCCTTGTTCCACATTAAAGTTATGTAGGGACACGAATCTTATTTGGTGTCTGGGAACAGAAGGACCATGTGGGGATCTTTGGAAGCTGTCAACCCTCGACTCTATCTTAATAGTGGCCAGAGGTACAAAGGGTTTCTTTACTTTTAAATTATCCTTGTTCCACATTAAAGTTATGTAGGGACACGAATCTTATTTGGTGTCTGGGAACAGAAGGACCATGTGGGGATCTTTGGAAGCTGTCAACCCTCGACTCTATCTTAATAGTGGCCAGAGGTACAAAGGGTTTCTTTACTTTTAAATTATCCTTGTTCCACATTAAAGTTATGTAGGGACACGAATCTTATTTGGTGTCTGGGAACAGAAGGACCATGTGGGGATCTTTGGAAGCTGTCAACCCTCGACTCTATCTTAATAGTGGCCAGAGGTACAAAGGGTTTCTTTACTTTTAAATTATCCTTGTTCCACATTAAAGTTATGTAGGGACACGAATCTTATTTGGTGTCTGGGAACAGAAGGACCATGTGGGGATCTTTGGAAGCTGTCAACCCTCGACTCTATCTTAATAGTGGCCAGAGGTACAAAGGGTTTCTTTACTTTTAAATTATCCTTGTTCCACATTAAAGTTATGTAGGGACACGAATCTTATTTGGTGTCTGGGAACAGAAGGACCATGTGGGGATCTTTGGAAGCTGTCAACCCTCGACTCTATCTTAATAGTGGCCAGAGGTACAAAGGGTTTCTTTACTTTTAAATTATCCTTGTTCCACATTAAAGTTATGTAGGGACACGAATCTTATTTGGTGTCTGGGAACAGAAGGACCATGTGGGGATCTTTGGAAGCTGTCAACCCTCGACTCTACCTTAATAGTGGCCAGAGGTACAAAGGGTTTCTTTACTTTTAAATTATCCTTGTTCCACATTAAAGTTATGTAGGGACACGAATCTTATTTGGTGTCTGGGAACAGAAGGACCATGTGGGGATCTTTGGAAGCTGTCAACCCTCGACTCTATCTTAATAGTGGCCAGAGGTACAAAGGGTTTCTTTACTTTTAAATTATCCTTGTTCCACATTAAAGTTATGTAGGGACACGAATCTTATTTGGTGTCTGGGAACAGAAGGACCATGTGGGGATCTTTGGAAGCTGTCAACCCTCGACTCTATCTTAATAGTGGCCAGAGGTACAAAGGGTTTCTTTACTTTTAAATTATCCTTGTTCCACATTAAAGTTATGTAGGGACACGAATCTTATTTGGTGTCTGGGAACAGAAGGACCATGTGGGGATCTTTGGAAGCTGTCAACCCTCGACTCTATCTTAATAGTGGCCAGAGGTACAAAGGGTTTCTTTACTTTTAAATTATCCTTGTTCCACATTAAAGTTATGTAGGGACACGAATCTTATTTGGTGTCTGGGAACAGAAGGACCATGTGGGGATCTTTGGAAGCTGTCAACCCTCGACTCTATCTTAATAGTGGCCAGAGGTACAAAGGGTTTCTTTACTTTTAAATTATCCTTGTTCCACATTAAAGTTATGTAGGGACACGAATCTTATTTGGTGTCTGGGAACAGAAGGACCATGTGGGGATCTTTGGAAGCTGTCAACCCTCGACTCTATCTTAATAGTGGCCAGAGGTACAAAGGGTTTCTTTACTTTTAAATTATCCTTGTTCCACATTAAAGTTATGTAGGGACACGAATCTTATTTGGTGTCTGGGAACAGAAGGACCATGTGGGGATCTTTGGAAGCTGTCAACCCTCGACTCTATCTTAATAGTGGCCAGAGGTACAAAGGGTTTCTTTACTTTTAAATTATCCTTGTTCCACATTAAAGTTATGTAGGGACACGAATCTTATTTGGTGTCTGGGAACAGAAGGACCATGTGGGGATCTTTGGAAGCTGTCAACCCTCGACTCTATCTTAATAGTGGTTAGAGGTACAAAGGGTTTCTTTACTTTTAAATTATCCTTGTTCCACATTAAAGTTATGTAGGGACACGAATCTTATTTGGTGTCTGGGAACAGAAGGACCATGTGGGGATCTTTGGAAGCTGTCAACCCTCGACTCTATCTTAATAGTGGCCAGAGGTACAAAGGGTTTCTTTACTTTTAAATTATCCTTGTTCCACATTAAAGTTATGTAGGGACACGAATCTTATTTGGTGTCTGGGAACAGAAGGACCATGTGGGGATCTTTGGAAGCTGTCAACCCTCGACTCTATCTTAATAGTGGCCAGAGGTACAAAGGGTTTCTTTACTTTTAAATTATCCTTGTTCCACATTAAAGTTATGTAGGGACACGAATCTTATTTGGTGTCTGGGAACAGAAGGACCATGTGGGGATCTTTGGAAGCTGTCAACCCTCGACTCTATCTTAATAGTGGCCAGAGGTACAAAGGGTTTCTTTACTTTTAAATTATCCTTGTTCCACATTAAAGTTATGTAGGGACACGAATCTTATTTGGTGTCTGGGAACAGAAGGACCATGTGGGGATCTTTGGAAGCTGTCAACCCTCGACTCTATCTTAATAGTGGCCAGAGGTACAAAGGGTTTCTTTACTTTTAAATTATCCTTGTTCCACATTAAAGTTATGTAGGGACACGAATCTTATTTGGTGTCTGGGAACAGAAGGACCATGTGGGGATCTTTGGAAGCTGTCAACCCTCGACTCTATCTTAATAGTGGCCAGAGGTACAAAGGGTTTCTTTACTTTTAAATTATCCTTGTTCCACATTAAAGTTATGTAGGGACACGAATCTTATTTGGTGTCTGGGAACAGAAGGACCATGTGGGGATCTTTGGAAGCTGTCAACCCTCGACTCTATCTTAATAGTGGCCAGAGGTACAAAGGGTTTCTTTACTTTTAAATTATCCTTGTTCCACATTAAAGTTATGTAGGGACACGAATCTTATTTGGTGTCTGGGAACAGAAGGACCATGTGGGGATCTTTGGAAGCTGTCAACCCTCGACTCTATCTTAATAGTGGTTAGAGGTACAAAGGGTTTCTTTACTTTTAAATTATCCTTGTTCCACATTAAAGTTATGTAGGGACACGAATCTTATTTGGTGTCTGGGAACAGAAGGACCATGTGGGGATCTTTGGAAGCTGTCAACCCTCGACTCTATCTTAATAGTGGCCAGAGGTACAAAGGGTTTCTTTACTTTTAAATTATCCTCGTTCCACATTAAATGTATGTAGGGACACGAATCTTATTTGGTGTCTGGGAACAGAAGGACCATGTGGGGATCTTTGGAAGCTGTCAACCCTCGACTCTATCTTAATAGTGGCCAGAGGTACAAAGGGTTTCTTTACTTTTAAATTATCCTTGTTCCACATTAAATTTATGTAGGGACACGACTCTTATTTTGTTTCTGGGAACAGAAGGACCATGTGGGGATCTTTGGAAGCTGTCAACCCTCGACTCTATCTTAATAGTGGCCAGAGGTACAAAGGGTTTCTTTACTTTTAAATTATCCTTGTTCCACATTAAATTTATGTAGGGACACGACTCTTATTTTGTTTCTGGGAACAGAAGGACCATGTGGGGATCTTTGGAAGCTGTCAACCCTCGACTCTATCTTAATAGTGGCCAGAGGTACAAAGGGTTTCTTTACTTTTAAATTATCCTTGTTCCACATTAAATTTATGTAGGGACACGACTCTTATTTTGTTTCTGGGAACAGAAGGACCATGTGGGGATCTTTGGAAGCTGTCAACCCTCGACTCTATCTTAATAGTGGCCAGAGGTACAAAGGGTTTCTTTACTTTTAAATTATCCTTGTTCCACATTAAATTTATGTAGGGACACGAATCTTCCTTAGTGTCTGAGGACGGGGGGGGGGCATGTGTGGCCATTGTTCCACATTAAATTTATGTAGGTACACGAATCTTCCTTAGTGTCTGAGGACGGGGGGGGGGGGGCATGTGTGGCCATTGTTCCACATTAAATTTATGTAGGGACACGAATCTTCCTTAGTGTCTGAGGACGGGGGGGGGGCATGTGTGGCCATTGTTCCACATTAAAACAAAGCTTATTAAATTGTTAGTATTTTGAAATTGTCTAAATATACCTTCTGATTAATCCTATTGTGTTGCAGGTAATTAAGTTTTAAGCATCATGGAGACTTTTCGAAATCGCCATGGTGAGTAGTTAGCTTACATTAAGCATACAATATTTGTTTTTGACTCGGCTTTGACTGTTGGATAGATCAAGTGTTGCAGTAGTGAATGGCGACGACAAAGTAGAACCGTACGAAATCAGGTTTCTTTTATCAGAAACCTTGTATTTACATTCCTATCAGTTTCCCGCCTTAAATAATAATAAATACAGAAACTATAAGGATCACGAGTTACTAGTAATAAGTGTTCCTAGTAAGCCGGCAAATCCGCGAGGAAACTTGCAGCTTTCTCTACTAGTAGCGCTGTATCCCATGTGCGTTCTAATAGCAACGTGAGTTTACCTGTTAGTTGCATTACTGATTACAAAGAAACAGGCTTTTGAAATTTTGTTGAATATTTAGTTCTATATTAAAGAATCTATTTATTAAATAACAACACTTGATATTTAAACTCTGTAACGCATTAACATTTATACTCTTAGCGCAATATTTATATTAAATAAACACACTTTTGAGATCAAATATTTAAACAAGTAATATAGAAAAAATTGTTAATCATATCATACTGAGGTCGACAACGAAAAATTTTATTTTAGTTACTTGTCCTTTTATAATTACAATTAAAATAAATATTTGTGTGTGCGCGTGTGTGTGTGTGTGTGTGTCATACAGAATATTAAGTGAAAAATATAAAGCTAATTTTTTTGCAATTTCCCATTTTCCTCTTTATACAATATATGGTGTTGGACTATGGTTTTTGTTTGTTACTAGTTTCTTCCTTTCTAATTTAAGAATCCGATAGTGGTCCATAACTTCTCATTCTATCCACCTCTTGTAATGCTTCACTATTGCAAAGAACCTTTCTCGTATAGGCCTAATTTCATACAGTACATTGTTAAGTAATTTTTAGCTCTTGGAAAGTTAGCTCAGTGCTAAAAGTGCTGGTTTTCAAACATGTAGAGCGACCGGGACGAAAAATTTTTGAATTTAAATTAATGAATAAATATTCGAAATAACTATATTAACATCAAATGTCATTAACGATAAGTTTACAAAAATATATTTGAAAATTATTGGATGAATTGAAACGTATTTTATTAACGATTGAAAATTTGTACATGATATATATCAAGAGAGTGTGAGCTAATAAAAGGAATTTAATAATAACTTTCACTCATTACTCACAAAAAAAGGTAGACTTTAATAATAGTCAAACATGTTCGAATAACGACTCCATCTTTATTGTATACATTGTTGAGGTTGAGTTTTATAATTACAAGCAGTTTACATCTTTAAACCTGTTTTGGATTTATCACAATGAAGGCTTAAATAGGAATGAGCGCGTGTGGTTACCCAGTGGCGTGTGTGGTAGCGTTGCCGAAAACGTCGGAACCTCTTTGTGAGGCAACAATAAACCGACTGGCAATTAGTCATTGCGCTAGGTAATTGACCAGGTGCTACTCGATGTAGGTGCTTCTGGGTGCCAGTATAAAAATTGCTTTAGTTTTGACGGGTTAAATTGGTGGCTCGCTATGGTCCGGTAGAATTATTTTCACGCCTTGGACCCACAATAAAGCGAGCCCGACAAAGAGGGGAAGGGAAAGAGACGGCTTGGCGGCGAATTGGATTTTATATATTTCGGCGTGAACGCAGTAAAACGTTTAATAGCGTTTGTGCATAAGCAGAAACTGAAAACCCTTGTGAAGTTGATATTCTCTTGATCATTTTAGAGGTTAGATGTGTAAAATCTAAGATATACCACGGCTAGTTACATTTAGAGGTTAGATGTGTAAAATCTAAGATATACCACGGCTAGTTACATTTAGAGGTTAGATGTGTATAATCTAAGATATACCACGGCTAGTTACATTTAGAGGTTAGGCCTAGATGTGTAAAATCTAAGATATACCACGGCTAGTTACATTTAGAGGTTAGGCCTAGATGTGTAAAATCTAAGATATACCACGGCTAGTTACATTTAGAGGTTAGGCCTAGATGTGTAAAATCTAAGATATACCACGGCTAGTTACATTTAGAGGTTAGATGTGTATAATCTAAGATATACCACGGCTAGTTACATTTAGAGGTTAGGCCTAGATGTGTAAAATCTAAGATATACCACGGCTAGTTACATTTAGAGGTTAGATGTGTATAATCTAAGATATACCACGGCTAGTTACATTTAGAGGTTAGGCCTAGATGTGTAAAATCTAAGATATACCACGGCTAGTTACATTTAGAGGTTAGATGTGTAAAATCTAAGATATACCACGGCTAGTTACATTTAGAGGTTAGATGTGTATAATCTAAGATATACCACGGCTAGTTACATTTAGAGGTTAGATGTGTAAAATCTAAGATATACCACGGATAGTTACATTTAGAGGTTAGATGTGTAAAATCTAAGATATACCACGGCTAGTTACATTTAGAGGTTAGATGTGTAAAATCTAAGCTATACCACGGCTAGTTACATTTAGAGGTTAGATGTGTATAATCTAAGATATACCACGGCTAGTTACATTTAGAGAATCTGTTATTATACCGTTTACTAAAAAACAATATTTTCTTGCAAATAAATGTTTATAATGTGTTTAGTTTTTTGGGTGCCTTTATAATCTCCCTTATCAGTGTCTACAAAAATGTTTTGAGGAAATTCCTACTGAGGATCACAAAATAAAATGTTATTCTACTTATCCTAGAGCACTATTTATGATGTTGTGTGGTAACCATGGCAACAGTTTGAGGTTGTACAGTAGGGGTTTCGACGACAATCAGATGGAGGAGGGAAGTAATATACACCTTTGAAAAATATATTTCTAGGTATTGGAAATTTGACGCAGTGCCAAGACGCGTTAGACTTTGAATATGAAGATAGTTAGAATTTTATAATTTAATTATTGAATAAATATTTGAAAAACTGTGTTTACATCAATTTTCATCCACTTTAGGTTTAAAAAAATGTATTTGAACTTGATTGGATGAATAAAAACGTATTTTATTAACGATTTAAAATTTGTACAAAGTTTATATCAGGAGACTGTGAGATTAGAGAAATAATTTTAAAAAATACTATTATTTTTTTTATTTATTTATTTTTTTTTTCGTTATTTAGCTTAATTGGTGTGTTTTTCTATTTATAATCATTTGCCCAACATCATTGAAAGTTTTCCACCGCCTTCGCGAATATACCAATCCAATTATTCCATATCTGCGCTATAACTTCCAACCAGTCACGCGTTCTTTTTAATACAATTTACAACTACTCCAATAACACAAAACATGAATAGTAATTAAATAATAACTAATATTATAATGAGATGTAAGATTAAACCCTATCAGAGGGTGTATTTCTGTGATAAGTTTAAGGGAAAATAATAAAATACAAACCATTGATGGCATTGCAAACACACAAAAAGTGATTGAACTTAAGAAACTATGAAAATGATGGAAGCTTGGAAACTGTAATCGATTAATGAAAATTATAAAGCAAGGCCAAGTGAAAAATTATAATATTTAAAAACGTCTTACAAATGAACCAACTATTAATCGATTATTCCAAATGTGTTAGAAAAAAGCTGATGATTACAAGTTAAAGCTTAGACATGGAATATTAGGAGGGAAAGGGGTATAGACGTTCAGTAAGAGAGAAACACACTAATGAAATAAATAAATAAATAATATATGAAGATATATAGATTCAAAACATTGTATAACCGTAAATTGTTGCCATGGTTACCACACAATATCAAAATAATGCTCTATGATTAAAAATGAATGAAGAGTACAAAATGAACGAACTGGATTATCGGTATCGAAGCTTGCTTCACAGACGAACAATGTCAAAGGAAAGCAAAACAGATACTGCAACACAATGCAAGTGACGATAAATAAAAAAGCATATAAATAGTCCAACACCATACATAGAAAATTGCAAGGAAAATAGTTGTCTTTTTTCCCACTTTATATTGCCGTTCTGACATACGTATATAGATATTTTATTAAATGTAATTATAAAATAAAAAGAAACTCAAATAAAATTTTCTTTGTGTATTTAGGTAGGAGTTGACTTGAAAAAAAAGTGGAATTGTATTGTTTACAGACTAAAGCTTCCTTTGTGTTTTTATCTTTCGTTATTTCCTTGGTTTGTTTGAGACGTACAAAAATTAGCTGAAAACTAAGCTCACTGATGGGCGTGTGAATCTTATATAATTAATTTGTGTATCATATTTATGTTAATTTGTGGATAAGGCGTAACCTTAGAAGGTTGGAAAATTTTAGGTGCGGAACGTGTTACGTGGTGTGAAGAATACTTTGTCTGTGGTAATTTGAAAGCTGTTTGCTGTTGTTGTTTCTGTTTTTATTGTTGCTAGGTAATTAGGGCCGTATACAATCCAACTGGGTTTTTTAGTTAAGTAAATTCACAGTTCGTAATTTTTAATTACACACCGCGTAACTTTATTTAATAACCGGCTTTGTTTCCTGTTTGTACAAAGGTACAATCGACCGTTCGGCCTGCCTTTCTGTAATTGGTTAATAAGTTTGGAGTCTCTTGTGTAATTGGTTGTAAAGTGAGAAAGACTTCCCCCGCCACTCGTTTTCTTTATGGAGCAAATACAAGCAAATTCATAATGAGAAGTATGTAGTTGTGTAGATTTAGGAGGTTGAAATTATTTAAAGGAGTTCTTTGAACGCATTTTTTTAAAAATATAGTGCATTAAGTATGAATACACGAAGGATGCGTACAAGGAAATATGCGTACACCAGGAATTTTGAGAAAGATGCATACAGGATCAAGTTTTGACAGATGATGAGGGTAAGCTATGACGTCAGAACACTGTGACAGGCGAAATTTACGTACAACGTTTAGGTGAACATGGATCTTTTAATATCATTGAGCTATATAAATTAGTTTACCTCTGAGCTAAACATAGTGTCGCTTAGTTTCTCGGGGCTGGAGATCCTTTAAAAATTTATCTATTATACCTGATTTCCACCACACTTTTGAAGGCTTTGGACTGGCAAAATGATAGATATATCTTGCACTTTTATTTTGACTTGTTTAAAATCAGCTTGTATCGTCGGTAATTTTGTTTTTGTTTTATATTTTCAATTAAAAAAATTGTTTCATTTTACAGATTTTTTTCATTTTAATCTATATTACAAATTGACTAATTTATTTGATTTCTTGGGTACTTTCTTGGTAATCAATTTCTTAAATTTAGGAAAGAGATCTTAAACAAGACATTAGTTTAAAGTTTCTAGGTAATTTTGTAGTTTTATTATTTTTTTAATTTTTCGTTCGACTTAATATCCTTTGTTTTTCTTCTCTATCCTTCTAAGTGTAACTCCAGTCTCATGTGCATGGGGTCAAAGTTTCAGCCTCTTTAGATAAGTCTCTTTCAATTAAATCGAGCTTATCACCTCGACAGTTAAAACCGAAGTGGCCACTGACAATCTGGGAACCCTTTTTTGACCCATTTTGACTGGGAGAATCCAAAACTTTGAACGTTATTAGCAAATAGTTTAGGGTTAAAACCAACAGACATCAAATCAGGGGAGAGGATGTGAAGAAGTCATCCTTACCGACTACCTACGTTTTCCGACAAAACGTCTTAACCAATATTAAACCTTATTATATAAAGTCATAGTTCAAATGTTGTTATTTTTGTAATAACTTCTTCTCAAAGGGATTGTTTTACGGTTAAAATATCGGTAAGAGTTAAATAAAAGAGTTAATTTGTGGTTATCAAGTTTTATTTACTTAAATTATAAATTACGCCACGTTTGCTTCAAGGTATTACCATAATGCATGCCTTGTGTATCTATAACAATGGGGGATTTCTGGACGTGTTTTAGTGAACGATAGCAATGTTTGAGTGGGCAACACACTGGCACTTATGCGGGATCTTGCCACGTTATTCAAAAACTGCGTCATAAGAATCCGTAAATAATTTCCAAAATTGGTGAATCGTCAGCCAGAGGGTTGGGAACTTTCTCTGCGTCTAAGTGTAGGAATGTAACTTCACAGATCAGTAATATTTCTTGAAATCAACGAATTGTCTCAAAGATTAACGAAAGCAAAACATTGCGTATGTTAACGCTGCCCCTGTTTTGGTCTTCAGTTAGTTGGTATTTGGAATTTATGTTTAAATCATTTTCAAATACAATTTCATTTACATACATCTAAAAGCAAATAATTATAAATAAGGTTAATTTTGTTTTAATTAGCCTACTAATTCTAAACTACAATTAAAGTGTAAAGTAAATCTATTCTGCGACTTACTGTAGTCTTGATTGTTTGAATTTTTGTGGCGTGAATAAAATAAAGGAAAATATTCACTTGAAGGAATGTAATGCACTTATAAAAGATGGCTCCCGGGCAAAGACAAACAATATATAGAAGGTTCTGACTGCCCGAGATTCTCCGGAATGCTTCGAAAGATGATATGAAAACCTTGATACTTCAATACGTTATGTATTACTTATTCATATCAATTAAATACAAGTGTAGAATATATATATATATATATATATATATATATATATATATATATATATATCGCAATATGTATTCTTGTGTATTAATAAAGAATTAGGTCAAAATACAAATACAAAAATTATAATTGAATTGAATTTACAACCCCGTTGGCTGACAGTACCAACATCATCATTGAATGTAGATTATATATATATTGCAATATGTATTCTTGTGTATTAATAAAGAACTAAGTCAAAATACAAATACAAGAATTATAATTGAATTGAATTTACAATTCAAAGCTTTTCGTTGGCTGACAGTACCAACATCATCATTGAATGTAGATTATATATATATATATATATATATATATATATATATATATACATATATATATATCGCAATATGTATTCTTGTGTATTAATAAAGAGCTAAGTCAAAATACAAATACAAGAATTATAATTGAATTGAATTTACAATTCAAAGCTTTTCGTTGGCTGACAGTACCAACATCATCATTGAATTTAGATTATATATATATATATATATATATATATATCGCAATATGTATTCTTGTGTATTCATAAAGAACTAAGTCAAAATACAAATACAAGAATTATAATTGAATTGAATTTACAATTCAAAGCTTTTCGTTGGCTAACAGTACCAACATCATCATTGAATATTCCTGATGATGTTGGTACTGTTAGCCAACGAAAAGCTTTGAATTGTAAATTCAATTATAATTCTTGTATTTGTATTTTGACTTAGTTATATATATATATATATATATATATATATATATATATATATATATATATATATATTCAATGCTGTGTATTAATAACTTTTTATTTACTAAGTTCTTATTTTGGAAATATTTATTATGATTTTGTTTTAATATTTCCAATAAATAGAATATTGTTTATTGAGGTTGTTTAAATTTTTAAAAATTTGAGTTATTCTAGTTATTTTGTGAAAATATTTTTTTGATTATTTCTAAGTAAACCTGTTTTGGCATGCTTTTAAACAAGTAATATATACCAAAAAATTTTAAACTCAATTCTTACTTGAATCTACAAACAAATTTTATTCCAGTTACTTTTCATTAAATAATTACAATTAATATAAATAAAGTAACATAACGGCTTGCGCTAAAAATAGTTGTTCCACAATATAACCTATAACATAAAATCATATGTTGTCACTTATTTTAAGCCAAATGGGATGAAATAACTATATAGCTCACCTTTTGTGAAAGGTTTTCTCCCATATAAAAGTAAAATTAATTCATAATTAAATTTAATTGTTGAATTAATATTTGAATAAATTGTATTGACGTCAAGTGTCTTGAGTTAACTTGTCGATGAATAAAATCGTTTATTAACTATGGAAAATTTGAACAAGATAAATGTAGGAAGAGTGTGAACTAAGAGAAGGAATTGAAAAAATTGATGAAAGATACCAGAGTTTTAAAAAGGCTTGAGATTCCCACTAATGCGATGGCGACGGAATCAAGATGGCCAATGTCATCCAAAAGAATTGGAAAATTTGTAGTTTATTTGACACTTATCCACGTTGATTATAGCAACGGAAACAATTCGTAGGCACTGGATGTGTTCGAACAGGTTCGACTGAATTAGGCAATTTCAGGTTAGGATATTTTTAATTTGTGTAGATTCTCAACCTAAAGGATGTCTGATTCTGCTCAACTTTATCATACTTTCTTTGATTCGGTATAAAATTAAGTTAGTTCACCTTACACTATTCATCAGATAATTCTAGAAAAATATTTAACAATGTCGCCGGACTTGTTAGTGGGAAACGAACAAATTTTATAGAATGCAGTTTTGAAGATATACAATTAAAGACTCAAAATAGGTGTGAAATAGTTATACCATTGTAATACTACGCTTTCAATTTAATTTGTAATAAATTTAAAGTAAATTAATACACATGTTGTTTCATCTTAACTTACGTGGAGAACACGAACAACAGACCGGTGTATTGGTAGGCTAGTTCGCGTGCGCGTGTCGGTCTTTGTTTCGGAGAGTGTAATTAAGTTTCTGATACGATAGACAGTGACTTTGTTTTGTAAATAATGCATTCACCTGTTGAGGAAATTTGGTGGCTGCATAATGCCGACGGCACACATTGTTCCAGTCATAGAACAATAGGATACGGTTGCAACGGATACCATGCCATTGTTGTCTTTGCAGTTTTAGAGGAATTTGTCTTGCACGACAGGTTTAGCGCCCCGTGGACGTGTTGTATATGTATACACTTTTTTCCGTTCCGTCACAGCCCGCCGACGGCTCAAGGTCGCTTCCAGTTATATAATTGGGAAACGATGTAAGTTTGTTTTGAGAGTAATGGTCTGAAAGAAAAAATAATCTGATCGTGTTGTTCACTCCACCTAATATTTAAGGTTGTATTTCCACTCTTGTGGTTATATCCACACGCCGCCCGCCGGTGTGGTTCTAATCACGAGGTGCCTCATGTATTTCCACTCTTGTGGTTACCTAATATTTAACGCTGTGTTCTCACTGGTGTGGCCTATGTGGCGTGGTTCACTCCACCTAATATTTAACGCTGTATTTCCACTCTTGTGGTTATATCCACACGCCGCCCGCCGGTGTGGTTCCAATCACGAGGTGCCTCATGTATTTCCACTCTTGTGGTTATATCCACACGCCGCCCGCCGGTGTGGTTCCAATCACGGGGTGCCTTATGTATTTCCACTCTTGTGGTTACTTAATATTTAACGCTGTGTTCTCACTGGTGTGGCCATGTGGCGTGGTTCATTCCACTTAATATTATATTCTTTGTTCCCACTCTTGTGGTTAACTCCACATGTCGGTATCGTATCCTACGCGTGTTCTTTCATACTGTATTTCCACCAATGCGGCTACGTAATATTTAACGCTGTATTCTCACTGATGCGACGTGGTTCAGTCTACTTAATATTTTATTCTTTGTTCCCACTCTTGTGGTTAATTCCACATGCCGGTATCGTATCCTACGCGTGTTCTTTCATACTGTATTTCCACCAATGCGGCTACGTAATATTTAACGCTGTATTCTCACTGATGCGACGTGGTTCAGTCTACTTAATATTTTATTCTTTGTTCCCACTCTTGTGGTTAATTCCACATGCCGGTATCGTATCCTACGCGTGTTCTTTCATACTGTATTTCCACCAATGCGGCTACGTAATATTTAACGCTGTATTCTCACTGATGCGACGTGGTTCAGTCTACTTAATATTTTATTCTTTGTTCCCACTCTTGTGGTTAATTCCACATGCCGGTATCGTATCCTACGCGTGTTCTTTCATACTGTATTTCCACCAATGCGGCTACGTAATATTTAACGCTGTATTCTCACTGATGCGACGTGGTTCAGTCTACTTAATATTTTATTCTTTGTTCCCACTCTTGTGGTTAATTCCACATGCCGGTATCGTATCCTACGCGTGCTCTTTCATACTGTATTTCCACCAATGCGGCTACGTAATATTTAACGCTGTATTCTCACTGATGCGACGTGGTTCAGTCTACTTAATATTTTATTCTTTGTTCCCACTCTTGTGGTTAATTCCACATGCCGGTATCGTATCCTACGCGTGTTCTTTCATACTTTATTTCCACCAATGCGGCTACGTAATATTTAACGCTGTATTCTCACTGATGCGACGTGGTTCAGTCTACTTAATATTTTATTCTTTGTTCCCACTCTTGTGGTTAATTCCACATGCCGGTATCGTATCCTACGCGTGCTCTTTCATACTGTATTTCCACCAATGCGGCTACGTAATATTTAACGCTGTATTCTCACTGATGCGACGTGGTTCAGTCTACTTAATATTTTATTCTTTGTTCCCACTCTTGTGGTTAATTCCACATGCCGGTATCGTATCCTACGCGTGTTCTTTCATACTGTATTTCCACCAATGCGGCTACGTAATATTTAACGCTGTATTCTCACTGATGCGACGTGGTTCAGTCTACTTAATATTTTATTGTTTGTTCCCACTCTTGTGGTTAATTCCACATGCCGGTATCGTATCCTACGCGTGTTCTTTCATACTGTATTTCCACCAATGCGGCTACGTAATATTTAACGCTGTATTCTCACTGATGCGACGTGGTTCAGTCTACTTAATATTTTATTCTTTGTTCCCACTCTTGTGGTTAATTCCACATGCCGGTATCGTATCCTACGCGTGCTCTTTCATACTGTATTTCCACCAATGCGGCTACGTAATATTTAACGCTGTATTCTCACTGATGCGACGTGGTTCAGTCTACTTAATATTTTATTCTTTGTTCCCACTCTTGTGGTTAATTCCACATGCCGGTATCGTATCCTACGCGTGTTCTTTCATACTTTATTTCCACCAATGCGGCTACGTAATATTTAACGCTGTATTCTCACTGATGCGACGTGGTTCAGTCTACTTAATATTTTATTCTTTGTTCCCACTCTTGTGGTTAATTCCACATGCCGGTATCGTATCCTACGCGTGTTCTTTCATACTTTATTTCCACCAATGCGGCTACGTAATATTTAACGCTGTATTCTCACTGATGCGACGTGGTTCAGTCTACTTAATATTTTATTGTTTGTTCCCACTCTTGTGGTTAATTCCACATGCCGGTATCGTATCCTACGCGTGTTCTTTCATACTGTATTTCCACCAATGCGGCTACGTAATATTTAACGCTGTATTCTCACTGATGCGACGTGGTTCAGTCTACTTAATATTTTATTCTTTGTTCCCACTCTTGTGGTTAATTCCACATGCCGGTATCGTATCCTACGCGTGTTCTTTCATACTGTATTTCCACCAATGCGGCTACGTAATATTTAACGCTGTATTCTCACTGATGCGACGTGGTTCAGTCTACTTAATATTTTATTCTTTGTTCCCACTCTTGTGGTTAATTCCACATGCCGGTATCGTATCCTACGCGTGCTCTTTCATACTGTATTTCCACCAATGCGGCTACGTAATATTTAACGCTGTATTCTCACTGATGCGACGTGGTTCAGTCTACTTAATATTTTATTCTTTGTTCCCACTCTTGTGGTTAATTCCACATGCCGGTATCGTATCCTACGCGTGTTCTTTCATACTGTATTTCCACCAATGCGGCTACGTAATATTTAACGCTGTATTCTCACTGATGCGACGTGGTTCAGTCTACTTAATATTTTATTCTTTGTTCCCACTCTTGTGGTTAATTCCACATGCCGGTATCGTATCCTACGCGTGCTCTTTCATACTGTATTTCCACCAATGCGGCTACGTAATATTTAACGCTGTATTCTCACTGATGCGACGTGGTTCAGTCTACTTAATATTTTATTCTTTGTTCCCACTCTTGTGGTTAATTCCACATGCCGGTATCGTATCCTACGCGTGTTCTTTCATACTGTATTTCCACCAATGCGGCTACGTAATATTTAACGCTGTATTCTCACTGATGCGACGTGGTTCAGTCTACTTAATATTTTATTCTTTGTTCCCACTCTTGTGGTTAATTCCACATGCCGGTATCGTATCCTACGCGTGTTCTTTCATACTGTATTTCCACCAATGCGGCTACGTAATATTTAACGCTGTATTCTCACTGATGCGACGTGGTTCAGTCTACTTAATATTTTATTCTTTGTTCCCACTCTTGTGGTTAATTCTACACGCTTGTGTGGCTCTTTCATCGTGTTCTTTCATGCTGTATATGGTTACGAATGTGGTTACGTAATATTTAACGCTGTGTTCTCACTGGTGCGGTGTGTTTCACTCCATTAAGGTATTATTCTTTGCTCCCAGTGTGGCCGTTGCCTCTATGCTGTATTTCCACCTATGCAATTCACCTAATATTTAAGGTTGTGTTCCCAGTAGTGTGGTGTGCCTCCCCCCCCCCCAATCAGTGTTACATTTGTTGTTCCATTATTGTGGTTCATTCCACACAATGGCGTGGTTACCTTCGCTTATTATTTCATGATGTATGTGATTCATCCCCCTAAATATTTTCTGCTGTACTAACGCTACGTAAGTCACATAAGCAAGTCACGCATAATAAGACAGATAAATTCATTCATTAGCCACTTATACAAAGACAGATTAATTGGTTTGTAAGGGAATACTATCCATAAAGAACGTATAAAATTCATGTTCAAGGCCCGAATACAAAGACAGGGTAAATTCATGTGCAAGTCACATACGCAAAGACGGATGAAAATCCTATCGGAAACATTTATACGTTGACGATTACTACTCATATCCTTGTCACGTACTCAAAGGCGGCCAAAGCTCATGTGTTGAATGAAAGCGTACGCATTTATGAGATTGTTTCAAAGATGCTTTCCTAGATAATAGCTGCTATCCAACATTTATATGAAACTATAAATTGCTTTCATCCAGCAATATGGATTTGCATAAGATAAAAGCGAAAATATTCTATCCGACTGCAAGTCTTTTTCTTTCATTAAGAGTGAAAAGGGAAAAGGCAATAGAAAGAACAAAAATGTCCAAAGAGAGGTGATTAATTTATTCCCAACTCTACATTGTCGCTGGAACCTGAAAACAATGTAATTGTGCATTTCGCAAGAGTTGTAAATCATTAGACATTATGCAGCCAAGGTATGCATTCCTGCGAAACCGACACGCGATTCAGACACGCACTTGCTGCACCGTGTCCTCGGTCTCCTCATGAGGGAACAAATACCCTTCATTTATCTGTTACTTGCGTTTTTTACAATATTCATCTTATTTACCAATAATATATGTATATGTATGCCGAGGAAACGCGTCACATTTTCAAATTAAAAACTAAAATTTTATTTTTTATTTACAATAAAAGACGAATTAACTCAAGTATAAGTCTAATTTAATAGGTAGTCCTAATTTAATAATATATTGTCGATTTTTAACCCAAAGTTCTTGAGGGTTGGGGGGGGGGCGATCGCCCCATCGTCCCCCCCTTTGGATACGCGCCTGACTAGCATTTATACCAAGTAAGATTCTTGTTTAAGTACATTATAGTGTAAGTGATAACTGAATACAAGAAAACAATGTTGCTAAGTTAAATATATATATTATAACATAAAGTACGAGGCTTTAGAGTAAATTCAGTTAGTTGCTAAAATAATTATCTGTAAGATTAGCAAAGAAAGACACAAATAGTTTTGTAAGTGCCGACAAAGCAGGTACCATCCATTATCCTTTTCCGGGAAACTGTGGGAACTTACAACAAACACATTGGTAGTGGGAGAGATTAGGGATTTTCAATAAAAACTAAATGATCAGGAGAAGTTGGGAAGTTTGAAGGGAACTCGAGAAGAAGGCAGACGGATTGGTGGGGACAAAAGATAACAGTGTTGTAAAAAGAGTAATTAGTTAAATTAAGTAAAGAGTTTTTTTGTTTATAAGTAAAATTTTAAAAAGTGTGACGTAAAAGTTTTTTTTTTTTTAATATAAAAGTAAGTTTTTTTGTGTGTCAAGTGTAAGCGCAGAAGGTAACCAAGGCCTAGATTCCAGGAGCTCTACAAAAACTATAAGTATTAATTGGATGTAAGTGTAGCCAACAGAATTTATATTTTAGTAAAGTTCAGAACAAATTTTAATTTCATTACAGTTTATCAAAATTAAAAAGGTTTCACCATTTCTAATTTAAGAAGCAAAGTTCCCGTATTAGCGACCCGAGAGCAACTATAAAAATTTAATACTAAATTTATTATCTTTGTTATGTTATTTTATTAGAATTCTAAAGCCTCAAAGCCCACCTTTATAATTGTAATGTTAGTCAAGATACCAATCCTGTCAGTGCAAAATAGTAATATAAATTTGGTATAATGTGTAAAGAAATAAATGCAAGTTGTGTTTAAAATTTATAAGAGTGTTAATTCTTTATAAACCTGAAGGTGTGTCATTGGATAGGTAAGGTAAATAAATAACATTAAAAATAAATTATAATTATAACAAAAGTTAAGTTATATATATTTATTTGTATATATATATATATATATATATATATATATATATATATATATATATAATTTTAAAACAAGGCCTATACCTTATATGGTTAATATTGCAAGAGTGCTTGGAGATTGATTGTTTCCTGACCATTAAGTCTGTGAATGTTCTATTATAGCTTAGTAGGTTTTAGTAGTTATATTACAATGCAGAATTTCATCTGCTTTTACCGAATTAAAGTTATTGTATTGCTCAATATTACGGTAAAGGTTTGTGGCTATCAAAAATGCTACTAGTATAACAATAGCTTTGAATCTGGTGTTTGTCTTCTGTTGTTGCATTACGCTAAAAGCAAACAGGTTTGGCAGATTCATTATTTGTAATCATCTGTGTTTCACAATTGAACTGCCCTGTCCTGAAATCTTTCATCTAAACTTCGTAATTTTTTTTTACTACAATAGCGTAACTGGTAGGCTCGTCTACGGCCCGAATGAGAGTAGGTATGCACCAGCTACACAACACTTTATGGGACACTATATACTAACGCGTTTTTATGTTTCAAGTTTGAATTGTTATTTTATTTATAGGCATACTGATCTAATAGCCTTAAAACCACAAACATAAAGCAAAAATCCTGTTACCTATACGTACTCCAAAGTAACTGTGACAGAAAGTTTCAGCTATTGATCACGTAAACAATTCAATTTACTGCTTTTAGATTATTACTAAGCCAGTATATATATATATATATATATATATATATATATATATATATATATATATATATATATATATATATATAAATATCGCATTATGTTTTCTTGTGTATTAATAAAGAACAAAAGTCTAAATACAAATACAAGAATTATAATTGAATTACAATTCAAAGCTTTTCGTTGGCTAACAGTACCAACATCATCAGGAATATTAAACAATTAAAATTAACATATGTGCAAATTAGATCAAATAAATAGTTATGCCAAATCAATTACAATGTTGTTAAAATTTTTTTTTTTTTTTTTTTTTTTTTTTTTTTTTTTTTTTTTTTATTTTGCTGCCCTAACATTACAAACACTGAATATATTATCAAATTTAGATTTTACTTGTATTTGTTCATTTAGAACAAAGCTTTAGAAATACATAAATATAATACTAATAATGACTTGATAAATGAACAAATACAAGTAAAATCTAAATTTGATAATATATTCAGTGTTTGTAATGTTAGGGCAACAAAATAAAAAAATAAAAAAAATTAAAAAAAATTTTAACAAGATTGTAATTGATTTGGCATAACTATTTATTTGATCTAATTTGCACATATGTTAATTTTAATTGTTTAATATTCCTGATGATGTTGGTACTGTTAGCCAACGAAAAGCTTTGAATTGTAATTCAATTATAATTCTTGTATTTGTATTTAGACTTTTGTTCTTTATATATATATATATATATATATATATATATATATATATATATATATATATATATATATATATATATACATATATATACTGTATATATATATATATATATATATATATATATATATATATATGTCGTATGTATTTATATAAAAGCACTAAGTTATTTATGTGCGTCAGTGTTCCTAGTTATTTTGGGTCTAATCCCTCGGGAACACCTTCAAATTCATAGACGGAACTGAACCTATTAGATAGTAAACAAAATCAAGATCAGAAGCGAAACAATAAGTTGATGGGTAATTCATCAAGTTATAAAACAATCTGAGTGAAGAAACTAATTGAGAAAAATTCTAAGGTGGAAGACCTAGCCGGAGGGAAATGATGGCGTAAAGAGAATGACTGAGAAAGAATGGGGAAAGTAGCTCAAGGGCCGAAATTATTAAAAGAAACCCTACATCGGTCTAATATCAAAGTACAACAGTGCGGACGAAATAGGGTTCACGAGATATCTGATTGAATAAATGAGTAGCTTCAGTTGTCCCGAGTGTCCTTTTTGCCAAAATTATAACACGCCGGTTTTTGAGGTAATTAATCTAATATTATATAATTTATTCCGGCATTAGCCCATTATTGTAGTTTATTTTATTAGTTGTAGCGAAAAACGTCTGCCGCTGTGTATTTATCATTTTAATTGGCTTCCTTTGTTCCTAGTTTATAGGCTAAGTTCAATGTGTCTTGTCTGACATCATTTTAAGAGTGACAGTAACAATTTAAAACCAGCTCGGCCGTAGTTTATAGCCTACAACACCCTACTGATAGAGTGGAATTTTCGGTCAGCGTTTAGTAACCGTTAATTAGGGTATGCTGTATGCTACTGAATTTACATTCCGGCATTTCATTAGTGGGCTTGATTTATCGTTACAAATTAAAGTAAAGTATTTGTCTTAGTGCTCATGGTCTCGCTTGTTAATCACCGGGGGGGGGGGGTATATTGTGCAGCATCAAGAGGCTGGTTTCTTTATCTACCCTTACCATTCTTAGTTGTATGAGATAATTATTAGGAACAAAACTAACTTTATAGTCGTCTTTACAAGTGGTTACAAACAACGAGAAAGCACAAATACATTTGCAACCTCGCGTGTGTTAGTGTCTGGGAGGAAAAGATATACTGTATATAGATTACTGAATTGGCGATCAATAAATTAAAAGTAGAGGAACAAGAAAATATGCGAATAAAAACATCAGATGAAATAGTAAAGTTAATTAAAAATAACAAAACTAATCATACACACATAAAACAATACTCGCAAATTCATCAAATTAAACAAAAATTACAAACTAATGATCTTATTATGACAAAAGCTGATAAAGGTAATGCTGTAGTTATTATTGATAAACAAGAACATATAAATAAAACTGAAAATTATATATCTAAAAACCAATATACAGAAATTATTAAAGATCCAACAGACAAATATCAAAATGAAAAAAATATCAACAGACAAAATATAAAAAATATAATAAAAACGTCATCTAAATCAAAAATATACTAATAATTACATAAATGAGAATCCTAAAATTCCAAGATTAAATGGACTAATTAAATTATTCTTTAAAGAATAAATATATTCATTAAAAGTATTCTGGTTTTCGAAATATTTTTAATTTATTAACTATATTACAAGAAAACATATCACCATATTTAATATATTTAATTTATATATATATATATATATATATATATATATATATATATATAGAGAGAGAGAGAGAGAGAGAGAGAGAGAGAGAGAACTTTATAGTGTACATTTACTTCTAAAGATGTAGTCCTTAAATGTAATTAATTATTTTCCCACCTCCCAGAAAAGGAGAGGTTTACATCACTGTTATAATTTTAGGTATATTTTCCGTGCGCGCGTGTGCTCGTGGTCTATATTTCTATGTTTCTTGAGTGAGTTTTTTGCTGATTAATATTACATGATATTCAAGATCAAATTAATAAGACATTGAAATTTGAAAACTATAAAATATAACACGATGGGAAATAAATGAACTGTTCGCATGGAAACTGTTATTTTGACGTAGAGTAGAGTCAAGTGGAACTGAATTGAACCGTTATCTGAAGTAACAAGCTGTGTACATTCTGTAATGCTTTAAACTCTAGAAGTGATTTATTGCATAGAGTGTGAGTTCTTCATATTCATAAAGTTTGATATTGTTTTGTGGTTCGTTGTGTTATTCTACTACGCTATTTAGTAATTCCATAATTATGACATTTTACTTCTGGGAAGCTAGTCATCATTTTCCCTGCTTTCCCTTTCCTTTAGTCCCTAATATCTGTTCATCCGAATTCCTATCCCTAAGGAGTTAGCGTTCACAACCCACTAAAAAATAGACCTGTTTAAGGAAATTTAATCATGCATACGCAGTCTTCATAACGCACAGACGTGTATATCTAACATAATCCTACCTATAATTCACAATTCTCCCACTCCTATAATACCCACCATGTACTTTACAACTTAGTACGCAAACAAAAGTTTAACGTGCTAGTTGTGTCTTAAACCCCGACTTTGTTGGCAAATCAGCTGTACTGTAATGCTGTTGAGTAATTAAAGTATGCAAATTATATTTTACAAGTTGTATGATGTCAGGTTTGCTAACAATAAAGCCGAAGGATATTTGTAAGCGTCTACGAGACCGCTAATCAACGTTTGTCAGCTTTAATGCTCGACAATAAAGTAATAATTATTTCTGATACATTAATCCATCTTTTTCTTCACTGTACGCGTATTTATCATCTCCCTGTTTCGAGATACGATTTAATATTTTCACCGCCTGATGATAATAATTGCACTATCGAAACTTAACGAAACGTTTGTAGTTATTGTATGTAGTCTAATAGGATTGTTTATTGGTGTGTGGATGTGTTGCAGTCTTTCACTTGTATTATTTGAGTTATTTTCTTGTTGATTTATACGTTTTATATTGATTGATTATCTGTTAACGTGTGCAAGCAATACGTTTTAAACCGCCCGTGTAAGGACAGCGATGCTGCATGAGTGTGCTAATGAAGTGGCTGCCGATCCCGACCGACTCTTCGGTTAACAAATTCACTTCGAGAACGAATATATTAAAGTTTAAAACGCGGATTAGGAGCGTCCTCAGCCGACAATCTAATTAATTAAATTCAATTTTACCTGCGGTGTAAGATTAAACAAGATTGACAGACGATTATTCATGACAGTATCTAATTTTGGGATCGGTTTTAGAGTCGTCAATTTGAATCGCTAATTCCTGAAATAAACGGGTTGAAATTTCATTTTCAGATAAACCAATTTGACTGGCTTATTGTTGTTCGTTAAAATGGATTAGCCTATATTGGACAGTCCGCTGTGTGCTAGTTGAGGTGTCTGTTTAAACTACAATATTTTCTTCTATCGAACATCACAATAAATGTGACGTCACTATGTGGTTATTGCCAAGTCTTTGATACATCTTGGTACCAATTGTGAATCTCTTCCACTAGATGGCCCCTTAGTATAGACATTCCTTTTACAAATCTAGATGTGATCGTTAGACTGACTTTTAGTTTTAGTCTCTTTAGAAGGGAATGCTTTGAACGCCGGGATCTGAAACTGATTCTCTTTAAAAAACAAGTAATTTTTACTGAGGTTAAGAAAGAAAACTTTAATTTTAGTTATCCTAGAGCACTATTTATGGTATTGTGTTGTAACCGTGGCAACAGTTTAAGGTTGTACAGTGGAGGTTTCGACGATAACCTGATGGGGTGTTCATACACATCTATAAGAAATATTTCTAGGAATTGAAAAAATGGCGCGGTGCCAAGGCGCGCCAAATTTCGAACATAAAGATTCGCAGTTCGAATCCAGCTGGACCTCACAAATTTTATAATTTAATTATTGAATAAATATTTGAAAAAAACGTATTAACATCAATTGCCATCCACCAAAGGTTAAAAAAAATGTATTCGAACTTGATTAGATGAATAAAAACGTATTTCATTAACGATTGAAAATTTGTACAAGATATATATGAGGAGAGTGTGAGATAATAGAAGGAATTTAATAAAAAAACACCAAGAAGGATTTAAAGGCGTATATTTACTGCCTTCTTTTGAGTTGGGTGGCCTTCTTTTATACCCGTGGACAAAGAATATTTCAGTAAACTGCAAATGGTGATAGTTACGTGTTGCAGAACAAATCTTAGGGTTTCGGAATATATTAATCGTCATCGAAGGAGACTGAATGGCGATAGGGACGTATCAGGATAGAAGAGGACCGTACATTCTGTGAGTTACTAGAGGTATTTGACACTTACGATGGTTAAAATTATTCAATCAAGGCGCTTATTTCACTTTATATATTTTTAAAATCTCTTTGTACATGGCATTTTCGTGGCTACCCTAGTAAGTCACGTTCACTGCCAGTGAACTTGATGTTTCCACTAATATGTGCCTATACTACCATTGCTATATCTTGCTCGGGATTTAACGGATGCACTACAGTATGTTTGCCTCAAAGAAGACACTTGATCATAAGAGCTATAATTTTCCTCCAGTGTCCAGACCAGAAAGCTTTAAAGTGTGTATCTTAAATTTACGTATAATCCGCTATATTTTAGCGATCACTAACTCACTGTAATGAGTTATTACTGCTAAGGCGGTTAGCGGATTGACAATTTCTTTCTCTAGGGATGGTCGATATTTTCTGTCACGGTAACTTGTCACGAATACTCGTTTTTCGCTGGTGGTACCAGTGACAATATATGGAAAATGCCAGTTCTATTGACAGTAGAACTTGCCTCTGTTGTAATTGGGGAAACATTCGCAGTTACTGGATGAAACGGCTGTCATAGGTTGATCTGTCGTTGTCACTGGCTGTGCTCTCATAGGTCGGTTCACGGCGCCGATTATCAGTGTCGTGGGCTGAAGGGGAGACGGGGGTTGTCTTTGTTGTGGTTGGACAAAATGTCACTGTCGCGACTGAAATGTTACGCTGTCATTGGTTGATTTGTCGCTATCACTGTTTCTACTCATTTACGTCGTGTGTGAGTAGAGGATTTGTGTCAGGTTTCAGGATAGTGACAGTGATGTGTAGGGTAGACTCATTTCCGTAGTTTGTTCTAAATTTCGTAAGAGTTTATTTTTAAATAAAATACCATTCGAAAAAAGAAAAATGAGATGTGGAATCATTTCACCAGTGTGGTATGCCAGTGTTATATTGGCACATACAGAACTGTCTCAGTATCCATTGTCACCGATAAAAGTTACTGATCCAAGCCTCACCTGGTCACAAAATCACCGATCCGTTAAAGTCACTGGATCGACCATCCCTTTCACCACAGGTCTACTTCAGATAAGCTTCCATGTTGACGAAATTACTTCATAAACCCGTTTTCCAAACTCTGAGGGTTATTATGTCCTTTCCTAGGTCTTACCAAATTCTCTCTAATCTTCCTTTGCCTTAGGAAGTGGTGTATCTGGCAATCAGCTGTTTATGAGCCCGAGGGGTTTTATGACCCTACCTATTTTCGCAATCCTTCCTGTGCTACAACACAAATGCTTATCTAATTATTATTTTAATCGCAATAATTAGAACCTCGCTAATATTTTAATTTGATTTAGCAAAACAGAGGATATTTAAATTTATCACTTTTATCCCATTAATCGTCTCGTCTGAAACATAAAACTAATTATTTTCACCTTTCAGATTTGTTAAAGCAATGAAAACTGTTTACCTTAAAGATGCTATGATTGTTACTAACGAAATCTGTAGAAGTTTGATTCTTTAATTAGAAACGACGGATACTTTAGGAACACAAAGTGCAACACTAACTATTGTTTTCGATTCATGATTTGATTGTTTACCTTAATGTGCTATGATTATTGAAATCTGCAGAGAATATCGTTTCCAATAAAACTCCGGAAACAGCTGCCTAAACATTATTGAAGCCAGTAATAAATAACATGCTCAGCATAGAAATATAAACCTATAAATTATCCAAGCAGACAAATAATATAAATGGATATATTGCAGATGTGCGTTCTGTAAAGAAAAAACAGAACTATTGTGAATAAGCTATTTGCGCCAGATTCAAGACTAAGATAAACACCGGTGCATTGAATAAAGCTAAGCTCACTCCGCGGGCTTAATATATGGAAATTAAGATGACGCGTCGGTAGTGGAGGGGCAGAGGAAATAACGAGCCGTTCTCATAAATAATCTGCATTCAACAAGGTGGAAACAGCTGGACGAGATTTGGCAACCTGTAGCGCCCTGGGCAGTTACACTGCACTCTCTCAATCGGCCGGCTAACTAAATAAATACGCGGCCTCCTGCTAAGGGGACGATTCAATACTTTAACACTTGCTGACGCGGCCATTATTTTGGGGAGGTCGTTATTTTTTAATCAATTGATTACGCTCGCCGGAGTAGAGCGGCACACGGTCGGTAGTCCGTAAGAAACCGATTCAGTTGTACTGCATTTACATACAAGGACGTTTGCATTACGTTTGCAAATTGGTTCGAAAATGTTACCACTTATTTATTAAAGTTAATTTCTATATACATGAGTACATTTTTCTGCCATTCCTAACTTTTCAATATTCTCTCAGTCTTCTAACTATCATCGTCCGGCAGACTAAGTAGAAATGATTAATATACTCATTTTCATTTCTGTTAGAAATATTTCTATATACATGAGTACATTTTTCTGCCATTCCTAACTTTTCAATATTCTCTCAGTCTTCTAACTATCATCGTCCGGCAGACTAAGTAGAAATGATTAATATACTCATTTTCATTTCTGTTAGAAATATTTCTATATACATGAGTACATTTTTCTGCCATTCCTAACTTTTCAATATTCTCTCAGTCTTCTAACTATCATCGTCCGGCAGACTAAGTAGAAATGATTAATATACTCATTTTCATTTCTGTTAGAAATATTTCTATATACATGAGTACATTTTTCTGCCATTCCTAACTTTTCAATATTCTCTCAGTCTTCTAACTATCATCGTCCGGCTGACTAAGTAGAAATGATTAATATGCTCATTTTCATTTCCGTTAGAAATATTTCTATATACATGAGTACATTTTTCTGCCATTCCTAACTTTTCAATATTCTCTCAGTCTTCTAACTATCATCGTCCGGCTGACTAAGTAGAAATGATTAATATGCTCATTTTCATTTCTGTTAGAAATATTTCTATATACATGAGTACATTTTTCTGCCATTCCTAACTTTTCAATATTCTCTCAGTCTTCTAACTATCATCGTCCGGCTGACTAAGTAGAAATGATTAATATACTCATTTTCATTTCTGTTAGAAATATTTCTATATACATGAGTACATTTTTCTGCCATTCCTAACTTTTCAATATTCTCTCAGTCTTCTAACTATCATCGTCCGGCAGACTAAGTAGAAATGATTAATATACTCATTTTCATTTCTGTTAGAAATATTTCTATATACATGAGTACATTTTTCTGCCATTCCTAACTTTTCAATATTCTCTCAGTCTTCTAACTATCATCGTCCGGCTGACTAAGTAGAAATGATTAATATGCTCATTTTCATTTCTGTTAGAAATATTTCTATATACATGAGTACATTTTTCTGCCATTCCTAACTTTTCAATATTCTCTCAGTCTTCTAACTATCATCGTCCGGCTGACTAAGTAGAAATGATTAATATGCTCATTTTCATTTCTGTTAGAAATATTTCTATATACATGAGTACATTTTTCTGCCATTCCTAACTTTTCAATATTCTCTCAGTCTTCTAACTATCATCGTCCGGCTGACTAAGTAGAAATGATTAATATGCTCATTTTCATTTCTGTTAGAAATATTTCTATATACATGAGTACATTTTTCTGCCATTCCTAACTTTTCAATATTCTCTCAGTCTTCTAACTATCATCGTCCGGCTGACTAAGTAGAAATGATTAATATGCTCATTTTCATTTCTGTTAGAAATATTTCTATATACATGAGTACATTTTTCTGCCATTCCTAACTTTTCAATATTCTCTCAGTCTTCTAACTATCATCGTCCGGCTGACTAAGTAGAAATGATTAATATGCTCATTTTCATTTCCGTTAGAAATATTTCTATATACATGAGTACATTTTTCTGCCATTCCTAACTTTTCAATATTCTCTCAGTCTTCTAACTATCATCGTCCGGCTGACTAAGTAGAAATGATTAATATGCTCATTTTCATTTCTGTTAGAAATATTTCTATATACATGAGTACATTTTTCTGCCATTCCTAACTTTTCAATATTCTCTCAGTCTTCTAACTATCATCGTCCGGCTGACTAAGTAGAAATGATTAATATGCTCATTTTCATTTCCGTTAGAAATATTTCTATATATTTCTGAGTACATTTTTCTGCCATTCCTAACTTTTCAATATTCTCTCAGTCTTCTAACTATCATCGTCCGTTCAAGGCAGAAAAATATACTCATGTATATAGAAACATTTTTAACAGAAATTAAAATGAGTATATTAATGAATACCGATTACCTCGCGAAT
The DNA here is from genome assembly GCA_036971475.1 of Prosapia bicincta. Taxonomy (NCBI): domain Eukaryota; kingdom Metazoa; phylum Arthropoda; class Insecta; order Hemiptera; family Cercopidae; genus Prosapia; species Prosapia bicincta. The sequence continues at coordinate 35,869,993 of JBAIZL010000009.1, read as the reverse complement.
AGCGAGGGTCTAGTGTACTACATTTTTAATATACTTATATATGCCTACATAATCACTGTGGAGATCAAAACGTCTGTACAAACGTGGAACTATTATTGACCTATACCAGCGTATAGGAATTTTGAATGTTATTCGTAAAAAAAAAAACGAAAATGATACTGTGATTAAGTGTTTTTATTTTGGAAAATAGGTGAAGCTAGACCTGTAATATAGCGTTTTAAAATAGTAAAAAATAATTAAAAATTTGAAGGATATCAAAGCGTTGAGAATTTTATTTTTAATTAATAGTTTATCTAAAATCATTTTCTCTGGCAAAATATATTTGACAAAGAAAAAAAATTTTTTTAACGAAAAATAGTAAATTACAAGTAGGCTACGAATCATTCTTCGTAGTATATATACCAACTGTTGAAAGTTTCAGCTATAGACGTCATCACGTCACTCAATAAAGCTATCTTTATTGCCAACTGCGCGCAGTCTGCAGCAGGTTTTTATTAATAGAAACTCGTTTCAATTCATATCTCAAATAAATCCTCCGTTTGGTTAAGGTCAATTTAAAGATTAGATTTGCTGTCTGTCGCGTTAGTTACAAGTTAATTTCATAGATAGCGCCAGGACCACTTAACATTTGCCCCGAAGGGGACCCGGCTTGTCATAGAAGGGAGGTCGGAACACCCACATTCCGATTTCGTTGGTTAAACGGTTCACGATAAACGCCACCACCCACGTTTGATGGCTCTTTTTAAACGGGGCGTCGGGCCGAACTTTATAATCGTGGTGGAACGGCTGTCGTGTTTCCAGCTGTGTCCGTAGAGATCTTGAAAGTCACGGACCACAGAATACCTTGTGAACTGAACTGCTTCAGTGTTTTGCATGTGGTAGTGTTCTACGCTCATTTCCGCTAGCATT
>JBAIZL010000009.1:35751584-35864084 GCA_036971475.1 Prosapia bicincta | reverse complement strand
AATACGGGAAGGATTATGGTAGGGATATAAAACCTCCTAATGTTCGGTTAGGATAGATTTGATTAACGAAAACGTCAAGTTTCCTGTCGTAAGCTAACCTGTAGATCTATGTTCCTGTGTTACCTCTCGGGAGATAGTGACTGATCTTCCGCACTGACTTTACACGTCAACCGAAGCTTACTTTCAGAAAGTCCTTTCTAGTAAACTTATCCTATCCGGGTACTTTCTGCCAGCCATGCTGTTCCAGCACCTAATTTTTTATTGTATTCCGGAAGACTTTCTACATCATCGGGTACTTTCTGCCAGCTATTGTAATGCAGTATGATACCAGTTTTATAAATAATCGTTCATTGTATAGAATATCGTGTATGTTTGTTGCTTTTAGGTGTTCCAGCACCTAGTTTTTTATTGTATTCCGGAAGACTTTCTACATCATCGGGTACATATCATATAGATAGGCGATACATTCTTAATCTAGTTTCAGAAGATACTTTTCCTATAGTGACATTTCAGGGATGCTTCAGAATATTAGTGACTACAGGAAAAAAAACTCCACTAGAAGACTTATATAGAGATAAAAACTACAAAATATATATGTGCTATACAAAAATAAACAAATAAAACGACCTGGACGATTATAAACGTAGAATATCCATTTCATGTTCACTAACGTAAATTGCAGGCTTAGCAGTCGCATAATCACCGATCTCTTCTTAAAAACCTTAGACGCTTAAGCCCCCTTTACAGTTTTTAAGAGAGCCCGAACTTTCACAAAACTTAAATGTAACTGAGCTGATTTTTAACAATAATCGAGTTTAATGGTTTGAATTAAAATTAACTGGTTTTAGGGCTATGAAGTTCAATGCTTTAATTTAACTAAACTATGTTAACGTTGAAATGAATTTGATTGTTCAAATGAAACCGAACTTATGTTAGCAATAATCGAATTTAATAGTTTTACTCTAACCTAACTGGATGTAGGCCTAAGTATGAACGAGTTTGTTTATTTAAATCGAACTTACTTATTTTATGAATTATCGAGTTCAATAGTTTTTAATTCAAATAATTTGTTTTAGAAATAATTGATTTTAAGGTTCCAGTCGAACGTAACTTGATGTAAGATAGAGTTTGAGTGAAATTTAACTTGTTCCAGGTAAATGGCTTTAGTGGACCTTGATTGATTTTTAAGAGTAATCAAGTTTAATGGTTTTAACCGAGTTTAACTGTTGTTTGAAAATAACCAATTTTTGTCGTGTTAGTAGTTGTACTTGGATTTAAAAATGTTCAGTTTTTAATGATTTGTTTGGAATCACCTGGTTTAAAGAAGTAAGATTTGTATGTGTTCTACTCACTTGTTTTGAAAGATTATTCGATTTTAATTGTTTTGGTCGGAACATAGCTGGTTTTAATGGAACGTAACTGCGTTTAAGAATAGATTTTATTAAACTGATACGGCTATTATTTGCATCAGCAAATTGTGTTTAACTATTTCTAATTACTTGTAATGCCTTGTTTCACAATTATTCCAGTTTTCTGAAACAGCCAGCCGGTACTGTAGAATAGAGCCCGTCCCACCTTTGGACTGGTTTTGTCACCCACATGCTCCTTCGCAGAACACCTCATCCAGTATTTCTTTTCCTACACATCTCATTTACAAAACCATTAAAAAAATCTTTATCAGTTATTTTTAAACGATGGCTATTTATTTTACAAAATCTAAAACATTTTCAACGACTTTAAACTAATTACACGTGTGCATGATTTATGCAAGTGTTTAAATCAAGATGGCAAAAAGAAACCGTACATTTTACACGATGAAAGCGCTGAACATGTGCGATTTATTTGGATTTTATCTCTTCAAGTTATATATAGGTTGAAATGCTGATAATTAGGCGCGACTTTCTTTATCCGCTAACATTTCCGCCAGTAAGAAGATTCCCAGGCGTAAATTTAGGAATGCTTCGTAGTTCTATATATAAATTCCGGCAAATTGAAGCCTGATTCCAAGAATTTATTTGATCTGGATCCACATGACACTTCACGTGGATAAATGAATAGTTATGGTAAATTCTATATTATACATTCAAATAATTTAAACTATAAAGCTCAGAGTAAGCTGATGTAATTTTATATGATTTATATAACCTTTTTAAAGTAACTGTTTCGTAGATTTTGTAGATCAAATTGGACGTGACAGGAAGTTACAGCACTAGTTCAAGTTACAAATTTTAGTTACTTAATTGGGTATAGGTCAAATGTTATAAGCTGACACTTGACCCTTAAGTAGAAATTGTTTATTCGTCGTCTATAAAACATCAGGCACTGTCGTCATCCCTCATCGGGACCATAAATCGCGGCCTAACCATCCCAACCCTTAGACAATTCTATTAGCAGGCTTCCGTGAATGCCCTATTTACATTTGTTGTTATTTTTATATTACATTTGTTATTATTTTTATACACCAAACACTATTAATAAGTAACAAAATAATGAGTCGACCGTAAGGGTCACCGGAAGTGCAAGGATCGATGTTTTTGAAAATCCCTGGTCCTCGGCATCTCGCTAAGTCCCGCACTCCCCTCAAGTGCCAGCTTATACAATTATACCTATAAATCTGTAGGCTTTTGGTAAGGGCGGTCTGACAGACACCACAAAACGTTAAAGGTGGTGTTCAAGATACAATGACATCCGATGACAGTTGCAATAGTAATTAAAACTTGGGAAAGAAATATATTTAAAGCAATAATTAAAGTGAAACAAGGCAGAATTTTACGACAGTCAGATGTTACAGAGCCTCTTCGTGTTGTGTAGGCGTTTTACGAGTAATAAAAGTACGGGAAAGATAGAACCGTGTTAAATCAAACATCGAAGACAAAGGCTTCGAGTGGGAGCGAAATAATCACGATTAGCGATCCTATTGGTACAGTTTGGTTGACAACGGGACATTAAAGTATACAATAACAGTACGTCACGGTCATATCAATTTTTATTTCCTGACAGTTATTTTCGGTTTGAGGTTATGACAATGGTTCTTGTAGGTTACCATGTGTCAACTTTGACAACTTACGTTATACAACAAGATATATTTGTTATTTGTTTTATAAAAGTATTTTATTTTGTGTTTTGTCAGAAATGATTTCGTGGAGTACAACGTACGTATTTCTATACACCTCAGAATAATAACAAAGAAGAGGAAGCTATTGCAATTTAGATGGATTTAGTCCTTCGTGAAAGAGGGGGGGGGGTCATGGTTCAAGGTAACTGACCTGGAGTACATCTACTCTCTGTCGAAGGTACATCCGTTACACTTTTTGTAACAAGAACATTAAGGAAGGGTAATTAGGTAGGATAAAGTAAAAGGGTGTATTTAAAAAATGTTATGGGAATAGCAGAAATGTATGGTATCGAATAGGCAGGGCCTGTAAAGCCTGGCATAAGATAATGTGTCTAACCTTCAAACATACAACTCAAACAAAGCTTACGAACAACGCTATAGCTCTCTATTGTCCACATGTTCTCAAACAAAACACGCTGTAGCTCTCTACTGTCCACGTGTTCTCTGACAAAGCTTTCAAACACGTTATAGCGAAGGGTACGTAACCTCTGTCGGCACATTTCGAGATCACACCAGGGTCTGAACATCTCACTAACGAAATCGGCATATTAACCATTTGGTTCATCCATACGGCAGCTATCATAGCTCCATTCGTGGTAATCGCCAAATTTTCATGCATGAATGTTTTCATTAAAGAATACTTTTACTCATTTACTTCCTTTAAACTTGTAGGTCATTTTTCGAACTTTGTCTCTCAGATCTGCTCCCAGTTTGAAATCAAGTATTTTGTGATTTTCGAGTAAACGTATTACATAGAATTACAATAAGAGTTAAAACTGCTATACACTATTAGAATACAGTAGTATTTTGTATTTTTTGTTTTTTTATTCGAATGTTTTTTTTCTCAATTTCAGGTACGGCTATGGCAGTGTGTAGGAATTACAATGTAAGGTAAGCTTTAAGTACGCCTAATAACTGATTTTCTGGTTCTCATAAGTACTTCTTGATTATGCATTAATCTTACATGTTTACGAAAACTGAATGTTCGTCGGCCTATTAAGTTGTGGGCTTCATGAATTTCCAAACCGCGGCTACCAGTTTATCTAGATTATTTCTTCTGCACTAAAAAAATTACGCATGTTTATCTTATACTTATATAAAGTTATTTAGTAGCAGAGTTAGTGTCGTTTGTTGGCTTTGGCAAGTATTGCGTTACAAGAACGGTTTTGCCAGACTTGTTTCTGCTTTCCCTCCAACGGCAGCAAACGCGGTCTTTTTGCCGAGAATATTCAGTGGCGCACGACGCCTGGTAGCGATGATGGTGATGCTGTCTCTACATCATTATATGCTTGCCACAGTACATGGATTCTCAAGTATAACACCCGATGTGGCTGAAAAGAGTACAACCTATCAAGGTTATCATCACCTATCTCAAGTATTATTTAAAATTTAAAATAAATGTTCCATAAATGAAACTAATCAAAATAAAATAAATGTTTAAAACTAATTTTAATTATCTAAAACTAAAGAAACTAAAATTATACAAAATTTAAATAATATTAAATTTATTCAGTTGGCGTAAGAAAGCGATGACACGGTCGATAGCCTTGACATCGTTCCTTAAAACCACCTTTAAACTACCTCGAAGAAGAGTACAATGAAACTTTGTGGGATAAAATTAGATTAAATTTCCATCTACTGCCGGTGTTGTTCGAAAGTTACTCCTTTTTAATTAATAAATCAAATCCTAGGATATCCATAGTGTTTCTATATTTATATAGTTGTAACGTTTCGTGTATTTTAGTTTTTGTTCTGAGAGTAATAAAAAAATTACTTATAAAATGATTGATACAGGTGGAAAGGTAAGCACTTAAGAAACTAAGACTCAGTTTTCACCTATTATTTGTTTCCTTAACAGACTAGTTTCGGGGATGATTTTGCCACCATCAGTCATGGAATTATTCGAACATAAGTTTAAAATTAACGATTGATAGTTCGATGTTCGATGCTAACCGATTCATACCGCCATTGTGTGTTATGGTTAGTGAATCTCTCAAATGTTGGTACTTTTTAAAAAACGTTCTTTATCCCAGGTTTGAGAAGGCAAGGAAATACTGTCATCGCAAACGCAATCGACTCGGCTCATCGCAGAGTATGCAGAAATTAGCCGGCTGGCTCCAGTCGCATAGCTTATCCCGCTGGAAGCGCTATTATGATGTCCAGAAGATCTTGATGTGTCAACTCGTCTCCGCTGTACACCCTATTTAGGTTTAACACAGGAAGTTATCTCTGGATTCTTGCAATTGTGTGAGCGTTGCACTAAACGGATGGCTATTCAAGCACAAATGAATCCGTTTTTCTTGCTATCATTGTTCCAGCAGAATAATTTATCCGCGCGGTGTCTTGGCGACGGAGATAGTTTAGTCAAGTCTATAGAGTAACAGGCAAGATTATCCGCGTCATTAGATCTATGTGCATCTGTTCGCAAAGCAATGCAGACAATCCGTTCCGACTTGGGTTATTCCATTGGAATTAACTTTCAAGCGGTTACTTTAGCAAAATATCATTTTATTTTGTTTCGAATTAGTGTTCTGATAGTTTAGGTTATTTTTTAATATTTACAATATTGAGAATAAATGTATGATAGTAAATATTTACAATAAGAATTTACTACAATAATTGTTACCATATTTTTGCAGTTAGGAACAAACATTTCACGAGATACGAATTAGGTCTGCAGACTACCTACGAGAAATGCTTTAGAAATGAAAGAGCGACCACTTCGAACGAACATTTTTTTTAAAATTCCTTCTATTAGCTCACACTCTCCTTATATATATATATATATATATATATATATATATATATATATATATATATATATATATATATATTAATATAAAGTACGTTTTCTTGTTTAATAATTTAAAACAACATAGGTTATTCAAATAAAAGAATATTTATTAATTTATATCCATAATAATAATAATAATTAATAAATATTCATGTATTTGAATAACCTATGTTGTTTTAAAATATATATATATATATATATATATATATATATATATATATATCTTTTACAAATTTTTAATTCGTTAATAAAATACGCTTTTATTCATCCAATCACGGTCAAGCACATTTTTTTAATCCTATAGTGGATGACGATTGATGTTAATACAGTTTTTCTTTTCAAATATTTATTCAATAATTAAATTATAAGATTTAGAGCGTATCGGTCGGATTCGAACTGAGTATCTTCATGTACGAAGTCGAGCGCTTTCACACTGAGCCAACTTTTCTATAGCTAGAAAAGAACTTCTTAAAGATGTATATATGAGTTTTCTTTTGCCCCTATAGGGTTGTCGTCGAAACGTCCATTGCAATAACTTAAAGTGTTGCCTTGGTTCCCACATATTATAATAAATAATGCTCTAGGATTAAAACTGAATAAAAACTATAAAGTAAACAAATAAACTGGATTAACGGTATCGAACATTGCTTCACAAACGGACAATGCGAAAGACAAGTGAAAAGAAACTACAACACGAGAAACTGCAAGCGCCGGAAAAAAATGCTTACAAATACTTTAGTAACAAACAAAAATAATAGTCCAACGCCATGTATAGGTAGGAAAATGGAAACTTGTAATGAAATTCGCTTTCTATTTTGCCACTCAATATTGTTATTCTGACATTTGTATATATATATTTATATTAATTGTAATTATAAAATAAAAAAGAACTAAATATTTTTCATCTTTCTTGATTTAAGTAGGAATTGACTTAACAATATTTTTTTATAATACTTGTTACTATTGGAATAGACTTCGATGCTGTTAGCAACTAAACATTACTTTATTTTGTTTCGAATTAGTGTGAATTGTTGTTTTGATAATATAGGTTGTTTTTTAATATTTACAATAATCAGAATAAATTTATGATAGTAAATATTTACAATAATAATCGTTACCATATTTTTGCAATTAAGAACAAATATTTCTCGAGATACGAATTAGGTCTGTAGATTACCTACGAAAAATACTTTAAAAATGAAAGAGCGACCATTTCGAATTAACTGTTTTTTCTAATAATATTGTACTAACCTAGAAGCACTTTGAGTAAAATGTTAATACTGTAACACCTTCAGTAAGATGTTACTGAGAATTATACAACTAAAACCAATGAATCCAAATATCAATTATTTTCATCAACTCGGATTTTTCAGAATTTTTAACTAAACTTGCCACATGGCTTTTTAATTTATTTATTGGTTTTTACTATAACAAAAAACAACAAATTCTACCTAGGTAACTCAAAGTAACCTGTTAAATCTAAAATAAACGGGATAATCTAAGGCGCAAATGTAAAACCTTCTTTTCAAGGTCAGCAATACAATTCCGATACCTTTAGATGTTTCTCTGATTGTTTGAAGTTGTAATTAAGTCTTAACAATTTAAAATATAGTTGTGGTTTTATGTTCATAGTAAAGTTAACTTATCGTCGTCCAACGTCACAATTATGTACCACGTGATTGGAACTACAACACAAATATCTCTTCATATTTAAACAAGAACGGTCAGAATTTGCCTTCTATGTTTTATCTGAACGGGTTGTCGATCGTTAAATAGTGTTTTCTGTGCGGTAAGTACGAGCGGGCAGCACAATATTAATTTCACAGGCAGCTGTGTTAATGGCGGAGCGGCGGCAGGTGAAGGGCGGGTGTAACGCGGTGGCCCCGGGTTCCTAGCCCTCGGCGGACAACGGCCCATTAGCTTATCGTCTTGCCTCGTTATGCACATGATATCGGGCGCGTAAAAATATTTGCCTTGTGTAATGCATTTTGATCGAGGGAATTTAATTTCCTCTGATGAGTTAACCGAAAGCGCGGACCGTGTAATTTGGCCTGTCGTGTTATCTGTTCCATCGGGACCAGTTCTTTCGGGATAACTGGAGCCGCGGAGTTGCCTCACCTCAGGAGCTTGCAGACACTCACCCCTTTCACAAGTAATACTCTGGGGTGACATTCTTAATATACTCGTCTTCAGTACATTTTTCTGTCTTTCCTAACATTACAATATTTGTCTTCGTTTCGGAATAACTCCATTAAAATATTATAATATTAGGAAAGGCAAAAACATGTACTCAAATGTATGATCTAGGATATTTATAAAATTAGTTATTAAAAGAAACTTCAGTTTACCAGGTAAAAAGTATGTGTTAAGTGGAACTTTATCAAGTGGAAACACGCGCGCGCGCACGCACACACACACACACAAACACACACACATACATTTTAACTTTTTAAATATAAATTTTACTGTTAAATTTAATTAAAGATGATTTTATTCATTGATAGGTTAGTATATTAGCTAACGTTACCTTTAACCTATTATGAGATTTTATAGTGTTACCTTAAACATAGATTTTACATACTCCTATATAGTTTATACACTTTTGCCCGTAATAAAAACAGATAATCCACTTTTGAGCTAGGCTTGCGGGAATAATATATAAGCTGTAAATATGAAAAATAATTCAAATTTCACAATTCTTTTTTTAAATGAAAAATGTATTCATGTATCGACAGCCAGGCTGTCCTTATCAGAGACGAGTTCAGATGTGTGATATTTGAGTAATTAAGAAAAAAACATTGTGAGATTTGAGTTTGTTTTCATATTTGCCGCTTTTAAAACAAATGTATGATATAACGCCTATGCACTATTGCTTTAATTTGTACGTAAAGAAGTTTACATATTAAAAGTAATTGTACATTTCCAGATGATTTAACTACTTTATAAACCCCAATTAATTTTATGGAGCTTTGCCCGAAGAATAGGTCGGAAAATTTCTTTATACAAGAGGAAGTAGGAAAATAGAAAATAAGTAGGAACTTCTCAAGCCATCGTAGTGAGTCTGCAAAAATATCCTGATCAACCACCTAAGAGACAACTGTACCAAGAGTGTACTATATCCTTCTTCACACTCTTGGCTAGGTGCGTCGTCAGTACGTTTTTTCTTTTCTTTAAAGATGTCTTGATCTTACTGATTGCGCTCACATAGTTAATCATACAATCTGACTTCAAGGCTGATGGACAGACTCAGGCGCAATTATCTTGCGCTCGTATTTTTTTGAATAAAACGCGCTCCACTAAACAACTCATTCTATTTTCTGCATATGTTTAGTTTACTATTTGACCGGTCTATCACTTTTACGACTACCGACAGATATCGTGCCCCGGTAAACGGCTGCGGTCATAACAAGGGTTATTTACAACTCGGGTCGTTTGTATTAAGCCGCAGTCAAAAATGTTTTATGACAGCCGTACGTTTATAGCCGTTGCATGGAAACCATTAAAATTGCCGATCTCTTCTTAACAAGTTGTCCTAGTAGCGCGATCGATCTATAAACTGTGCAAATATTTACAACGTCTCACATTCAGCTAGATAGTAACTGACGTGTCGTTAAAGCTTGATAGTGAATTGGAATAAATTGTAACAAGGTAGCTCGTAAGTTGTGAAGGAAGATACACTTTTCCCCAACTATTGTCATCACGTCGAAACTAATAAACGAACATAACTGTCGTAAGATAGTTTAATTAATTATTGAATTTGCGTCGGATAATTATAACCTTGGTAAACAAAATTAATTGCAAGCTTTAAAAAATTCATTTATATGTTAGCTATATATGTTTTAAAAATGAAATTTTAAGAATGTTAATCACTTTAACATTAGTTTATGACTATCCGAACTTTAAATTTTGTAAATTTGTAAAAACTTACTAACACAGATCGTTTTCGATCGCTCCGGGGCGATCTTCATCAATGTCTTCTGCTTGGAGTTGTTAGGTAAGCGGTGCGGTTTTAAAGGCAGGTTTTCCATAGTATCAAAGAGTATGTGTGATTAGTATTAGGTTTATTCGTTTAATATGTTTATACTTTGTGTTTTTGTGTGTTTGTAAATTTCATACTGTTCTAGTGTGTTGAGATGTGGTCTTTTTTTGTTGATGTGTAGGATTTCTAGGTTATGGTAAATGTCTGTGTATTTGTGTCCTGTTTCTTTTATGTGATTGTAAAATGCTGAGTTGGTGTTCTGTTTGTGTTCTTTGACTCTTTGTTTGAAGCTGCGACCTGTTTGCCCAATTTAGAATTTGTTGCAGTATGTATAGTCCTGGTGTTTGTAGTTTATCTTTGTTGTTGGTGTCTAGTGATTTGGATGCTATTGTTTATGTATGGTATTGTGTATTCGTTTTCCTTCTCTGGAGTGTTAATTTTAGTGTTTTTTTGTATATTAAGCCATAGTTCGTCTATTATTGTATCCATTTGTGTATGCTAAATATTTGATTGTGTCTAGTTCTTTGTTTATGTTTTCTGTGGTTATTGGGACTTCTTTAAGTCTTTGGAGCATTATCTGAAGGCAGCGTGTTTGTGTTGGATAGGGTGGTTTAAGGTATTGTGGATAAGTGTGTCTATCGTTATGGGTTTCCTGTAAATGTTGAAGCTGTGTTTTGGTGTGTGGCTTTTTGTTATAGTTAGTTGGTTTCAATCTCTGAGGTGAGGTGGAGCTTTGGGTGTATTTTATTAGTGCAGGTGAGGAGTTTTTCGCATTGTTGGGTGTTGCCTCTGTATACTGTCATGGTTAAATCTTGTTGGAAACATGAATGGACTATCACAGGCAAGGTTTTAGTTGAATAAAAAGTGAAAATACGATTTCTAATGAAGGTACTGTTGATTTCCTGGCTACATAAGTCATGGGATTCTTTAAAATATACCTATAAATCTTTCCTTATGTGTGTAAGCAAAAGAAATATTTTAACAGTATCATATTTCATCACGTTTTCATCCGATAACATAATTACTTTACAGACTCATCGCTTCCGCTCTATAATTTCTAAAGGTACGATTTTTTAAAATTTTTACTGAATTACACTTAATTACGTCAGTAGCTCGTTTCACATAAAAATATTTTCAAGCGTTTAAATAAAATCTTTCTTTTTTTCAAGGACATTTTTTGAGAAAACATTAAAAAACAATGCTTGCTACTATTATTTGATACGTTGTGCGTGCCCTTTACAATTAATGTCAATGCTTAGAAATTATAGGCCAGTTCCAAATTAAAACATATTTCATTCTTGAAGCTATTCTAAACGAAGTATAATTGCACTTGGCTCACGTTATTAGGACTGGGTTTTTTGTTTCGTTTATAATTAGCATCTCCTTTCTCGTTTCCCTTCCTGCCTCTTCGGAGCTCGTTAACTAGAATACACTTAACTAACAATTATTTATTTCGACCGCCTTATCAACGTTTATTTTGTCAGTCCAATGTTTGGGAAAACCACGTACTAAGTGTTTTGTGTGATTTAGTTTTAACGTCCTTTGTGTGACCCTTGAGAAATGATTGCACTCTGAGTATATCCCATAATCTTTCCTATGATTTTGTGTCAAGCAATCGGCTTAGGTTGCCACGCCTATCGTAACTCATTATAGCTTTATGGCCGTAAAATTATATTCCTTCTGGAATGACATTGATGATAACTGACATTTTCTCACGTTTATGTAGATCATTTGTAGGACGTTTTCTCTGTTCTTCCTCTTCTTTAATCGAACCTAAACCTTCCTAGGTTTTATGTTTTCTTTAACCTCTTGTTTTTCGGTCATATTTTTCTCGTTCAACAATACGCACTTTTGATCGATCGGTGAGATAGTGTTTTGCTATGGGATTTTTAGGTCTTGTTGGTAGATAATGCTCGTGGTAGACCTTTCTCTTCCTTAATTTTTTCTTTTTTAAGGGATTGTTTCTTAAATTATTTACTGTGCTTACTAAATAAACAACAATCTCTACTAAATCTATGAGTATGTATTGTCATGTCTCTGAGGATGGTTACTTTGTAACCGAAATGCACTTAAGACTATAGTAAAAATATTCGTGGTTAGTGGTCGTATGTGTTATTTATTATTATTAAACCGCAGTAAAGTATTCCAAGTAATTAGCGAATCTTCACTTTGATAGGAAGGTATTGGGATATGTATGCATTCCACCTCCACGTAAGCATAATCCAACCTTTTAACCTCCAGATAAACCTATGCCGAACTCTTCGTCATGCCCTCCGTCTTATATTATTTTCGAAACCCTCGTATAGAAATATTAATTTAAATGAACTAAATATATATATTTTTTAATCGTTCAATGTAAAACCTTTTAAAGATTTCTTTCAAAAAACTAGAGATGGAATTTTTTATCAATTCCATTATATTTGATCTTTTTTAATTTAAAAATTATTACATGAAAATATTTTTAAAGGCGATTCTACGCAGCTGAATGACCTTCAAGAATCGTAACGTGTGATAGTAAGTGTACAGTACTTGAAATTGTGTGCCTTTTTAGGGCGAGTATACGGCTATTTTTACTTCGCTTGTTTACTGTACTCATTTAGTCTTGTACCATAGTTTTGTGACAACTTTATACGATACTTGTATTTACAGTTTCAATAAATGCACCTCTCCAATAATACTGAGTGTTACGTACTGAGAGAGTCTCTCATTGCTCGCATTAATAAAAGCAAACAAGATAAGAATTTCTATATCAGGAATCTAGTTTGGTGCCTATTACTCAACTAGTTATGGCATCCGATTATGTGTGTTTCGCGAAACATTTATTGCTCGCTGCTTGGAATGACGAGTGGCATACCGTGATTCAGAATAAGCTGAGGGAAATTAAAGATACCGTCCGTCCATGGAGGTCTTCAATTCGTTCAAAACGTAGGGAGGAAGTGGTGGTTACACGCCTTCGCGTTGGCCACTCTTTTGCAACTCATGGATATTTGATGAGGCGTGAAGATCCACCAATATGCCAATATTGCGGTGATATCTTCACAATAAAACATATTTTAGTAGACTGTGTTGATGTAAGCAATATTCGTGACCTTTTTAATTTAAAAGGGAGTTTGAAGGTGGTGCTAAGGGACGATGTCTCGGCCATTGACCGAGTCATCGCTTTCTTGCACCACTTGAAAATATTTTTTAAAATTTAATACATTAATATATATATATATATATATATATATATATATATATATATATATATTTATACATATAATTCTCTGTTTCTTTTATTTATTTTAATTTAATTTATTTTGTGTTCTTGTTATTGTTATTGAGATTTATTTATTGATAAATTGTTACCTATTATTGTTTTACATATTGTTATTATTTATTTACTGTTATATTGTTTTTTGTTGTAATTTTGTTATTTATTATTGTTATAGATTTATTGTTGTTTTTTTGTTATTTATTGTTGTTGTTTTTTGTTTTGGAATTTTTGTTGTATTTAAATTTATTTGGTTTTATTTAAAATATTGCGCTGTTCCGTGTTAGATTTAGTTTGGCGATGATAACCACAAATGGTTTTTCGCCAGGGGGGAAAAAAAATATCAGGAATCTAAATTATCAAGGTCAATTAATCAGCGGCTATCTAAACAATAATTATTCTGATAAATATTTCACTAAGGTCTGTACTTTAGGCCTTGATGAAGATGGCAAACCAGCTGTCAAAACGTAGCCATTATTTTGAAAATAAATGTTATTAACTCATATATCAACAGTTTTATATTAATATCAAGTCCTGTGAGTGTATAACGTACTGCATTATTGTTACAATATCAGTGTTGTGTAGAGCTTGCAATAAAGCAACCTTCAATGGGGCAGCTGTTAGTTTTAATAAGTTTTTCCCTGGGACCCAATGGATTGTTATTGTCGGTTTGGTTATGGTTATCATCATCGTAATGGTACGTTGCAACGGTTGCCCCTAATAATAACTTCTGGAGTAAAGGAAATGCCCAGTCCAGAAGTGTAATATGCTGAAGCATAGCTTAGGTGGGCAGTTCATACCGGTGTCTCAGGGGGTTCGCTGTAACTCGTCAACGAAGTGAGGGGCAATGTTAGGTTAAATGTAAGTTTAATGGAGGGGCATAGGGGGAAATCATGCCATGGGTCGGAGATATTACTACCCGCTACTTGGCTTTACTCTATATTAGAGCCACCGTGCTGATATTAATAGTCCTCGTTAACTGCACTCTGAAGCACAGCTGCTCACCTCATCTGCTCCAACACTTAGACACGACACCTTTGTCACCTTCTCCACCGACTAGGAAAGAATCAGTCGTATCAGTTACCTAAGAACGTTTTTGCACTGTTAACGCTTTGCACCGTTAAAGAACTTGTCTGCTTATGCAGATCCCAACGTTGGGTTTAGTCCTAGAACAATAGCTTAAATTGTTATGACTACCTTAAGAACTACGTGCGTTCATGTAATTGGCTGACGGACGTTTTAAGGTAGAAATGTACCTCTGTGCGGCCGAGACTAATCCGTGAAGCAGGGGTCGGCCACGTCCAGATCGTGTGCTTTATACGAGCAAAGCGTCTGTTTGCGTAATGCTAGCGTCATTTCGTTCGTTCTAGTAATGGGGATACGCTGGGAGCGTTATGGGTTGAGAAACATTCATTGCCAAGGTCTCTGTGGATCTAAAGACAGTTTATATGACTTGTGTCAGTAACACACGATTCAGACTAATACTAACGGATTATAAAACGTTTAGTTTCTCCCAACTTACCTTGAAGATTAACTGTGATTTGGTGACGGAAACCAGAAGAAAGCGTCTATTTTACACGGATGTAGATAGTGTATAAATTATTACAACTTGTGCAGGTTGTACAATTGTAAGTATATGACCAATGATATCATTCGAATACTGAATATCTTTTTATTCAGAATTTCATGAACAATTAAAAAAAAAAGGAAAGTCATGATTTTATTGCGACATGTTAGATATAGGCCTATATTTGTTCTGTACGCGGTTACAGTTTGTTCACTTTTTATACAAACTTGGATCAAGGATTATTATAAGCCAACGCTTAACCAATGGGAAATGTGTTTTATAAATAATTGCTTGCAAAGATCGTGCAAATAACTTTAGTTCCAGGTCGATAAAAGTCTTATAAAAATGAGGACCTTGGGTGGAACCTACAAAATTGTGAGCGGTTAAAGCATTTGGTGGGTTACATTAAGGTGCTCATTAGCCTAAGACTTGCTCTATTTCCTATATAGCTAATGTGTAAACACAGATAAAAAGTACTTTATATATATATATATATATATACGTATTCCTTCACGGATAGAAAATTATGATGAATAGTTACTATCTGGAGTACATCCGTTCATTCTGCAGTCCATAAATTCGCAGTTCCGACGTTTCGCTAGAATCTCATCCAGCATTGACGAGGTGAACATAACAACAGTAGAAGAGCGAGACTACTGTTTTTGGGCTTACCTCGTCAATGCTGGATGAGATTCTAGCGAAACGTCGGAACTGCGAATTTATGGACTGCAGAATGAATATATATATATATATATATATATATATATATATATATATATATATAGTGTGTGCGTGCGCGCATGCGTTTGTATATGTTTATATACAAATTGGTATATAATTTATTACAAATATATTAAATGAAAAACATGGAATAATATTTATAAAAAATGTTTTGAAAATGCTGAGACTATTAAATCCTGGGAAACCATTAAAGTATATTTTTTGCATTTAACACACATACGCGCGTGCGTGCGTCATATATATATATATATATATATATATATATATATATATATATATATATATATATATATATATATATATATTGAGAGCATAAATTAGTATTAACGGAGTCGTCGTAAAACATTACCATTACAGAAAGAAACTCAGATGTGTCGAAGCTGAAAATCCGTATGAAGAAAACTGAAAAGGAAAGAGATTAGTTGATGTCAGAATTAGTTGATATGAAGAACTCCTTGTCTGGAACTGTTCCTAAAAGAAAAAAACTGTAAACCTATAATAGGATTCCAAAAACGATATCTTTTACAAAAGAATAACGCACTTATCAATTATTATAAATGTTTTATAATAAACAAGAAAGTAATAATTTGATACGTAATAATGTAGGTCCTGAAACTATACGTCCATTTAAATTAATATGCATTGAAATTTTAAGTATAACATTAATTAATTTTAAAATCTTTTTATATTAATCATCGACAATATCCATACTAAGTATTCTTGTAGATGTATATTTAGAATCTGCAGTGGAGAAATGACGAGGTGTTGTGAAAACGTTTCCCGTCAAATAGGTCGTGGAACCGGCTGCGAATTGTTACTCGGATTCCAAGATAGTGGTTCGCTTACCCGCCATAGAAGGTTGTGGCTACCGGTTCTTTTTTTCCAAATGTTTGGCGAAATTAACCGTAACCAAAAGGTTTTGCAGAAGGCTGACTGCATAGCTTGCAGGAATGTTCATCCGTATGTCTGCTATGCTGTCAGGCCGGATGAACGACGCTAAAATGGCAGTGTAATAACTCCATAAATACTGTTTTGCGCGACATCTGTATTCGGTTTATAGATTTATAATGCACTCTGAATGGAATTGACACCTGTACAATATTATAAGCACAATAGATTTTATAATGTTGAGGGCTATTAATTACTGGCAGCACTTCCTCGAGCGTGAGTTGTCACTCCGTAGCCACCGGTGCCATGAACTCCAGCCGGTCTATTTATCTAACTCAGTTTACACTCCGTTTGCAATATCTTACTTTGCGCGCTTACTTTCTGTTAATTCGTTTTGTTTTGTGTTCGCGTTGCAAACACCTATTTACAAGGCTGGCTACTTATCGGGATATTTGATAGTGTGCGAGAACAGGTACGTGGCTGACGCTGTTTTTATACGGTTATTGTGCGTTATATTAACGACGCTAGTGTGTAAATGGCGGTTAATTATTCGCGCGACGAGAATAGACGTCGTCTCTATATCTGTGATTGTGCCAATGAGATTTGTCTTCTTTATACTTCCAAGTCTCACTGGTTGATATTAAATTACGATAATGAAGTAGTTGTAAATATACCACGCAAGATTCTCTATATTGATAGACGGTCCTGTGTGTGCTATAGAGATTGAAGTATTTCAACCAAGATGTTGCTAAGTTCTGCGATTTAATGTTGCCAGGTTTTATGGGCGAGACTATAGGAACGGGTATACCCAAGATCATTTCCAACCCCCAGAACTTTGAGGCCTATAGTATAACATAAAGTACGAGGCTTTAGATTAAATTAAGTTAGTTGCTAAAATAATCATTTATAGGATTTAAAAAAAAGACACAAATAGTTTTCTAGTGCGGACAAAGCAGGTATTATGTCATTATCCTTTCCAGGAAAGCTATAAGTTGAGTCCGTCAAATTGACAATAGAAGGTCCAAAGCTTGTTAAGACGGGACATCCAGCGGCCAATATAGCCATGGGAAAATAACCGTGTACCGTTAGGTTTAGCTAATTGTAGAACTGTGGGAAACTTACAAAGAACGTATTGGTGGTAGTGGGAGAGATTAGATTTTTAATAAAAACTAAATGATCGGAAGTTTAAAAGGAGGTTTTGAAGAGAGTCTCAGGAAAGGCAGGCAGATTGGTGGGGACCAGGACCGAAGTGTTGTAAAGGGAGAAATTGATTAAATTAAGTAAAGAGTATTTTTATAAGTAAATTTTAAAAGTGCGACGTAAAATTTTTTTTTAATATAAAGTAAGTTTTTTTGTGTGTCAAGTGTAAGTGCAGAGGTAACAACCAAGGCCAAGATTCCAGGGACTCTTCAGAACAATAAGTATTATTTGAATATAAGTGTAGCCAACAGACATCTATCTTTTAGTTCAAAACAAATTTTAATTTCATCAAAATTTATAAAAATTATTCTAGTTTCGCCATTTCTAATTTAAAAGCAAAGTTCCCGTAATAGCGACCCCGAGAGCAAGAATAAAATTTTAATACTGTTTTTTTCTATGTTATGCTATTAGAAATCTAAAGCCTCAGAAGTCCACCTTTTATCATTGTAAATTTAGTTAAGATATCAATCCTGTCACTGCAAAATATTAATATAAATTTGGAATAATGTGTAGAGTTAATTGAAGAGAATAAATGCAAGTGATGTTTAAAAACCCTTCTTATAGGGCAAGGTATTCATATCATTATAGGTGGAACTGTAGGGAAAGGCCTAGAGGTAACCGGATACTGTTAGAGGGGTCTACTAATGTCAGTTACATCTACTCACTTTATCATGAAACACAAGATTGTTAATTCTTTTATAAACCTGAAGGTGTGACATTAATAGGTCAGGTAAATAAATAACATTTAAAAATAAATTTAATTATAACAAAAGTTAAGTTATAATAGTTATCCTCCTTAGCTCGACTGGATGGGTTCTTAGTACTGTGCACAGGTCTAACACCTTTGCACCAAAAGCCGAACCGGTTGGCAGACAATTAACCGTACTTACGTCTTTGCACAGCCTCATCCCGGATCAGAGTTTGTCAAGAGGTTGTCCCTAATGGTTCTACGGGCTCGACTGGATGGGTTCTTAGTACTGTGCACAGGTTCTAACACCTTTGCACCAAAAGCCGAACCTGTTGGCAGACAATTAACCGTACTTACGTCTTTGCACAGCCTCATCCCGGATCAGAGTTTGTCAAGAGGTTGTCCCTAATGGTTCTACGGGCTCGACTGGATGGGTTCTTAGTACTGTGCACAGGTCTAACACCTTTGCACCAAAAGCCGAACCGGTTGGCAGACAATTAACCGTACTTACGTCTTTGCACAGCATCATCCCGGATCAGAGTTTGTCAAGAGGTTGTCCCTAATGGTTCTACGGGCTCGACTGGATGGTTTCTTAGTAATGTGCACAGGTTCTAACACCTTTGCACCAAAAGCCGAACCGGTTGGCAAACAATTAACCGTACTTACGTCTTTGCACAGCATCATCCCGGATCAGAGTTTGTCAAGAGGTTGTCCCTAATGGTTCTACGGGCTCGACTGGATGGGTTCTTAGTACTGTGCACAGGTCTAACACCTTTGCACCAAAAGCCGAACCGGTTGGCAGACAATTAACCGTACTTACGTCTTTGCACAGCATCATCCCGGATCAGAGTTTGTCAAGAGGTTGTCCCTAATGGTTCTACGGGCTCGACTGGATGGGTTCTTAGTACTGTGCACAGGTTCTAACACCTTTGCACCAAAAGCCGAACCGGTTGGCAGACAATTAACCGTACTTACGTCTTTGCACAGCATCATCCCGGATCAGAGTTTGTCAAGAGGTTGTCCCTAATGGTTCTACCGGCTCGACTGGATGGGTTCGTAGTACTGTGCACAAGTTCTAACACCTTTGCACCAAAAGCCGAACCGGTTGGCAGACAATTAACCGTACTTACGTCTTTGCACAGCATCATCCCGGATCAGAGTTTGTCAAGAGGTTGTCCCTAATGGTTCTACCGGCTCGACTGGATGGGTTCTTAGTACTGTGCACAGGTTCTAACACCTTTGCACCAAAAGTCGAACCGGTTGGCAGACAATTAACCGTACTTACGTCTTTGCACAGCATCATCCCGGATCAGAGTTTGTCAAGAGGTTGTCCCTAATGGTTCCACGGGCTCGACTGGATGGGTTCTTAGTACTGTGCACAGGTTCTAACACCTTTGCACCAAAAGCCGAACCGGTTGGCAGACAATTAACCGTACTTACGTCTTTGCACAGCCTCATCCCGGATCAGAGTTTGTCAAGAGGTTGTCCCTAATGGTTCTACGGGCTCGACTGGATGGGTTCTTAGTACTGTGCACAGGTTCTAACACCTTTGCACCAAAAGCCGAACCGGTTGGCAAACAATTAACCGTACTTACGTCTTTGCACAGCATCATCCCGGATCAGAGTTAGTCAAGAGGTTGTCCCTAATGGTTCTACGGGAGGGTGGCTAAACCCCTCTTAGAAAGATGCAGTGAATTTCACCTTACATAAATATTGTTCCTTCTGTGTTAACTATGAGAGCATAATTGTTCGAGTATAAAAATCAAATTATTTTACACATCATAAAATTGTTGCACTTGAACATAGGTTGATATTTAATTGTCAATTCAGACTGAAACTGACCTCTTGGTTTATTTAAGGATATGGTGTGGGGTGAAGAAGAATTTACATTATTTGATACAAGAACATTTGTTGCTGAAACCAAAATCCTCTTTGTGGATTCATTTGTTAATTTCATAGATTTACTAAAAATTGCATTAGTTTTGTGGTATAATGTAACTCCATGGCTCGTAAGAAATGTCTATGTACACCTAACAGAGCAGACTGAATGGAGAGATGATATTTTGGTTACACAGTTATAACAACTAGTTTACATCTGAGATTTGCTTTTAAGCACGCTTCCAAATGTAAATTTTTTACCGCTATTGATAATGAAGAAGGTTACTTGTCCTTAGCTTTAGGCAGACGGACACTTTTTGGGAATACGGAAGTCAATACCGTTTTCTTAAGAAGTGAAACCTTCTTGAGAATGTTTTCGCCTGATCTTTGTAAACTACAGCCTGTTCAGAAAACTCTCATTAAGAAACTCAAATAATACAACTTCGTATTTTTTTTTTTTTTTTTTGATAAAAAAAGTTGAAAGGGGCCTTAGATTTGTTGATAAATATTTTTATGCTATAGGCCTACCCGTAAAAAGACTTCTATGTGTATAACGTGTTTTGACGATATATCTCATTTTTGAAAAAATAAAACTTTCCAGGAGCATCAAAAAAAACAAAACTACAAGCACCTAAACAGCTATGAAAATTGTTATGGCAGAGGACAATGCTTTTATCGAACTTTCAAAAGAAGTATCATGTACTAAATAGTTTGCAAATTTAAAGTTTTGGCTTTAAGACTTTGCTATTTCGTACCCGCCTCTAACCTGATTTTGTATATAAATATTAACCTGAATATTTACTTCAATTTAAAAACGTATATATTAATAACGATTGAAAATTTGTACAAGATTTGTATTATTATATATATATATATATATATATAAAGAATAGTTACTATCTGGAGTACATCCGTTCATTCTGCATTCCATAAATTCGCAGTTCCGACGTTTCGCTAGAATTTCATCCAGCATTGACGAGGTGAACCCAACAACAGTATAAGAGCGAGTGAAGAGCGCAGATAACTCGGCTCCTATATATAGAATCGATGTCTGTTAACTTGTGAGACCGAGAGAAGAGCGTGTCAGCGACAGCCTGGATCTGAGATGGGTGGTGGTGTAACTCAGCGTTAAGATATCTATTGGTATGAGTCGGTTTTCTGTAGAACGAATAGTGAACACAACCATTCTGACCCTTCCTAACCAAGACGTCCAGAAACGGCAAGCAGCCATCACTCTCCAGTTCCAAAGTGAAAAATATCCTGGAGTGGCGAGAGTTGAGGTACGTAAGGAACTTATCAAGTTCTGTGCCACCATGTTGCTAAATCATAAAGGCGTCATCCACATAACGAAAGCAAGCTTTAGGCCTGAGAAAAGCATCATTCAGGGCGTCTTGCTCAAAGAACGTCATAAAAATATTGGCTACTGCAGGAGAAAGTGAAGATCCCATAGGGGCACCATCAAGTTGCCTGTAAAACTGTTCATTAAACAAAAAGTAAGTGTTTTATAGACAGTGCCCAGCCAGATCCAAGATATGCGGAGGGAGCTCTTCAAAAATAGACATCCTCTGAAGCACTTCATCAATGGGAACGCTGGGGAACAATAACTTGACATCCAAGCTAACCATTATGTCACTTTCTTCAACTTGGATTCCTTGCAGCACTTGTACAAATTGTTCAGAGTTCTTGATATAGGAATCAGCCTTCTGAGCCAATGGCTGCATAATTTTAGCCAAATATTTCTCCAGTTTCTGAACAGGTGAACTAATATCACTCCACTATAGGTCTCATAGGAGTGCCCGGTTTATGGATTTTAGGTAAACCATATAACTTAGGACATATACTAGATTTTTTCCGAGGAATTACCCTGGATTGAGTTTCCTCTACGATAAGAGTCTGTTTAATAATCCGCCTGGTAGTCTTTTCCAAGTAGGTGGTCGGATCGTTCTTAACAACTTTGTAATTTTCATCATTAAGGATCTCCTTCATCTTGTCTATATAATCTGAAGTATTTAAAACAACAGTAGCGTTACCCTTATCAGCCGGCAGTATAGTAATGTCTCCATTATTTTTCAGTTTGAAAAGGGCTTTCTTTTCTCCAGGGCTGAGATTAGGTTTAGGAATTCTGCTAGTACGTAAAGTACTAGCAACCTCCTGACGAATCTCTTCAGCTTCAGTTTTATCTATGTAGGCGATAGATGTTTCAACCTCAGATATTATTTCTTCTAAAGGAAGCCTGGTAGGAGCAATGGCAAAGTTAAACCCTTTACATAGGACAGAGATTTCAGCATCACTGAGGCTGTAGCTAGAGATGTTCTTTACAACCAAGTCAGGATCCAGAGTCTGACGATGAATTTCAGAAGTTTTAGCAGTAAGGCTATTAAACTTTTTCACCTGTTTCTCAGTTTTCAGACTTATATTGGTTTCTGATCTCCACGCCACTCGAGTATCGATACGATCCTACAAAATACGATGAACAACATTGCTAAGGTCAATGTGCAAAGTGAAAAGTTCCCTTTCAGTGGTAGCAAGGTTCTTCCTAGTGCGATAGATTTGTTCTCTAAGTAGAGCTTTACTGGCATTCTGAAGAATATTTCCTGTTCTCCTAGTCTTGGTGTGATGCGACAACTTAGTGAAAGTAGGCAGGACGTTGTTGTTACGACAACGGATCAGAAAACGAAGGTCACAGATGAGAGTAGACTTCTTCAAACAAAGCTTCTCATATTGCTTGATATTACGGAATATAGTCTCCCCATAGAGATGTATAATGCTGATACGTATTCCTTCACGGATGGAAAAATATGATGAATAGTTACTGTCTCGAGTACATCCGTTCATTCTGCAGTCCATAAATTCGCAGTTCCGACGTTTCGCTAGAATCTCATCCAGCATTGACGAGGTGAACCCAACAACAGTAGAAGAGCGAGTGAAGAGCGCAGATAACGCGGCTCCTATATATAGAGGAATGAAGCCACGCCCATTGACGTAAATACACGCATTGACGTCAATCCACACACACCTGATCCAAACAATTACTCACATTCCTTTGCCTTTGTTCACCTTTCGGCCGATAAAATCTATCGATGACTCACTTCCAGACTGCGGGCAAATTCAAAGTATCATCGCGTTTGTTAAGACTCCCTTGCTTCTCTATTTCGATAGCCTCACGAATAATTCTAGTCCTGTAGTTTTCCACTTGAGAAATCTGTCGGCAAGATTGGAAATCAATGGTATGCCCTGTATCGCAGTGGTGCCTGTACAGAGCCGACGTTTTCTGCTTTTTTTAAGGCCCAGTTTGTGCTCCTCAAGTCTAGCTGAGATACGCCTATTCGTTTGGCCAATGTACGATTTCTTACAAACTCCACAGGAAACTCTGTAAACACCATGGTTTTCCAAGAAGATCTTATTTTTGGCGTTACCAACAACCTTGTCGATGGTGATGTAAGGTTTGTAAACGGAACGTAAACCATGCCTCCTAAAGAGTCTGCCAATCCTATCAGTGGTTCCTTTAATCAAGGGCAGAATTACAGTACCAGCTTTCTCAGTCTCTTTTTCGTCCACGTAAACAGGAAGGACACTTTGGCGATGTAACGATTTATTAATGGCATATTCCTTATAGCCATTGCTTCTAAGCACCTCTCTCATAGTAATAAGTTCCTGGTCCCTCGAATCGATGTCTGTTAACTTGTGAGACCGAGAGAAGAGCGTGTCGGCGACAGCCTGGATCTGAGATGGGTGGTGATGTGACTCAGCGTTAAGATATCTATTGGTATGAGTCGGTTTTCTGTAGACCGAATAGTGAACACAACCATTGTGACCCTTCCTAACCAAGACGTCCAGAAACGGCAAGCAGCCATCACTCTCCAGTTCCAAAGTGAAAAATATCCTGGAGTGGCGAGAGTTGAGGTACGTAAGAAACTTATCAAGTTCTGTGCCACCATGTTGCACTATAGGTCTCATAGGAGTGATCGGTTTATGGATTTTAGGTAAACCATATAACTTAGGACATCTACTAGACCTTTCCCGAGGAATTATCCTGGATTGAGTTTCCTCATCGATAGGAGTCTGTTTAAGCCGATTTTATCGGCCGAAAGGTGAACAAAGGCAAAGGAATGTGAGTAATTGTTTGGATCAGGTGTGTGTGGATTGACGTCAATGTATGGATTGACGTCAATGTGTGTATTGACGTTAATGGGCGTGGCTTCATTACTCTATATATAGGAGCCGAGTTATCTGCGCTCTTCACTCGCTCTTCTACATTTGTTGGGTTCACCTCGTCAATGCTGGATGAGATTCTAGCGAAACGTCGGAACTGCGAATTTATGGACTGCAGAATGAACGGATGTACTCCAGATAGTAACTATTCATCATATTTTTCCATCCGTGAAGGAATACGTATCAGCATATATATATATATATATATATATATATATATATATATAGGGTATGGAAAAACATCCAAAGAATTACTAACTGTTATGTATAAATATGATTGATGATTTTAAAACACACACACACACACACACACACACATATATATATATATATATATATATATATATATATATATATATTTATTTATTTATTTATTAAATATGGTAATATGTTTTCTTGTAATATAGTTAATAAATTAAAAATATTTCAAAAACAAGAATACTTTTAATATATATATATATATATATATATATATATATATATATATATATATATATATATATATATTATTCAAGAATAATATATGTATTAAAAGTATTCTTGTTTTTGAAATATTTTTAATTTATTAATTATACATATATATATATATATATATATATATATATATATATATATATATATTTATAGGTTATAGAAAAACATCCAAAGAATGGCTAACTGTAATGTATAAATATGATTGATGATTTTGAAAAACCTATATATTTAAGGGGAGGGGAGTTGTGAGCTAATAAAAGGAATTGAGTAATGTAAATTTAAAAAATGGATCGAACAGATTTTGACTCAGTTTAAAATATTTTTACAATACTTTTTCACCAATACCAGGGCGTTTGTAAAATTTCCAAATAGTTTCTGTTGGAGTTTTTTTTATAAGTGATTAAATACGTACGTCGGCCACAGATTAAGTGTGGTTGCCAGAACCGGTCTCTGTTGGAAATCACTCTAATTACGCTGGCCATTGTACATAAACACTCCTTGTTTGTATAACCTTCCAAAGACATCTGCTTAATATCAACTCTCCGTTCCTTGATTGCTGACTTTCCTCATTAATTCCGGCGAATGTTTTCGGTCGGTCCAGTATAATTGCGGTGGATTTACATTGAGGTTAGTGCCTCTTTATAATTTCATAACGCGAAGAGGCAACGGATTGCTCTGAAATGCAAATCTTTTGATAGGTCTGGCGCCTCAGCTCTCGCGTATGCAATGAAGAGGCCAAATCCTTTCCCGATATTATCTATACGTCTGATACCGTTAAGTATTAGACATAGCAAAATATTTTGTCTCTAGAACCCACAGATCCAAAAAACATCTTGTTAAAGGCATCTTCATTATGTCTCCATCATAAGGCAAATAAACATGCCATTACCTCTTTAGCCTTAAAGGTGAGTGTGATCGAGTGATTGTACTCTTCAGGGCCGATGCTTTCAGTCAGCACGTAACAGACTATATGTTGCCGTGGACCCCTGGTACTGCCTTGTTCTAATGTAGGTGAACCGACATGTAGGAACCTCTTTACTCCTTAGATGAACTGTTGCAAACGCAAGTCTTGCTTTAAAGCCGGGATTACATGATGCCAGTTAAGCAGACAATTGTCAGAGGACAACTTACTGCCATCAAATTATTGGCTACGTGTAAACATCTCGTACCAACTGCCCTGCCAGTTGTCCTGAAATTCGAGTGTCTCCAGGAGTAGACAGAGGACAATTGACTGGGCGCAGTGACCCCTCCCCCCCCCCTACCAATCAAGACAGTTATCTAGACAATTTGTGCCGTGTGACATTGTAGGGCAGTAGATCTCTTGTTTTGGGCCAGTTTGCATTTGTTCTTCCGGCACACTCGGAAGAAATGCTGTAGACGTCTGTAACTATATCCTGTAGCAAGAAATGATAGTTACTTCTAATTTTAACTTAGGAGGCAGTGCTTATTGTGTCTTGATTAGATATTTCACTTTCAACAAGCGGAAATAGTTCGTAAAATCTCTGGACCATCCTTAAACATGCTTTATATTCCAATGGATCCTCCGCTCGTAATTCTTTTATCAGTTGTGATGACGCTCCTTGTCTGTCTCTTTTCAAAAGCAATTTCCTTGTCCATTCCCTCTTCTATTCAACTCTGTCTCGAGAACTTCGCAAGCACCAGCGATAAATGTTTGACAAAGATCCTCACTCATTACTTTCACTTCATCACGAGACACAATTTATACACAATTAGCCATTTTTCGTCACCAACTGGCCCTGACAATTGTCTCTTCGATTGGCATCGTGTAAACCCGCTTTAATCTATTTGCAGCACTTTACACACCATATAGACGATCGTTATGGAAATGGTCGGGAACTGATAAAGCGTTGCTTACACGTTGTTCACTAGTTCCACTGTATATCATGACGCGTGTGCATGCCGGATATACTCGCAGATATGGTATCGGTCTGTTGGACCGGTCATCAACGTGTACGTGACACTTTAAGTCTAAGATATGTAAGCCTCTCGAGAAGGAGACATGTTCTCTTGTCTTTAGCGTTACGGCGGCGTTGCGTCTTATTAACAGGTCGTGTTTTATTTGGTGGTAGAACGTTTGACAAGGTCATTGTAATATGTTTACAGCTCATTTACATTTGTATACCTTTTTTTGTAGAATAATATTTTATTTTGATTATATTAATACATTGCTTATTTAGTCGTGCTTTAATACAATAGCCTACTAACATTTTAATATTTTTTGAGATTTTAATTTCCAGTTCTAATAAATTTTATTCCGATTGAATGGATTTATTTTCTGGACGCTCAAGGAAATTTTAGAGTTTTTTGAAAATTTGCCTCAAATTTCTTTATCTACGTAGCCTTATCCTCTTTATTTCTATATCGGTAATCCATACGCCACATATTATTCTACTTTCTTCACGTAGCCTTGTCCTCTTTATTTCTATATCGGTAATCCATACGCCACATATTATTCTACTTTCTTCACGTAGCCTTGTCCTCTTTATTTCTATATCGGTAATCCATACGTCACATATTATTCTACTTTCTTCACGTAGCCTTGTCCTCTTTATTTCTATATCGGTAATCCATACGCCACATATTATTCTACTTTCTTCACGTAGCCTTGTCCTCTTTATTTCTATATCGGTAATCCATACGCCATATATTATTCGACTTTCTTCCCGTAGGCTTCTCCTCTTTATTTCTGTGTCAGTAATCCATACGCCATATATTATTCGATTTTCTTCCCGTAGCCTTGTCCTCTTTATTTCTATGTCGGTAATCCATACACCATATATTATTCGACTTTATCCACTTAGCCTTGTCCTCTTTATTTCTATGTCGGTAATCCATGGGCCATATATTATTCGACTATCCACTTAGCCTTGTCCTCTTTATTTCTATGTAGGTAATCCATGGGCCATATATTATTCGACTGTACGTAGCCTTCTCCTCTTTATTTTTATGTCGGTAATCCATATGCCATATATTATTCGACTGTACGTAGCCTTCTCCTCTTTATTTTTATGTCGGTAATCCATACGCCATATATTATTCGTATCCACTTAGCCTTGTCCTTTTTATTTCTAAGTCGGTAATCCATGGGCCATATAGTATTCGACTTTATCCACTTTGCCTTGTCCTCTTTATTTCTAAGTCGGTAATCCATAGACCATATAGCACTCGACTTTATCCACTTAGCCTTGTCCTCTTTATTTCTAAGTCGATAATCCATATACCATATGTTATTCGACTGTACGTAGCCTTCTCCTCTTTATTTTTATGTCGGTAATCCATACGCCATATATTTATCGACTTTATCCACTTAGCCTTGTCCTCTTTATTTCTATGTCGGTAATCCATGGGCCATATATTATTCGACTTTATCCGCTTAGCCTTGTCCTCTTTATTTCTATGTCGGTAATCCATGGGCCATATATTATTCGACTTTATCCACTTAGCTTTGTCCTCTTTATTTCTAAGTCGGTAATCCATGGGCCATATATTATTCGACTTTATCCACTTAGCCTTTTCCTTTTTATTTCTAAGTCGGTAATCCATGGGCCATATAGTATTCGACTTTATCTACTTAGCCTTGTCCTCTTTATTTCTAAGTCGGTAATCCATACGCCATATAGTATTCGACTTTATCCACTTAGCCTTGTCCTCTTTATTTCTAAGTCGATAATCCATATGCCATATGTTATTCGACTGTACGTAGCCTTCTCCTCTTTATTTTTATGTCGGTAATCCATACGCCATATATTATTCGACTTTATCCACTTAGCCTTGTCCTTTTTATTTCTAAGTCGGTAATCCATGGGCCATATAGTATTCGACTTTATCCACTTAGCGTTGTCCTCTTTATTTCTAAGTCGGTAATCCATACGCCATATAGTATTCGACTTTATCCACTTAGCCTTGTCCTCTTTATTTCTAAGTCGGTAATCCATGGGCCATATATTATTCGACCTTATCCACTTTGCCTCGTTCTTTTTATTTCTAAGTCGGTAATCCATGGGCCATATATTATTCGACTTTATCCACTTAGCCTTGTCCTCTTTATTTCTAAGTCGATAATCCATATGCCATATATTATTCGAATTTATCCACTTAGCCTTGTCCTCTTTATTTCTAAGTCGATAATCCATATGCCATATATTATTCGACTGTACGTAGCCTTCTCCTCTTTATTTTTATGTCGGTAATCCATATGCCATATATTATTCGACTGTACGTAGCCTTCTCCTCTTTATTTTTATGTCGATAATCCATACGCCATATATTATTCGACTGTACGTAGCCTTCTCCTCTTTATTTTTATGTCGGTAATCCATACGCCATATATTATTCGACTGTACGTAGCCTTCTCCTCTTTATTTCTATATCGGTAATGCATACGCCATATATTATTCGACTGTACGTAGCCTTCTCCTCTTTATTTTTATGTCGGTAATCCATACGCCATATATTATTCGACTGTACGTAGCCTTCTCCTCTTTATTTTTATGTCGATAATCCATACGCCATATATTATTCGACTGTACGTAGCCTTCTCCTCTTTATTTTTATGTCGATAATCCATACGCCATATATTATTCGACTGTACGTAGCCTTCTCCTCTTTATTTTTATGTCGGTAATCCATACGCCATATATTATTCGACTGTACGTAGCCTTCTCCTCTTTATTTCTATATCGGTAATGCATACGCCATATATTATTCGACTGTACGTAGCCTTCTCCTCTTTATTTTTATGTCGATAATCCATACGCCATATATTATTCGACTGTACGTAGCCTTCTCCTCTTTATTTTTATGTCGG
The DNA here is from genome assembly GCA_036971475.1 of Prosapia bicincta. NCBI lineage: Eukaryota > Metazoa > Arthropoda > Insecta > Hemiptera > Cercopidae > Prosapia > Prosapia bicincta. The sequence goes on along the minus strand of JBAIZL010000009.1, from coordinate 35,834,467 downwards.
TAATCCATATGCCATATATTATTCGACTGTACGTAGCCTTCTCCTCTTTATTTTTATGTCGATAATCCATACGCCATATATTATTCGACTGTACGTAGCCTCCTCCTCTTTATTTTTATGTCGGTAATCCATACGCCATATATTATTCGACTGTACGTAGCCTTCTCCTCTTTATTTCTATATCGGTAATGCATACGCCATATATTATTCGACTGTACGTAGCCTTCTCCTCTTTATTTTTATGTCGGTAATCCATATGCCATATATTATTCGACTGTACGTAGCCTTCTCCTCTTTATTTTTATGTCGATAATCCATACGCCATATATTATTCGACTGTACGTAGCCTTCTCCTCTTTATTTTTATGTCGGTAATCCATATGCCATATATTATTCGACTGTACGTAGCCTTCTCCTCTTTATTTTTATGTCGATAATCCATACGCCATATATTATTCGACTGTACGTAGTCTTCTCTTTATTTTTATGTCGGTAATCCATACGCCATATATTATTCGACTGTACGTAGCCTTCTCCTCTTTATTTCTATATCGGTAATGCATACGCCATATATTATTCGACTGTACGTAGCCTTCTCCTCTTTATTTCTATGTCGGTAATCCATACGCCATATATTACTCGACTTTGTTCACGTAGGTTCACGTATGGCAAAACGTTTCCATCTTATCCAATGCCTGATTTAAGTTCTCTGTCGTTATACCTTACGCCTTAAATGATTTAACTGTATCAAAGGCCTACGCAACTTTGCCTTTTGTGATTTCATTTCTTTTGGTGGTAAATAGAAGTAGGGTTTTTTATGTTCACGTCAGTATATAGAAATGTTAAAAGATCACTTGTAACTTCAATAAATCATTTTTGCCGTGTTTTGGGGCTGCGTTCCATCCTCATTTAGGTAATCATTTTATGAGAATGGGCTAAACTATAGTCTTCGACGTATGTAAAGCAACTCCAGTAACGAATTAAAGACATATGTTTACCAGATGGATTTTTTTTAAATGTAGACATCTTCAAAAAAAAAATATTATACTTCTCGTGGTAGCTTAGTTGTTTGTCGAAAACCGATCAAGAGAGCCGGTGATGTTAACCAGCATGGGTAGAAGTAGATGTAGGCTAAATCTAAGACGAATTACTGAAGAAATGTTGCTCCGTTCGTGTCTCTGTAAAGCAGTTGATGTTTCAATTATGACTTGAACCTTTTGCCTTTAGTGACGGCCCTCATTCCATCATAGATAGATGATGATGTTAACGAATTAGAGTCTGACACTGGAGCAATTATTCACGTTTTGCGACCCGTTGACTTGATGCGACTCGGCCGTTCATGAAGATAAATAGCTTTTGTGTTTAAATTGTTCTAGGCCGTTGTGTTCATTAGAATACGTTTCACCAAGACAGTTAATTGTAATTGAGTTAAGCCCGTGAATCTGATTAATGAATCGAGAAAAGGCGCTCATGAATTATGGGTAGAGGACAACACCTGGCCTCGGTGGGATATGATTTGCGTTCAGCTCCGGCATCTGCCCGATATAATGACGCGTCCGTTTGCTTACCTGCCGTGAAGGGAAATAATTGATTTTCGGGACGAGCTTTGCGTTTTGATTTAATGTTTTATTCGGAAATTTATGTGCAGAAAGTTGATACGTGGCGTGTTCTATTTGGTTTCATTGTGGAGGTAATGGCTGGCTTTATTAAAGGATTTTTCTTGCAATTATTAAAAATACAAAGTGTAGTCCTCAGAATTATTTTAAAACGTGTTTTAGTATTATTATTTTTTACAATGCAAATAAACGAAACAATAATTTGGAAACAATCTTAATTCAGGGGCAAGAATCAGAGGAAATGAGGGAGAGCAGCTCCTATTTAGTAGTCACTGGAAGTAAAAAAATGAAAAGTACTATAGTAATTTATATCTAAAAATTAATATCAGGTTTGTGTACCAAATTTCTTAGGGAAATCTGCTCTAACGTTATTTCAACTGTTGAATGTGTTTTAAGGGTTTTAATTTAGACCAATAGGCGCCTTTATTCGTTTCCTATGGATTCATTTTCTAATACTCATGCGTTCCTTCTTGAGAAGGCCTTAATGTTAGTAAGGGAGAGAGGGTGTTGCGCAAAAACACTGTCTGAGTACGTTCAACAATTCGTTCGTGATTGTTGTTGCTATTAATTTTTGTGTGAATAAAAACAATCTCAATGACGATCGATTCTCAACTTGTCAGTTTAGCTTTTCAAACATATTGACAATTCAATTTGGGTTTCTGCCAAATATGCAGGTGACCATACGTCTGGGGCACTACAGTGCGTTCACAATATGGCGGCTAGCATCCGCTTGAGCACAATGCATTTGTTTTTCTTTTAGTTTTACTACTAGAGTTTTATAAGTACCTTCTAAATTTAAATGGGGACTCTACGTAATAACGAGAAGATGAGATTTTTTCAAGTAAAAATACTAGATTGTGTCTTAAAAATAAAAATCTAATTTTAGAAATCTGAATTATTGTTTTATAATGTTTTGTTTACACAAAGAAAGAGAAAGAATTTTGTGTGTTTATATCTTGCTGTAACTTATACTATTACTGTGATAGTCTGGGAGAACACAAGGTTCCGAGTGAGACGAAATAGGAAGAAACAAGAAGAGAAACAGTCCAAAACAGGATTATGGGTATCGCGATGGATACTAAGCAAGACCGAATATTAATTCTCGAAGAAGTATCAATAAAAAACACAAACGGACATATGTCAGAAGTGGGAAAAAGGTCTAAAAATGTATTTTTTTTATAGTTTTTTGTTACCAGCCAATATTTCCTCCGAAAGATAAGAGAGGGTTGTGAATTTATATAAAGAGATAAAACTCCCTGATAGAGGATATAGGCTTAATCATGATATATTTGTACCCTTTTTGTGGTCATAAAGAGAGCTGTATCCGGTAAGCATCCTTGAAGAAGGGTATGAAAGGGTAGAACTAAGGAAAGAACATAATCCATGGTCCTGTGAATGGAAGTAGGGATGGTCGATCCAGTGACTGTAACGGATCGGTGATTTCAGTGACAGCGCCAAGTTTGGACTAGTGACAAGGGATACTGAGACTGCTTTCTATGTGCCAATAACAGGTTGGCATACCACACTGGTGAAATGATTGCACAGCTCGCTTTTTTCTTTATTGGAAGGCTCATTTTATTTAAAACTAAACTCCTACGAAATTAAGAACAAACTACCGAATGCGAAATAGCGTCTACTGTACACAACACTGTCACTATCTTGAAACCTGACACAAATCGACCACTCACACACGACGTAAATGAGTAGAACCAGTGACAGCGACTAATCAGACAATGACAGCCGTGGTAAAATATCAGTAAATTTTCAGTCGTGACAGCGACATTTTGCCCAATCACAACAGAGACAACCCTCCTTCACCCCTTCAGTCAAATACACTGCACGATGATCGGTGCCGTGAGCCGAGCTGTGAGAGCAAAGCCAGTGACTGCTACAAATCAACCAATGACAACCATTTCATCCAGTGACTGCGACTTTCTGCCCAATCGCAAGAGAGTCAACTTCCGATCGATCCAATGTTGCGGTATCGCATGGGCAGTGCTGCTTACCTGAAATAACCTTTCACTCAACCTAGAAGAAAAAATGTGACTACCCGCTACCGGGTGAGGAAGGAGCTCCAGATACGGTGTTTTATGTAGAAAAGTGTTGAATTATTCTATTTCTCCGTTAAACAAATTTAATGGCTTTCAGCCTACTAATCCAACATTGCAGAACGTTTTTTCCTACTCTGTAGCTAAAATAAAATGCTTTACATAATTTGAAAAAAACATTTCGTTAAATCCAAAACAACTTTGTACATTTTAACATCGACATGGGTATCTGATGTTCTTCTTCGTTTGGCATGAAACCTGTGTTAAAAAACTGTCAGTGCCAGGTTTATATATTGTTTTGTTAATTAGAGAGTCTAAATTGTATCATTTGAACTTCTAGCTGCGCAACAGCGAACTGATGACTATTGGATGTTTTATTGGTCATACGAACATTCCCTCCGCGAGTATTGCCGTGATCTATCCGTTGCTTATCCAATGCGTATTAAGGAAATCCTGGAGACACTTCAGTTTATAATTGCAGACTATGGTGACGTTATTGTTTTAGCTATAAAGTATTTAAATTGTTTTCCAATGTTTACAAACTTTAAACGTTTCAGACTACTTTAGTTTAAATATTTAAAATGATTTTATTGATTGCTTTAAATAATTGTTGGTGAAGTTTATAGTTCGTTAAGAGACAAATAAAACTGATTAGTCATTAACTCGGCAAGTATTATCATGACGCAAATTGAAAAGGCTACGTTTGCCGGTCTGTTTGGCGCACTGGACTGTGTAAATATTTTCCCTATGACGGGCGTTGATTCCATACGCTTTTGTTTACTCGTGTGCGGTAAATTGTAACAATCAACAGTTAGTTGGTTTTTGTGGAAAACAAGAGAAAAAATATGCTTGAGAACAACGCAAATAAACATTTAGTTATGTATGTCATACAATGTTTTGACATACTTAAGGTTAAATTAGAAATTTAATTATATTAAAATTGTATTTTGTCATAAATTCCAGTTAGTTAAGTAACCAGGGCCATCTGACTCCTTTCCAACATTTCGTCATGTCACGTTCTCTGTAATCTCTCTATAGCGACCAGTATTTGTCTAATGCTTTCTTGTTTCAGTCCAAATCTGTTTTTTCATTCAGCATTTTAATCAATTTCTGGTAGAAATTGTGTCCGTAGAACAGTATTTTCAGCGGTGAATATTTATTCCATGATTAAATTCCTCTAATTATCTAATTGCTAGTATCATAGAACCTAAAGATTATCCTAGGACAAACCTTCTTACATCAGTTCTTCAGATGACTCTTTCATAACGTTATCCACTAATATTCATAGTGTTCGTATGTCAGCTGTCCACGTTAGACTCCTGGATGTCAAGTCTGTTTGTGGAAGTAGTTCGTGGAGCAGAACTTTCACCTTATCAACACATGTTTTCTAAGTTCCTTCTTTGAAGTAAGAATTATCATTGTAGAATTGTCGTAGAAACTAGTTACAATTATCGTCAGCTTACAATCGTCTGGGATATCAAGAGAGATCGATTGAACTAAAACATGAATTTAATCTCTCGATAGCGACTTATTTTTTTGTATTCACTTTGAACGCGACATAGCTTCAGCTGTTTAACAAACTGGATATTTATTTCCTATGAATGGCATCTCCAGGTTGATTGAGGTCATACGGAAAAATAGAATTTTTTCTCGGTCTGTGTTCTATTGAAGAATTAAGCGACCGGAATTCGCGATCTCGTTCCATGGGTTTCGTGATGATAAAATACAACTCTGTTTGGACACCTCTGAATTGAGAATTTCGAGGACTTGCTTTAAGGCTGCCTATATTCTTGCACATCTTGATCTTACACGGTTATACACAGATCCTTCTCTCTAAGAAACCTCTTTCGGCGCGGGCTTAAGCGTGGCCCGTTTCCCAGCACACTTTAAGGAATTCTCATTCACTTTAATGTCTTTGCCTTTATTCTGCCTATGTGCCGAATATTATTCTAAATATTTATTTACTCGGCTGTGTACGGATCTCTCTCTAAGAACCCGTTAGAGATCATAACAATAAGATAGCCCGCAACATTTCTTTCAGTTGAAGTCCGTGCACTTTCGTTTAGTTGAACGTTTTCGTTACTTGAATTTTGGTCATTTGAAGGTTACTCGTCAAGAAGTGGCCCAGCACACTTTCGTTGACGTAAAGAGACTCTGTTTAAGTCTTTCTTCTAAAGTCTTCTATGACAGTCTTTCTACGAAGGACATTCACTAATTAAAGAAACAAATGAGTTTGTAGGGTAATTTGGCACTTCTTTGACTTTAGGTTGGCATCATGAGAATATTGTTTTGTTATAACCTTAAAATTGGACTTAACAAGGCAGATTTATCAATTGAAATTTCCACATTATTTGAACATTTTCCATTGTTTTTGCTTTCTGAAAGGTAAAAAGTTTGTGATGAAATTTGAGTTCACTATTTTGAATCAGAGTCCAAAAAAATACATAGCATGGAACGGAGGCACACCAGCTCGCCAGTCAAAAAAATACTCAGAACACGAGTATCAGTTGACAATCTTTTGCGATACCTGGATGTCGACTTTTATGATTGTTTGGAAGATGAGCGTATAATAAATACGTCTACAACTCGAATATGGTGATGGACGGAGGAGAGCCTGAAACAAAGCCGTTGGTATCAAAGACAAGGCGTGTTATTGCTACAAGTCAATGCTCGTCACGTGACACAAAGAATTAAGAATGCCTAAAAATTAACTCCATAATATTAATTATGTAACATATTAACTCATTATCCATACTCTTCAGATGTGGTTTATTCCGCTTGAGGACCCTTAACGTGAAAAATTCTTCAGCAGGACCGATATCAAACTATGGGAGGATATCTCAAAACGCCAAAGACGTTGTTGAAACTGGTTCATCATTGGAACATGTGTATTAATTAATACTTGTGTGGGATATCTAGAGAAGGAATATAGGTTTCATTTAGAATTATTACACAATTGTCTTCTTCATTAATTTCGCTCTTAATTTGTTGATGTTCCCTTTAGTTACCATTTCAAACCCCTTGTCAGTGATTCACCTTCCTGTACTCTTAGTGTAGACATACGTTCTTATTCCACTCTTGCTAATAATATCGTCCTTCCCTAAGAGACTCATCGGTACATTTTCTGATAAAACCAGCTTCCAAAATGAACCATCGTCAATCAGCAGCCCTAATATTGGTTGTTGAACCTCTGTTTATATAAATCCGTCTGTACTCGTTTCTAAAGCAAACGCTCTTGCAGGTTTTTAACGTAACGTAGCCGCAGGAAGCGTCACTATGTATTTTTACACGCTATTTATTAAGCGAAGTTATTAATTGGTACGAACAATGGACGGCTCGTTACCTGCGCTATTTACGAGGCCCTGTTTTATGATTGCAGACGATAGGCGACGGCTAGAGCTCCTCGAGATGCAATCTGCAACCGACAGCTCTTATGAAATATTTACCTTTGAAAAGGTTTCACTTTATTACTGGCTAGGATTGTTATATATTTTATGTCGTAAAAGCAGCGTAGAGAGATATTTGTATGAAACTGTGTTAAAACCACTAACAGATTGAAATACTTATACCCCTCAGACCTGACTTATTAAAATTTGTGTGTTATTCTAATTGAATGGGGTAAGCTAGTTTTGTTTTTTTAACTGCGTGTGTATAGTTTGGAGAGACTTTTTTCTTCTTAAATGATGTATAACTATTTAGTAATTGACTGTGACCAGTTTCTGTGACGTAACTTTTAACTACAATAAAACGTAAGTCTTAAAGCATCTCATAGATTGTAAAAGGAAGCGAACTTACCCACGTATGATCTACATCTCTGTTACTTTACCATCGGTAATTATCTATGCCCCCCCCCCCCAATAAGATTACTAGACTAACCATTAACTCTTTAGCTCTTGTCTGGACATTGTCAGTTAAGGCCTACATATATTAGAACTAGCACAACAAAACACTACGCTAACTCAGATATTTGGTTCTCTTCAATCTTCAAACCATGCACTGGTTATCTAGAAGCTGAAGAGTGCAGATGAAGGTGATGTCTCTTTTTATGTTTTATTGAAATGAAATAAAATCTTGTATGTGCTCGCGCGAAGGAGATTTAACTTTTTGCATGGGAATTCTGTGGTAGTCTACAGAAAATATGGCATTTCCTTTTCTTTCTTTCCCTGCCTTGTCCTTGTTGGATATTTTGGAAATGGATGTGTTCATTAAATTACTCTATTTAAAAAAAACTCGAGACTTATCTTCAGAAAAAAAACTTAAATGGAAAACAATTATATAAATCTTCAGAAATTACGAATTAAAAAAATAGATTTAAAGAAGATCGAACCTGTTCTTAGAGTATCAGACGGCCTTAAGCTTCTTTAAGGAAGTCGTTGTTTAAAGCATAAGAATAACTAGTAATAAAGAGAAAAGTATTTTAGTCCCTTTTATTTTGTAATTACAATTACTACAAATACACACACACACACACACACACACATATATATATATATATATATATATATATATATACATGACATAATCACATTATTAAATGACAAAATGTCCTTGCAATTTTCCATTATCCTCTTTATACAGTATATACATTGGTCTATACTTTTTGTTTGTTACTATTTATTCGCTTTTTTAACGTATCTAATTTATGAGCTAATGGCGGTCTATAATTTCTCATTCCATCCACCTTTTGTACTGATTCACTATTCCAAGGAATTTTTCTCTTATAATTTCATATACGTCTTTAAGTAATTGCTTTCTAGCTATGGAAAAGTTGGCTCAGTGGCAAAGTGCAGGTTTTCAAACATGGGGTTCATCAGTGCGACCTCGACTGGGATATCGAGTTTTTAAAATTTAAATCAATGATTAATTAAATGAAAAAAACTGTATTAACATCAATTGTCATCCTGTTGGGGTTAAAAAAAATTGATTGGATGAATAAAAACGTATTTTATTAATGATTGTAAGTTTGTACATATATACATGTATAAGGAGAGTGTGAGCTAATAGAAAGAATTGAAAAATATATCGTCCATTATTATTATATTGAATTCATATGAGTAATATGTTTTTAGATATTACCTATTTATATTTTCAACATTGTAAAGTTTTGACCATTATAGAAAGTAATAAGTAAACGGAAAGTACCTAACCTTCGAGTTATACATACAACATGCAAATGTTGCACGATATCATTCCTTAAAACATGGTGTAATACTTGTGAATAGGAAATATCATTTGATTTTGTTTAACATAATCTCGCAGTAACCTCTGAATGAAGAGGGAAATGAATGAATGTAATAGGTGGGGATACTCATACAACCTACTCATATAAAAATGTTCGTGTCACGATTATAGAAAAACTACACGACAAACATATGGTCGTACACATAACGTAAAGTGAATTTGAAATGGTAAAAATTATATTAAATAATTTGTAATACTATTCATTTTTAACCGTGGAACATTGAACCTATCTGAAAACACAATTTTACTCGTTATACGATTGCTGTGTTCCAGATTAATATATTCTGGCAGTTTCTTGCTCATGGAATGGTATTTAATTGAGATATTTATCTAAAAATGATATTCTAATAATGGAAAAGGTTTTACTCTGAAAGGCAAAGGGACACATTGCAATTTAATGCTATTCTGGACGCCCATTAAATCACATTCTCCTTAGACAATAAATAACAATAAATCCGAACAAAAGACGTATTTTCAAAGATAATTGACTGTATGAGAAAGTGGCTGAGATATGTTAGAATTACAGCTCGCCAATATATCACCCAATAGTTAGGCTATAACGTGTAGTTTACATGTCAAAAGACGAGGATTATTTGAGAAACGATCGAGAATGCAGTGCATACAATTGCTTGAATCCTTTTCTACCGACGCTGAAAGGAGTCGTGAGCTGTGAATGAAGAAGGGGAAAAAGCAAAAACAACGCCTCTGTCTAGATGCACCAGAAGAAGAGAGCAGTCGAAAAGGAAAAAAATCTAACCACGACACGGATTTATTAGTGCGTCCCGGTTTTACATATTATTCAAATTTATGCTAAGTAGACGCATTGTTTGACATACCCGCGACCTTGAGCACTCGACGGTCCCAAATCTCTTGAGGATTAATCAAATAGTTTCAGTAATTACGGTAGGCCTATGCTTGTTCACAGGTGACTTCAATTCCCTTGCAAACAGTAGAACAGGAGGCGTATAGTTTTAACTGGTAGACAAAAAAACAAATGTGTCGAGAAAGGATAACCATTAGTATTACAATAATTTTTTATAAATGTTAATTTTAAAAAATAACTAAATTAATGGAGGAGAAAAATTAATTGGCCAGAGCCATTGTTTACGAAGAAAATATCTGCGACAAATACATTGCATAAAGGAGGAATGCAAGAATGATTAGAAATAAATGGAAAATTAAGAGTTTTACTGGAGTAAAGATCATTCGCTAAGAGATTATGAAAGATAGAGAAATTTTGAGGGAATTGTGTTTAAGATGAACTGTCTTTAACATGGTCAGTAAGCTTTGAGAAATAATGAAACACTAGTATCTGTTGAAACATTTTTTAAACTTTATATAAATATTAGTTCATCTTTCAATATATTTCTGCCTAAAAATTTACTTATTTATTTACTTATCTAAAGTGTAAATTACTACGGCCTTTGAAACTATCACATAACGACTGCAAACAGCTGCACGCTTAGTCATTGCAAAAATCTTCATGTATTCTCCTTGATTTAGTATTTATACAATAATTGATTTTCTTTTCACGCTTATAAGTAGTATGAAAGTAAATGAGTTGGGTTAGGTTGGCCAGGTATGGCATATGCACGCAGTTAGTATCTGTAATTAATTTGCCCCCAGTCTAACTAGGGCTATTACATGGCATGCCATGTCTGTACCAGCTGCCCAACAAGCGTAATGGTACTATTAGTATGTCTTGCAGATTTGATCATGTTGTACAGTCACGGATATTATAGTGTTAAAATGTTCTGTTTGTGACTGTAGTAGAGCAAGAGTATAAAATTAGACGATTTTTGTATTTATCTTCGTTTCACCTTTCTCTATTGTTTCAGGATAAAGATTTGGCAACCACAGATGTTGTCCTTGTCTACGTAAAACCTCTAATTTTCCTAGCCGTCCTAAATATATTTAATTAATTTTACTTGTAATACAAGCTGAAACATTAGTGCTGCCGATCTTACAAGATCTTCCGATTCTCTATCGCTTCTTTTTCCGATCTGTTCTCTAATTTGGTATTTCCAAACAATCGTCTATGATGTTATTTCCGTGCAGTCTTCTACGATTTGTAATATTTGTACAATTTCCGACCAGTTCGCTTCATTTGGTTTAGCATTTCTGAACAGTCGTCTTGGGTATTATTTCCAAAAGGTGATTTGGCAACCACAGATGTTGTCTTCTGTAGGACTAAAGAAAGTTGAGTTTGTCTGCTTTCAAAAAAAAAATTACGTTTAAGTTATGTAAAGTAAGAAACCAAAACCTCTAAAATTTTACTCTCTTCAATTGTCCTAAATGTATAATAAAGCATCTATAGCCTCTATTCAATAACCGTAACTTACGTCATTTGGGTACTTTACTATGTGTACATTATGTTTAAGCAAAAAATGTTTATGCAAATGTTTCCATCCGTGCCGATGGAAATTGCCGCCAATAAAACAGCGCCGTAGAGTTATTTTGCGTCCGACTTTGTACCACAAGCAAAACGATTTTGCGCTTCTGCTGCGGACTTGTACACTTAAAGAGAAGTTATCTGGCCAGTACTTGATTTTGAATTCTGAAATAAAATGTTATTATAAAGTAGCTGAACTTATAACCCTTGCAAGTGACCATGCTGTGATCATTTCAGAATCCAATTAACACGAGTTACAATCAAAACCCGTTCCTTCGCCTGTTTAGTTTGTCATTGGAAAAACCCCTATTGGGGCTATTTATTGCGTCCTCGTTTTAAATATTAACCTTGGGATTCTAGTTTTAATTTTAAAGTTTTATTAAAGCCTTAATTTAGTTTCAAAATTCAAAGAATTTTGTAAAAGTATTTTATTAGATAATTATTTTTCCTGAAGATGCTGATACTTTTTTATCGGCGAAAAGCTTTGAATAAATATATTCATTAAAAGTATTCTTGTGTTTGAAATATTTTAAATTTATTAACTATATATACAAGAAAACATATCACCATATTTAATATATATATATATATATATATATATATATATATATATATATATATATATATATACATATATTTGCAGATTAGTAGTAGATTAAGTGAAAGTGATATATATATATATATATATATATATATATATATATATATTTGTAGATTATAAATACCAAGTAAGATTCTTGTTTAAGTACATAAGTGAAAGTGATATATATATATATATATATATATATATATATATATATATATATATATATATATATATATATATATATATACAATTCCCAGTAACAAGTCTATGTTACTTTAAAAGTCTTGTTTGTTTAATATTTTCTTAGGGTAACTATTATTCTCTAAATTGTGTGACAAGCTGAGAAAATTTAATTGCTTTGTAGGCTCTTGTTTATAGCTAATCCCAAATCCCTATTAGTATGTAGTCGATTTCTATGTTTGTTATTATTTAAAAATAAAATAAACTATCTCTTTTCACTCAAATATTATCTCGATAACAATGTTTCGGTCCCGGAGAGTACTTATAGGACTCAGGTAGAGGTCTGTCAGAAAATCTTTCAGGTTTTGGTGAGATTTCATTTGTTACATTATATTTGTTTGGTTTTATTGCACACAAAGTGTCTTTGAAATTTTCGTGTGTGCTGTTGGACCCTTTTTCGGGTCATTCTGAGGCTTTCACTGACTTACGGTGAGAGCAGTTACTGTAAAGATTGAGCAATAATGGAGGGAATACACGTGTTCTCTGGTTTTAAGGGTGAGAACAGTTGGAGTAAGAAATGAGTGATAGAGGAGGAAATACACGCATTCTCGGGTTTTAAGGGTGGGAGCACGTGGTGTAAAGAATGAGCGATAGTGGAGGGAATACACGTGTTCTCGGGTTTTAAGGGTGGGAGCACGTGGTGTAAAGAATGAGCGATAGTGGAGGGAATACACGTGTTCTCGGATTTTAAGGGTGGGAACACGTGGTGTAAAGATTGAGCGATAATGGAGGGAATACACGTGTTCTCTGGTTTTAAGGGTGAGAACAGTTGGAGTAAGAAATGAGTGATAGAGGAGGAAATACACGCATTCTCGGGTTTTAAGGGTGGGAGCACGTGGTGTAAAGAATGAGCGATAGTGGAGGGAATACACGTGTTCTCGGGTTTTAAGGGTGGGAGCACGTGGTGTAAAGAATGAGCGATAGTGGAGGGAATACACGTGTTCTCGGATTTTAAGGGTGGGAGCACTTAGTGTAAAGAATGAGCGATAATGGAGGGAATACACGTGTACTCGGGTTTTAAGGGAGGGAGCACGTGGTGTAAAGAATGAGCGATAGTGGAGGGAATACACGTGTTCTCGGGTTTTAAGGGTGGGAGCACGTGGTGTAAAGAATGAGCGATAGTGGAGGGAATACACGTGATCTCGGATTTTAAGGGTGGGAACACGTGGTGTAAAGAATGAGCGATAGTGGAGGGAATACACGTGTTCTCGGATTTTAAGGGTGGGAGCACTTGGTGTAAAGAATGAGCGATAATGGAGGGAATACACGTGTACTCGGGTTTTAAGGGTGGGAGCACTTGGTGTAAAGAATGAGCGATAATGGAGGGAATACACGTGTTCTCGGATTTTAAGGGTGGGAACACGTGGTGTAAAGATTGAGCGATAGTGGAGGGAATACACGTGTACTCGGGTTTTAAGGGTGGGAGCACGTGGTGTAAAGATTGAGCGATAGTGGAGGGAATGCTCGTGTTCTCGGGTTTTAAGGGTGGGAGCACGTGGTGTAAAGAATGAGCGATAGTGGAGGGAATACACGTGTACTCGGGTTTTAAGGGTGGGAGCACGTGGTGTAAAGATTGAGCGATAGTGGAGGGAATACACGTGTTCTCGGGTTTTAAGGGTGGGAACACTTGGTGTAAAGAATGAGCGGTAGTGGAGGGAATACACGTGTTCTCGGGTTTTAAGGGTGGGAGCACGTGGTGTAAAGCTTGAGCGATAGTGGAGGGAATACACGTGTTCTCGGGTTTTAAGGGTGGGAGCAGTTGGAGTAAGAAATGAGTGATAGAGGAGGAAATGCACGCATTCTCGGATTTTAAGGGTGGGAGCACGTGGTGTAAAGAATGAGCGATAGTGGAGGGAATACACGTGTTCTCGGGTTTTAAGGGTGGGAACACTTGGTGTAAAGAATGAGCGATAGTGGAGAGAATACACGTGTTCTCGGGTTTTAAGGGTGGGAGCACTTTGTGTAAAGATTGAGCGATAGTGGAGGGAATACACGTGTTCTCGGGTTTTAAGGGTGGGAGCACTTGGTGTAAAGATTGAGCGATAGTGGAAGGAATACACGTGTTCTCGGGCTTTAAGGGTGAGAACAGTTGGAGTATAAAATGAGTGATGAAGGAGGAAATACACGCATTTTCGGGTTTTAAGGGTGGGAGCACGTGGTGTAAAGAATGTGCGATAGTGGAGGGAATACACGTGTTCTCGGGTTTTAAGGGTGGGAGCACGTGGTGTAAAGCTTGAGCGATAGTGGAGGGAATACACGTGTTCTCGGGTTTTAAGGGTGGGAACAGTTGGAGTAAGAAATGAGTGATAGAGGAGGAAATGCACGCATTCTCGGATTTTAAGGGTGGGAGCACGTGGTGTAAAGAATGAGCGATAGTGGAGGGAATACACGTGTTCTCGGGTTTTAAGGGTGGGAACACTTGGTGTAAAGAATGAGCGATAGTGGAGGGAATACACGTGTTCTCGGGTTTTAAGGGTAGGATCACTTTGTGTAAAGATTGAGCGATAGTGGAGGGAATACACGTGTTCTCCTGGGGTTTTAAGGGTGGGAGCACTTGGTGTAAAGATTGAGCGATAGTGGAGGGAATACACGTGTTCTCGGGCTTTAAGGGTGAGAACAGTTGGAGTATAAAATGAGTGATGAAGGAGGAAATACACGCATTTTCGGGTTTTAAGGGTGGGAGCACGTGGTGTAAAGAATGTGCGATAGTGGAGGGAATACACGTGTTCTCTGGTTTTAAGGGTGGGAACACTTGGTGTAAAGATTGAGCGATAGTGGAGGGAATACACGTGTTCTCTGGTTTTAAGGGTGGGAACACTTGGTGTAAAGAATGAGCGATAGTGGAGGGAATACACGTGTTCTCGGGTTTTAAAGGTGGGAGCACTTGGTGTAAAGAATGAGCGATAGTGGAGGGAATACACGTGTTCTCGGGTTTTAAAGGTGGGAGCACTTGGTGTAAAGAATGAGCGATAGTGCGTGAAATACACGCCTTCTCGGTTTTAAGGTTGGGAACACTTAGTGTAAAGAATAAGCGTTGAGGCAGGAAATACAGGCTATATCTTAAAAAATTACATTTTAAAGAAAAAAGATTGAATAGAATGAAATAATGTTGCATGTGTAAGGAATCAATAGGTTGCGTTTAAAGTGAGTAGTTGGAAATATGCGGTGTTTTTGTATCTTTAATTTCAATGTCAAGACCACAGTCAGCTTGTATTGAATGACGGATGCTTTGGATAGGAAATAGTGCGAAGATGAATACAGAAAAGCCTATCGTAACAAGCATTATAAAATAAAGTGTGAGAATTAAGGATGAGGCAGTTGAAGAGGCACAAAAAGCAATAGATAAGATGAGCTGTGCGTATAACGTCTGGAAGGGACGATATCGAATGTCCCGAGCTATAAGGCTGAGACTGTGGGCTCGTGAGGCAGACAGGTAGACGAATGTCCCGAGCTCTAAGGCTGAGACTGGGTTCGTGAGGCAGACAGGTAGACGAATGTCCCGAGCTCTAAGGCTGAGACTGTGGGTTCGTGAGGCAGACAAGTAGACGAATGTCCCGAGCTCTAAGGCTGAGACTGTGGGCTCGTGAGGCAGACAGGACGAAAACTGTCTCCTAATATCTTTATAATTGTCGAAGCTGGTGCATGCACTGACAACACTGTGTTTTGCCAAGTCCCAGGATACTCCCTCGTAACTCTGAAAAGAGCACGACCTGTTGCATCGGGAATTCTTGCCGGTGTGAAAAATACAGTCATTGCTGAACATCAAATTATACATGAAATGACCAACGACGATAAGCCAGAGATAATACTTTTTTAAGGTTTGGAAGCAGACAAAAATGTACAAAGTCTATGGATTTTACAATCCACCACTAAACAGACCAAGTCTTGAAAACAGCATTCTGGGTATTTGTGCAAACACAATCATCACGGGAGATTTCAACACACCATTATTAAGATAGGTTATGATAGAACAATCGCAGTAGGAAAATCTATATAGGACTTCGTTGACGAAAACCGCCTCCACGTCCAACACTGCGACCCAACGTTTCTGTCCTAGACCGAATCTTACGCTGCTCCATCCTGATCTGATGGCATGTACCAGCATAGAACTGAAAGACGGATGGAGACCACCTTCCTGCCTGCCCAGAGCTCGAAGCATACAATAGCGACCCAAAACCCAGACTCTCCAAGCTCTACTGATCTGCACGATACCAAATGATCGAGTTACCAAGGGCAGGCGTTGGATAAAGTAAGTAAGTCTCCTAATATAACCTGGGTCTCGTCACATTGAAAGGAAATAAAACGTCACAGAAAACCTATAAAAGGAGACACGTAGGATATTTGCTCGTTGTGGACAATTTGTGTGGTGTCTCTAGTAGTTTGAACATTTCGCTTATTAAGGAGAAAATGTTTTCTTTTTCTAACGTTCTCGACAAGCGGTCTGGCCACATTTCGACGAATGGCCGGAAACATGTAAATAATGGAGATAATCATAAACATTTGGATGAGGATTGTCTACGCCAAGGGAGCGCCTGATTACAAGTAGATGAAGTATGGATTTACGCCAAGTGCAACCCTGAAAATGTTAATGTTCCTGTTTCAATGCTGTGTTCACGATATCCTTCCCCCTTTCCTATACTTGGCGATATCCCCTGCTTGCGCTGAAAATGTGTTGCCATTATTCTCATGATCTCCATTCAATTATCGCACTACACAGGTGTCAGCCACAATATAAAACGAGTGCCAGTCTATTGCCACTATAAATATTGATTTCGCAGTATTAGTAATAACATCAGTAATAAAAATAATGACAAGCAAATGTATGCGTGACAACAGGCCACAGCTGGATTTTATCATCTAGATCAGTGTACTTAATCTTGCAGCTGCACCTGTTGTCATCCACGTCCCTGTCAATACTGAACCGAGCATCTCGCGTTTGTTGAATTGCCCTGGATGCAGTATATATCAAAGGAATTAAATATATAAACATAATTACAACTACAGTCAAAGCCTCCCCCTCTTGTACCACGATGGCATCGAGCGCCTGTTAATAGCCGACTTTCTATAAGCCTTTCTCGCCTTGTTAGGGAAATGTGCATTAATAAAATCGCGTAAGCTCTCAGCGGCTGTATCGTGTGTAAACACGTCTACGGGTTTCTTAATTCTCAGAACAGGATTTTTTTTCATAGAACTTGGTTTTTGTAACACTCACACTCATATAAGCTCCTCCGTCAGAGAACGGCTAGCACCACGTGGAACAGCTGCTCCACGTGTACCTAGGACAGAATATTTTCCATAGATATTTCTTTATAACTCTAGTTCCAGGACAGAGTATTTGTCATAGCTTTTCCTTGTAAAACTAATATAGTCACACAGGCTCTCCATCCGAGAAAGTGGTGCTGGGGGTGGAATATTTTATGTAGACCTTTTTATGCAACACTCGCAGTCACACAGCTCCTCTAAGGCTAGTTACGTACCAACAAATATAAGCCTATAGTTAAATGATAACCTTCCTCCTGTTCCCGGTGTATTTTGTTATGGTAATACTGATCGAAAACTACCAACCTACCTTTGTTTTACCTTAACCAGACAAGTGCGATTGCTCGTAGTGCTTTCCTGTTTTTAACATGTTTATTAATATGTTTATATTTTTTTAAATTTAACAAATTTTCTTGTTTATCTTGAAATTTATTTAATTATTTAACTAAAACTACTGACGTTTTTGGTATTTCTCATCAGTGTGTGGTATTACTTTAATTACTGTCTTTTGTGAGTTATGGTATTGATTAAGTTATCGACCTCAAAGCATTGAACAATACACGAAAGAAGCGCTGAAAAATATTAGGAAGTAGTTTTAGTCGAGCGTTTATATTCTCTCAAACATGTGTTTTATTAACACAGATGAAGACTGTCCAATAACTTATAAAACTAAACTTATAGATTATTGAGTTATAAAGAATCTATTATTACAGATGATATTATGTTATTATTATTATATAATTATTAGAAAATTATTGTATAGGTCTTTATTTGCACGCATTTGAATCGATTTTAAAGGTAACCAAACGTTCACAAATCCGCCTGCGACGCTTCATTCATTTTATAAATAATATAATTTCTAAGGCGTTTAAATAAATTGCGTGTATGGAATTTTTAAAAGCAGTGTACACAGACTTAGGCATTCGTTTCTCAATGAGCCTGTCGTTAAGCCTGACCAAGCGACACAAAGAAAATGAATATTTTCAGTCAGATTTTAATGGGCTGCAATTTATGAATGTTTTGTCTTGGCCAGGATTAATAGTCTGTTAGCTCGTTAGCACTTGGCGCAGACGTAAAACTGCGTTTATGGGCGAACAGAACAAAAGTAACGTGTACACTCAATAATTACTTTCTTACATTCTTAGCGTTGCCTCTTGTTTCCATATGTGGACCTTACGCATTTAGAACTTCCCGCGCAACGAAGGTTCATTGAAAAACAATGCAGAGGTGACGTTATTTTTGCAGCCCATTGGCGAGAATATTTTTTAATATCAGAAAACAAACTAAGGAAAAAGATATTTCAGTCTTTTTATAGGTAAAATGTTAGTGTTTATAGTTTTACAAGACAAATGTTACATAAACACATTTTCCACTCTTCTCACAACGTTACATTTTACTTTCGCAAAACGAAGAACTTTGTTTTAAACTATTTATTCCGTAAGAACATAATGGCTTTTTTGAACTTTTATTGTACTTGTCCTAGGTAGGGCTGGTTGCACACGCGAAAGAAGAGCGCACGTTATCACACTCGAATCTTCAGCATTCGCGGACTGGCTTTGGTATATTTCCAGCGAATTTACATGCGCTAACCATTAGGATTTGTGTGACAATATTACGAAGAGCGTGGCATTTAGAGGGATCGTGCGACAGGACGAGATAGATAGCATCAAAACTTGATTACGAAAATCCTCTCCTTGACTTTGTCTCCGGATAAGGGCTTGAATCGTGAGCCAGCCGTCAAGTGGTCTGGTCGATACAAAACACTTGTTGCAATTAATGCATAGCTACTCGCAATGAGACAAAAAAACTCTAGGATCACATGGTACCGCAAATTGTCATCGGCAGCGATTAGTTTGATCACTTGTTGGCGTGTTCAGTAACTTCGCCTTAAGATTAATGTAGAAGGTAGAATGCGAGGGCCTACTGTTGTTCGAATAGTAGTGCCCTAGTCTGAGTCAATAGAATTGTTAACAAAGTAAGACATAAATAAGGTAAGAAGGCTTCGGTAATAACGGAATGCGTATTCATCATGGCTCGTATAGTCAATATCTCTTTAATAAAGTCATCTGCTCTAACCCGAAGACATTGAAGGCTATTTAACTACTATCCTAGAAGTGTTTAGGTTAATGTAGAAGGTAGAACGTGAGGGAGAACCATTTGTCTCCTGTTGTTCGAATAGTAGTGCCCTAGTCTGAGGCAATAGAATTGTTAACAAAGTAAGACATAAAGAAGGTAAGAAGGCTTCGGTAATAACGGAATGCGTATTCATCATGGCTCGTATAGTCAATATCTCTTTAATAAAGTCATCTGCTCTAACCCGAAGACATTGAAGTATGTTTAACTACTATCCTAGAAGTGTTTTTATATTCACTCGACAATTGCTAAGTTAATATAAATTTAAAGAAACATTTGTTGCAGTAGGATTTGTTCCACTTATTTCTGTTCACCAGCATTTACATAACGCGAAAGCTAATTCGGCAAGAGAACGTGTTCGAACGGTTTTGTCCATCGAAGGAACTCAATAAGATTGTCCGTGTTTATTGGTTGATATAATTGGTGGTACTAACGCACGCACTGGACTCTAAGCATATATCATGCGGCCTGTCAACAGGCATAATTTAAGTTTCGGCAGATCAAAGAGTTCGTTTAATTTATTACGTTAGAGACATCAGTTCAGTTTATATTACAAGCGAGAAAGCTTGGCCTCATAACACCTCGCTAGAGTTAGCAACCACCTCGTGCCCGAAATGGGAACCATTTGGAAACTCTGACACTTTTTTTAATTGAATCACAAATAGCTTTATAATTTACTATTAGTGATTTAGTTACTAGTAATGCAGCCAGGAATTTCTGAAAGGCGGTTAGGGGAACTAATTTATGCTGCAAAGAGAAATTTTGAAAATTTAATGTCAAATCATTTTCTATGTATCGCTTAAAACTAGACATAAGTTGACAAAAACACTGAATAAAGAGTTTTTTCAATTTATATGCATTCCAAATTTAAATAATAGGGTATTCAGTGAACTTAAAATACATACATCTGGAATGCAAGTGTTACTTATATATAAAAGTCAGGTTCAAGACTTGCAACCAGTAACCATGTGTTATTTGATTCCATCTTCACTTGCTAATAGTTTACACTTGTTAACTAAATAGACTTGTTAATGTTGAATACTTTTAATAGACCAAAACAGTAAGGTCAATTTATAGACGCTACCAAGAACACATAAAAGCACTCACAAATAAAAACTCCCAATCAATCTTTACTGAACATCTCATGTCTACAAAACAAAAATATCCAACGCTACACAACCGAACAATATGAAATATACGCCCAACACACGTTTGTGTTGGATAGGGTGGTTTGAGGTGTTGTGGATAAAAGCGTCTGTTGTTATGGGTTTCCTGTGAATGTTGAATCTGTGTTTTTGTGTGTGGCTTTTTGTTATGATGAGGTCGAGGAAGTTTAGGGATCGGTTACAACACCAACAACAAGGTAAACTACAAGCACCAGGCGTATACAAACTGAACTGCGACGAATGTAACAAATTCTATATTGGACAAACAGGTCGCAGCTTTAAACAAAGAGTCGAGGAACACAAACAGAACACCAACTCAACATTTTACAATCACATAAATGAAACAGGATACTAATACACAGACATTTACCACAACCTAGAAATCCTACACATCAACAAAAAAGGACCAAATCCCAACACACTAGACCAATATGAAATTTACAGACACACAAAAACACAAAGTACAAACATACTAAACGAACAAACACAATACAAATCACACATACTCTTTGATACTATCGAAACCCTACCTTCAAAACCGTCACCGCTTGACCCAACATCTCCAAGCAGAAGACACTGGTGGAGATCGGCACATAGCGATCGAAAACGTTCTGTCTCAGTAAGTTTTAACAAATTTACTAAATTTAAAGTTCGTATAGTCATAAACTATTATTTTAAGTGATTAATAAGATTCACGAACGTAATGGATTACATAATTCAAGAACAAATTGGGTTTAAGTACGAGACTTCTTATTACAAAAACGAAATCGGTAATAAGTCTGTCTTGAAGTATGTATTAAGACTTGAAAAATAAGTCTGTTTCAAGACATCTCTTAGTTATTCTTTTATCGATTCCTCTCGGATAAGACTTAGCTAGAGCTCGTTTCGTACTCCGGTAGTACGATTTACTCATCACATATGCGTTCATCGCCCTTATAAAGTCTTTTACGGACATTGTACAAGTTTATTTATTAACAGATCTACGGTTATTGTTATTTTATATAAAACTATTTTAAAATTATTTTTGAATTTCCTTATGAAAGCTTGAAATTAATATGGAATTAGTTGCATAACGGATCGATTAAAATAATTAAAAACACTTTTTGTCGTCTTGCTTGAGGGGGGTTTACCCACAAAAATTCTTCGTTCTGCGCGAGGGACATTGTATAGACAAAGTACGAAGGATTTCACGGAAACATGATCACGTTTGCTGTATTAGGCTACAAAATATGGATGAATAAACACCAGGAAATGAATTATTGGGGAATTAAGAAGGAAACTCAGTCGAAATACAATCTTGAAATATATATTCTGTATTGTATAATATAATATATTATATTTAATGCGATAAATAGGTTCGAGTTGTAAACAAAAAAGTGAAGTTTCGGAGGCTTTAGAAGTTGCCTCAGACTCAAGTTTTGCTAAGCGACGGAAGTTTAGAATAAAAAAGTAACAAGTAATATAAAAAGTTAGTCAATTCCTACTGAGGTCTACAATGAACAATTTGATTTTATTTATTTTTCATTTTAAAACTACAATGAATATATATACGTTTGAAAGAGCCACCATATTAGGTAGCAAAATAGGAAGCGAATTTCCTTGCAATTTACCATTTTCTTCTCTATACAGTATATGGTGTTGGGATATTATTTTTGTTTGCTATTTATTCTTTCGTTTGTTACTATTTTTTTCCGTTTCTAATTTATGAACGTAATAGTGGTCAATAATTTTTCATTCTGTCCTAATGCTTCATTTTTGCAAGGAATATTTCTGTTATTTCATATAAATCTTTAAGTAATAGGTTTCTAGGTATTTAAAAGTTGGATTATTGTCAAAGTGCTGAATTTCAAACATGTAGCCATTCAGTTCGAATCTGACCGAGACATAAACTTTTTCAAATTTAATTAATGAATAAATATATGAAAATATATAAAAAAATGTATTTTAACTTAATTGGATGAATACAAAGAAATTTTATTAGTCACTGGAAAAATGTACAAGTGTAAGCTAATAGAAGGAATTGAAAAACTGTTGCTAAGTGCTGCTGAACTGGACAGAGCGTGTAATGACGTAATGAAGGGATGCCCAACTTCTTAAACCTAAAGGGCCACTTCAATACTTCCAGTGAAGACGAAAGCCGCACAACTAATTCCACACATACATTAATTAATAAGCCAAACAGGCAATACGTGTATCGTGTCGTATCATTCGTATATCAAATAATAGTAATCAACAAACGTTACCCAAAAATATACATTTAATATCAAGCTCAAGGCACAAAGAATCAAAATAAGTATAATATTAAATTTTTAGTCGGTGTTTAATCATTTTTCTACGCTGATCAGAACACCGTATTGGAAAAAAACTCTAATCTATTTAAACGTAAAATCATCCATAAGAATCTATCTACTTCGGTTAATGAGAACATTGTGTGAATAATCGTTCAACAGCTCATCAAAATCAATCTGAATTGAAGTGGCTGCAACCTTTAACAGATCTCTAAGATGGTTGTCTGTGAAGATGTTGCGGTGAGTTGGTTTTATACATTTTACTGTTGAAAAGGTGCACTCAGAAAGGTATGTGCTTCCAAACATTAAAACTATTTTCCTACCGATGACAAGCAGTTTGGGATATTTCTGCTCAGGCTCTTGACACCAGTTTCCCACCTTGTCTGAAAAATTTGCTCACTTTGCAAGTCAAAGATCTCTCACTGTGGGTAAGAGCCGTGTTCAACCTATATGCTTTACATTAATTAATAAATCAATACTCAATACTTTTAACATGTGTCTAGGGCAGCGGGCTGCTTGTGGGGCATTCCTGACGTAAGGGATTACTCTTAATAGCGAGCGAAAGATCATTACAGTAACGGTGGTGGATCAATTCGCGTTATTTTGCAACCGTTCATTGCTTAGTGGCGTGAAGAAGAAGAATCTACTTACTACAAGTCATGTCCCAGCGGGCTGCTTGTTGGGCATTCCTGGCGTAATGGGTTACTCTTAATAGCGAGCGAAAGATCATTACAGTAACGGTGGTGGATCAATTCGCGTTATTTTGCAACCGTTCATTGCTTAGTGACGTGAAGAAGAAGAATCTACTTACTACAAGTCATGTCCCAGCGGGCTGCTTGTTGGGCATTCCTGGCGTAATGGGTTACTCTTAATAGCGAGCGAAAGATCATTACAGTAACGGTGGTGGATCAATTCGCGTTATTTTGCAACCGTTCATTGCTTAGTGGCGTGAAGAAGAAGAATCTACTTACTACAAGTCATGTCCCAGCGGGCTGCTTGTTGGGCATTCCTGGCGTAATGGGTTACTCTTAATAGCGAGCGAAAGATCATTACAGTAACGGTGGTGGATCAATTCGCGTTATTTTGCAACCGTTCATTGTTTAGTGGCGTGAAGAAGAAGAATCTACTTACTGTACACGTCATGTCCCAGCGAGCTGCTTGTTGGGCATTCCTGACGTAATGGGTTACTCTTAATAGCGAGCGAAAGATCATTACAGTAACGGTGGTGGATCAATTCGCGTTATTTTGCAACCGTTCATTGCTTAGTGGCGTGAAGAAGAAGAATCTACTTACTGTACAAGTCATGTCCCAGCGGGCTGCTTGTTGGGCATTCCTGACGTAAGGGGTTACTCTTAATAACGAGCGAAAGATCATTACAGTAACGGTGGTGGATCAATTCGCGTTATTTTGCAACCGTTCATTGCTTAGTGGCGTGAAGAAGAAGAATCTACTTACTGTACAAGTCATGTCCCAGCGGGCTGCTTGTGGGGCATTCCTGGCGTAATGGGTTACTCTTAATAGCGAGCGAAAGATCATTACAGTAACGGTGGTGGATCAATTCGCGTTATTTTGCAACCGTTCATTGCTTAGTGGCGTGAAGAAGAAGAATCTACTTACTGTACAAGTCATGTCCCAGCGGGCTGCTTGTTGGGCATTCCTGACGTAAGGGGTTACTCTTAATAACGAGCGAAAGATCATTACAGTAACGGTGGTGGATCAATTCGCGTTATTTTGCAACCGTTCATTGCTTAGTGGCGTGAAGAAGAAGAATCTACTTACTGTACAAGTCATGTCCCAGCGGGCTGCTTGTTGGGCATTCCTGGCGTAATGGGTTACTCTTAATAACGAGCGAAAGATCATTACAGTAACGGTGGTGGATCAATTCGCGTTATTTTGCAACCGTTCATTGCTTAGTGGCGTGAAGAAGAAGAATCTACTTACTGTACAAGTCATGTCCCAGCGGGCTGCTTGTTGGGCATTCCTGGCGTAATGGGTTACTCTTAATAGCGAGCGAAAGATCATTACAGTAACGGTGGTGGATCAATTCGCGTTATTTTGCAACCGTTCATTGCTTAGTGGCGTGAAGAAGAAGAATCTACTTACTGTACAAGTCATGTCCCAGCGGGCTGCTTGTTGGGCATTCCTGACGTAAGGGGTTACTCTTAATAACGAGCGAAAGATCATTACAGTAACGGTGGTGGATCAATTCGCGTTATTTTGCAACCGTTCATTGCTTAGTGGCGTGAAGAAGAAGAATCTACTTACTGTACAAGTCATGTCCCAGCGGGCTGCTTGTGGGGCATTCCTGGCGTAATGGGTTACTCTTAATAGCGAGCGAAAGATCATTACAGTAACGGTGGTGGATCAATTCGCGTTATTTTGCAACCGTTCATTGCTTAGTGGCGTGAAGAAGAAGAATCTACTTACTGTACAAGTCATGTCCCAGCGGGCTGCTTGTTGGGCATTCCTGGCGTAATGGGTTACTCTTAATAGCGAGCGAAAGATCATTACAGTAACGGTGGTGGATCAATTCGCGTTATTTTGCAACCGTTCATTGCTTAGTGGCGTGAAGAAGAAGAATCTACTTACTGTACAAGTCATGTCCCAGCGGGCTGCTTGTGGGGCATTCCTGGCGTAATGGGTTACTCTTAATAGCGAGCGAAAGATCATTACAGTAACGGTGGTGGATCAATTCGCGTTATTTTGCAACCGTTCATTGCTTAGTGACGTGAAGAAGAAGAATCTACTTACTGTACAAGTCATGTCCCAGCGGGCTGCTTGTTGGGCATTCCTGACGTAATGGGTTACTCTTAATAACGAGCGAAAGATCATTACAGTAACGGTGGTGGATCAATTCGCGTTTTTTTGCAACCGTTCATTGCTTAGTGACGTGAAGAAGAAGAATCTACTTACTGTACAAGTCATGTCCCAGCGGGCTGCTTGTTGGGCATTCCTGGCGTAATGGGTTACTCTTAATAACGAGCGAAAGATCATTACAGTAACGGTGGTGGATCAATTCGCGTTTTTTTGCAACCGTTCATTGCTTAGTGACGTGAAGAAGAAGAATCTACTTACTGTACAAGTCATGTCCCAGCGGGCTGCTTGTTGGGCATTCCTGACGTAATGGGTTACTCTTAATAACGAGCGAAAGATCATTACAGTAACGGTGGTGGATCAATTCGCGTTTTTTTGCAACCGTTCATTGCTTAGTGACGTGAAGAAGAAGAATCTACTTACTGTACAAGTCATGTCCCAGCGGGCTGCTTGTTGGGCATTCCTGGCGTAATGGGTTACTCTTAATAACGAGCGAAAGATCATTACAGTAACGGTGGTGGATCAATTCGCGTTTTTTTGCAACCGTTCATTGCTTAGTGACGTGAAGAAGAAGAATCTACTTACTGTACAAGTCATGTCCCAGCGGGCTGCTTGTTGGGCATTCCTGACGTAATGGGTTACTCTTAATAGCGAGCGAAAGATCATTACAGTAACGGTGGTGGATCAATTCGCGTTATTTTGCAACCGTTCATTGCTTAGTGACGTGAAGAAGAAGAATCTACTTACTGTACAAGTCATGTCCCAGCGGGCTGCTTGTTGGGCATTCCTGACGTAATGGGTTACTCTTAATAGCGAGCGAAAGATCATTACAGTAACGGTGGTGGATCAATTCGCGTTATTTTGCAACCGTTCATTGCTTAGTGGCGTGAAGAAGAAGAATCTACTTACTGTACAAGTCATGTCCCAGCGGGCTGCTTGTTGGGCATTCCTGGCGTAATGGGTTACTCTTAATAGCGAGCGAAAGATCATTACAGTAACGGTGGTGGATCAATTCGCGTTATTTTGCAACCGTTCATTGCTTAGTGGCGTGAAGAAGAAGAATCTACTTACTGTACAAGTCATGTGGCATTCGTAATATTTTCACTCATTCTTCCGATGGTCTGCTATGCTTAGACCTTTTAACAGTACCCAGAGGCTAACTGTTATCTGTACATCCTTTATAAGGTAATTTTAGCGCTCTTTGAAAGTTATCATTTTCGTATCTCGGAAGCTGTGCGAGTTAAAAAGAAGAGCAAAAACAACGCATTTTTCTAAACGCCGTTATGAATGGGCTTTATCGACCATTGTATTGGAAACAGTTTCTGCCTTTCCCATGTCCACCGCTGCTTGGAATCCAAAGAATGTAATTGTATTGAATTCCAATTACAATACAGTAATGACAGACGCCATAAAACGAATTTCTTGTCAGAATGTTAACGTAACTAATTCGCTATATATTATCAATTAATGTTTGTTTCTGCTTAGCTTGTAATAGGTAAAGAATTTTTATCTGATTGGTTTTGCTATTGCAAGATGTGAAACTACAAACTAAAATAAAATTAATTGAAACAATTCATTGGCTTGTTTAACATTCTATTAACGTTTATTTTGTTTCGATAAGGTGAATGGAATGGAATTCAGGTTTACCTATTCTTGATGTCTGACGTGGAGTCATACAGTATAAACTCTATATACTGAGGCTGTTTATACACGTACAGAGATCGTAACCTGTCCAGACAAGACGTTGAAGGCGAGAAGGGAAGGATTATGGTTAACGATTAAATAATAACAAATACTGATCAGGTTAAGGTACGGATTCAGTGGAAGTTAATGTGTATTTGTTCGTGTGAACGTTAATGGATTGATTTTACATTAACAGTATAACGAACAAAATATTGCGCTATCATTAATAACGAGTGTATTTCAGTGTCAGCTTCAACTATTTATTTTGAATAAAAATTTTTCAATCAATTACTACAAATTTATTTTTTGTCAAACATTTTTGCAATATTATTTTTTTTACAAATCGCGTATAATTTATTTTTTATACATAAATCAGTTTGTCTTCTATTAGTCTGTTACAGTCCATCAGTTTTAATGAGATCGGTTATTGTACTATAATCGAGTGATTAGGAGAGGATTGTGAATGTAGGGTAGGAACATAAAACCAGCTGGGGAAATCTATATGGGAGGGAGATCATGACCTGTTCTCTAAAGCTACTCAATGAGATGTAAATACCTATTCATTACAACCTTTTAGTAAAAGAAGTGTAGTGAATAGGTACATAATTAATTAGCTAAGAAAAGGGCATAGTTATAATTGAAATTTTGGCGTTATGAGATGGTTTGGTCGTTTACTTGAAAGAGAGTTGCTCTCAACCGGAGTAAAGAAAAGTGTCGTCTGTCGATCACGTCTGGACCTCTATGACGGAACTCTGCGCACATAAGCCGGGACTATTCCTAATTTCAGGAAGATTCTGGTAAATGGTGCCCCTTTCTTGAAACTGTTATAAGAATTAATACTTTTATTACATTTGTATGTCTTTGACAGAACAAAAGGTAATCTAATTTTCAAACAAATAGAACAGCTATAGAACTTAATAAATGCTTTTATTAACCTATATTAGGTACTGATATATGGTGGGGGAGTGTTAGGGGTCACACAAGTTAAAAATAACACACAAACTAGTGGCTGTTGTTCACAAATTAAAATATATTCTAAGTGCTGTCACATATTGTATATGTGACGTCAGTTTCGATACACTTGGATGGAACAATTATTATTATTATTTTGTTTGGTTTATTCCTCTCTTTATTTAAATTCTTTTTTCTTCGAGGCGGTGACATTAACGTTCGCCTAACACATGGAAAAGTGAATGAATCATGAAGTCTTGAGAGTTAATGCAATGGGATTTTTGTGTAAATACTGAAACGCGGCTAGACTTCGGACATTATGTTAGAATCTTTGGTTTAGACGCACAAACGTGTTAATCCTCTATACAGAGTAGCGAGTTTAAACGATGATAGCTCCACGTAAAAGCCACGACTAGCAACGACACTCGAAACTTTGTTAACCGATCACTTGAAGTATCGCTAAGAACATATTTGCGCAGAGATGGCCTATCAAGTTTCTACTTTATTTGGCACGAACTCAAATACTGGTGTTGACAACACGTAGGCGGTCTTAGTACCAATTTCACATTACCATATAATTATGCATGCAAATTTATTACACGAAGTAGGTTTTTCAAAAGAAGAAGAAAAAGATGCATCTTCACTGCTTCAATTAGGATTTACTCAGGGTTTTCTTGCCTGATATTTTATTCGTTTTCGCTAATCTAAATCGTTTTCCCTATTCTTTACTGTTTGCCTATATTTCCCAACGATATTCTCAGCATATCCTAAACGAAGTTAGAGTGTATTTGAAAGAGAATAGAAAAAGAAAAACAGGACGGGAGATTATAAATCGGGAGATATTTTTTGATAAGTATAGCGTTAATCTTCACTTTTATTTAAAATTGGTTTTCCTATATGTTAGTGAGAATCTTTGGATAAAAAAGAACAATAAAAGTAGGATTTTTAGGATGGTCACAATTAGGGATGGGCCGATTCCGATTCTCGATTCCAGGAATCGTCGATTCTAGGTGGTATCGAGGAATCGTCGATACTCGATTCTTCATTCATTAAAGCATCGATTCCGATTCCTATTTGTTAACTATTAAAATATGCGTGTGGAGTAATTTATTACCAAACAAAATTTATTATATTTGTGTGGAAAAATAATTAATTACCAACTATGTCTTATTTATGTATTAGTTGATTTGAATGAATTAAATGATTAAAGTAAACGAAAATATTATTTATGAAGCAACAGCAATCAAGATCGTAACCATTTCTGGTCGTTTGACATCGCTCGTCTCTCTCTCTCTCTCTCTCTCACTAAATGTCAGAACAAAACACAAAAAAGTACAGTAAAAACTCGATTAACCGTCACCGTCGGAACCGTGGCCATGACGGTTGAGCGAATAGACGGATAACAGAAACACTGTATTATTCCTCCGAAACTTAACCTTAATAAATTATATTATAGACAGATATCACTCTCACGGTTGAAGGTTTTGTGTAGCCTATTACATTAAAACAGAACTTTTAAAAGGTTTTGCCATATGACCAAGATGTTAACTAAATTAATTATTAGAGAACTAGCATGTAAGCTAATATAACTTGAAAGAATCGAGAAT
Organism: Prosapia bicincta; assembly: GCA_036971475.1. NCBI lineage: Eukaryota > Metazoa > Arthropoda > Insecta > Hemiptera > Cercopidae > Prosapia > Prosapia bicincta. Next base: position 35,804,443 of record JBAIZL010000009.1, on the reverse strand, counting down.
CGAAAGGAAAATTTTAGAATCGGAATCGGAATCGAAAATTTTAGGAATCGGCCCATCCCTAGTCACAATCATTACCCATGAAGAATCATGGTATGCCTGAGCAGGTCACAAACATCTAGCTGTCTACTCTTCACTCGCCCGTATAAGGGAGGGTGCATAAAATAAAAGTAGTACTTAGGTGATAGAAAACAGTTTTGCACTATGAGTAGGGAAAACTTTATCATCACAGTGTAATGGTAAGAGAAGTGGTAAGATTGGAAAATACCTGCTAGCTCAGCAATATTGTATACAGGATTTGGGAAGCCAAAGGATGAAAATAAATGGTAAAACTCAAAGTGTAACAGTTTAGCCTTTTTCCTAGGGGTAAGTATATATCAGGGCTTTATTAAAAATTTATGTTAATTACTAATTAACAAATTAATTACCTTACTTACCCAGGGCTCTATCTAGTTCTCCTTTTCCAGCCAGGCATAATAATGTCTTTCTGTAAACGATCTTCCGATATCATTGGAAGGTAGAACTAGGTTACTTGGGAAATGAAAATATAAAGTTTTAAAATACAATGTTATACAATTTATTAATCAGTGACAAATTACAGTAGAACAAATGACACCAATGTGTCGAGTAATTATCTTTAATTACTGCTAGTTATTCCATACATTTGAATTACTTATTGAACTTTAAAATTTATATATATCGACAAGATAGTAACTTAATATTTTCAATTGGATTTTTAGAAATGAATATTCGAAGGACAATTTCTACCGTTCATGTGTTAACCGTTTATCATTTAAAATTCTTCAACTAGTTAGCATTAAAATACATTTTCTTTATTATTATCTAAAACGTACCTGCTTGTGCACATTATTTATTTTAAAAACACTTTAACACATATTAAGCATTGCCCATGGCTTTTGGAATCACTAATCACTTAACACATCGCTCGTGCAAATAAGCGCACTTAAACAAAAATTATATACACATTTACTCGTTTGAAAAACATAAATTATCGCTTCTGACTTCTTCTTTTGTTGCGTTAATAAAATTCGGTACCGGCCTTGACATCTTAAATTTTGATTACTGGAAGCTTATAAATTTCTAAATTATATCCGAAAGTGCCATACGTCCGTCTCGTTCAAAGACTTTTGGAGAAGTGGGGCCTTCTGAAGGGACAAGCCAGCGGAACTTTCCCACCCTCGATTATTATTTCCAATATTTTGATTGGTCCGTCAGATCATGCGATATCAGACCATGTTACGTCACATGAGGTGATGTGAGTTTTTTTTAAGTTAAGCTACCAACTCGTACGATATTTTACATTTTTACCCGCTAGGGGTGCTACTATCTATGCTAGCTTTACAAAGTGCACCAAGAAACAAAAATTTTCTTTTATATTGGAACGATATAATTATTAAATAAAAATCAAATATATAAATGAATTTATATGTAACACCTTATTTTTAAGAGTGTTACAAAAGTTATATATTAGTGGAAGATGTAATAGACATATTTGCTCATACTGTATTAGGATGGTATGGATTGAATAGACAACACAATAGCTGTAATCTTTCAAGCGGTAAAGAACAGTAAGGCATACGAGCCTGATGGTAGAACAGTCTGGCTCATAGACGTCCGGTTTGACCCAGCAATGGTCAAGAAACGTCGAGACACTTCTGTTTGCCCTCAAATGAGGAAAGGTTTACTTAAGAAGTGACTACTCTAGCTATGGTTTCAATATAGTGCACGCCACATATCTGGGCGCCTCTTTGGCACATGCGCACCACACCCCTCCCACCGCCACCAAACGCGATACAGTCCGGGCTCGCACGCAGTAACTATAGTCCAGTCTGTCTTCATTAGCAACAACGACATTGACTGTACAAGCACACGTAGAGGAAATGTAGTAGGAGCAACTCGGACTACCGTTCCCCTACACGTCGAGCTATGTGGCGCGTACTATACCAGACGGTCATTAAGCACTTTAATCAGTCCTACCTAATTCCATCTATCCTTCTTTATCATCTTTTACAAGAGGTGCCTTTTTATTACCCCGGTAGAGTGCTAAGTCTGCCTACGCGACCCAGCACACGTGCTACCAAACATCCCTTTATTTCCTTTACAAGGGGTTTTATGTTCTAACTTTATGTACAATCGTTTGCTATCACCTATAGGATTGTAATAGTTGGTGAAAGTCATATTGCTTGAATGCCCTAAAGGGGTTTTAAATATAATAAAATTAATAGTAAGATATACAGGAAAATAATACCTGTGTAAAAGTCATCCGATACTATAAGAATTAAATGTACGGTTATGGCTGGGAAAAAATTGTATTATTAGTGGCAGTGCGGTAACCACATACGCACTACGGTTATCCTTGATTGTTCCCTTGGCGCCATATTTCTAATACTCAGGTTTAAAAATTGAAATGAAATGGAAATCTTGGAATTATGTATAAAATTAAGAGTCGTATAGATAGTTACAAAGCGGTGGTTTGTACTCATAAGACAAAATATGGCTATAGACAATGAAAGTGATTTTTCAAAATCGTTCGAGAACGTTATTCAAATTTTGATGAATTGAGGACGATGTGAAACGATGGATAGAGATAACTAGCTTGAACCTATAGGACCAAATTATACATTTCCAGGACAAGTTGTCATTTTGGTTTATTTGACGTTCATCTCAAGTTGGCATATAAACTCATATACCCGGTTTTAATGTTTAAAGGTGTCCGTGTGTCATGGACGACAGGGTTTTGTCGATGATCTGAATGGTCATTTTGTTTTTTCTCTGACTTTATTCTCAAGTTTACCGTTGTCTGCGTTGCATGGGCAACACCCTGGTGGTGCTATAGACGAGTCTGTAAAAACATATCCCCGGTTTTAATGTTTAAAGGTGTCCGTGTGTCATGGACGACAGGGTTTTGTCGATGATTTGAATGGTCATTTTGTTTTTTCTCTGACTTTATTCTCAAGTTTACCGTTGTCTGCGTTGTATGGGCAACACCCTGGTGGTGCTATAGACGAGTCTGTAAAAACATATCCCCGGTTTTAATGTTTAAAGGTGTCCGTGTGTCATGGACGACAGGGTTTTGTCGATGATCTGAATGGTCATTTTGTTTTTTCTCTGACTTTATTCTCAAGTTTACCGTTGTCTGCGTTGCATGGGCAACACCCTGGTGGTGCTATAGACGAGTCTGTAAAAACATATCCCCGGTTTTAATGTTTAAAGGTGTCCGTGTGTCATGGACGGCAGGGTTTTGTCGATGATCTGAATGGTCATTTTGTTTTTTCTCTGACTTTATTCTCAAGTTTACCGTTGTCTGCGTTGCATGGGCAACACCCTGGTGGTGCTATAGACGAGTCTGTAAAAACATATCCCCGGTTTTAATGTTTAAAGGTGTCCGTGTGTCATGGACGACAGGGTTTTGTCGATGATCTGAATGGTCATTTTGTTTTTTCTCTGACTTTATTCTCAAGTTTACCGTTGTCTGCGTTGCATGGGCAACACCCTGGTGGTGCTATAGACGAGTCTGTAAAAACATATCCCCGGTTTTAATGTTTAAAGGTGTCCGTGTGTCATGGACGGCAGGGTTTTGTCGATGATCTGAATGGTCATTTTGTTTTTTCTCTGACTTTATTCTCAAGTTTACCGTTGTCTGCGTTGCATGGGCAACACCCTGGTGGTGCTATAGACGAGTCTGTAAAAACATATCGCTGGTTTTAATGTTTAAAGGTGTCCGTGTGTCATGGACGACAGGGTTTTGTCGATGATGTGAATGGTCATTCTGTTTTTTCTCTGACTTTATTCTCAAGTTTACCGTTGTCTGCGTTGCATGGGCAACACCCTGGTGGTGCTATAGACGAGTCTGTAAAAACATATCCCCGGTTTTAATGTTTAAAGGTGTCCGTGTGTCATGGACGACAGGGTTTTGTCGATGATCTGAATGGTCATTTTGTTTTTTCTCTGACTTTATTCTCAAGTTTACCGTTGTCTGCGTTGCATGGGCAACACCCTGGTGGTGCTATAGACGAATCTGTAAAAACATATCCCCGGTTTTAATGTTTAAAGGTGTCCGTGTGTCATGGACGATAGGGTTTTGTCGATGATCTGAATGGTCATTTTGTTTTTTCTCTGACTTTATTCTCAAGTTTACCGTTGTCTGCGTTGCATGGGCAACACCCTGGTGGTGCTATAGACGAGTCTGTAAAAACATATCGCTGTGAATGTTGTTTAATTTGGATTTGCTAGGCGGCAAATATTTGGCTTCGGCGCCGAGAAGATTTAATAACTTTGTCTTGATTTTTCTAGCTATGTTCATCAGCAGTTTCTACTAACCTACATTCTAAATGTAACTAATAAACACTCCCCTCATCTTGCGACCCGCATCCTGGATAATAAGCAGTGACGTAAATATTCCCGGGGAATACAGTAGTACTTTTCACTTTCCGGCTAACTAGATTTATGAAATAAATGAAATTAGGATTCTCTCTTCCTTCGAGTTGAACGCATAATTTTGTTGGCGGGGCTAAATTGAATTAGTTTCAAAATGACAGCGGTTATTTTCTGGCGGAGATGAAGCGAGGTTGCGACTCGTATAGAGGCCATTACGGGCCACGAAAACTAAGCTATGCATAGAGCAATGTTTATATCCTTGGAATCATGAATAAATTTAAAAAGAGATATGTAATGTGGAGTGAACCGTTGCATCAGAGATTGTTTTGCTGGAAATGTTAATGTTGTGCAATCAAGTAATAGACGGGCGGCACTCGTGACTATGGAGTTACAGCTGATTCGTATTCGTCGGGTAAATACCATTAGAATATGTGTTGTAGTTCAAACTTCATTTAATCTTGTATAATTTCGTTCTCTACTTAAACTTTGTTTTTCGTTTAATGTTCACCTTACAGTGCATATTCTCTTATTAAACCACTTACTGCATCTTTCTGCCCAAAATTATTTAAATTTTCAACCATATCCGTTTAAACCATATCTACCATTTATTTTCGAAAAGTTTTTTTTTTTAATGACAGTAAATATGGGCGTCTTTGTGTTTCCTAGAATAAAGCATTATAAAGTACTTTCGTTAATATTTCAGAAAACAGATTCTATCATAGCTTAGAGTGTGACGTCCGTCCGTCTCAAAAAACGAATTGTCCCTCCCCAATTGTTTCCCTTTCACATGTTACTCAAAAGTCTTTCTTGTATCTCAAAAAAGGAAACCCCTTTTTTAATTATAACAAAAAACTATAAAGATTTGTTAAATTTTACATTGTACTACCACAGAAACGTCCTCATTTTACAATTGCGCGCGCCTTTATTTAACAATTCCTTTGGAAATTTATTTTATTTTACGTTCCTATATACGTGTATATATATGTATATATATATATATATATATATATATATATATATAGTTTAAATAGTTAAAAATAGTTTATATACAAAATCAACTTTGCTAACTTGAATCAACGTTCCTGAAAGAAATACTTCCACCTTATGGGAGGAACGTTTTGTGCAGAAAACTAAATATTGCGTTTTGTGAACATTTGCAATCTTTTTTTGTATATTGTCGGTTTGTATCGTGATAGCTTTTTTTATATTGTATCATGGTATCGTGATAGTTTTTTTTATAATGTATTTGGTATCGTGATAGCTTTTTTTATATTGTATGTTAGTATCGTGATAGCTTTTTTTATATTGTATGTTAGTATCGTGATAGCTTGTCTAATATTGTATGTTGGTTGTGATAGGTTTTTTATATTGTATGTTGATATCGTGATAGCTTTTTTTATATTGTATCATGGTATCGTGATAGTTTTTTTTATAATGTATTTGGTATCGTGATAGCTTTTTTTATATTGTATGTTAGTATCGTGATAGCTTTTTTTATATTGTATGTTAGTATCGTGATAGCTTGTCTAATATTGTATGTTGGTTGTGATAGGTTTTTTATATTGTATGTTGATATCGTGATAGCTTTTTTTATATTGTATCATAATATCGTGATAGTTTTTTTTATAATGTATTTGGTATCGTGATAGCTTTTTTAATATTGTATGTTGGTATCGTGATAGTTTTTTTTATAATGTATTTGGTATCGTGATAGCTTTTTTTATATTGTATGTTAGTATCGTGATAGCTTTTTTTATAATGTATTTGGTATCGTGATAGCTTTTTTATATTGTATGTTAGTATCGTGATAGCTTTTTTTATATTGTATGTTAGTATCGTGATAGCTTTTTTTATATTGTATCATGGTATCGTGATAGCTTTTTTAATATTGTATGTTGGTATCGTGATAGCTTTTTTTATATTGTATGTTAGTATCGTGATAGCTTTTTTTATATTGTATGTTAGTATCGTGATAGCTTGTCTAATATTGTATGTTGGTTGTGATAGGTTTTTTATATTGTATGTTGATATCGTGATAGCTTTTTTTATATTGTATCATGGTATCGTGATAGTTTTTTTTATAATGTATTTGGTATCGTGATAGCTTTTTTTATATTGTATGTTAGTATCGTGATAGCTTTTTTTATATTGTATGTTAGTATCGTGATAGCTTGTCTAATATTGTATGTTGGTTGTGATAGGTTTTTTATATTGTATGTTGATATCGTGATAGCTTTTTTTATATTGTATCATAATATCGTGATAGTTTTTTTTATAATGTATTTGGTATCGTGATAGCTTTTTTAATATTGTATGTTGGTATCGTGATAGTTTTTTTTATAATGTATTTGGTATCGTGATAGCTTTTTTTATATTGTATGTTAGTATCGTGATAGCTTTTTTTATAATGTATTTGGTATCGTGATAGCTTTTTTATATTGTATGTTAGTATCGTGATAGCTTTTTTTATATTGTATGTTAGTATCGTGATAGCTTTTTTTATATTGTATGTTAGTATCGTGATAGCTTTTTTTATATTGTATCATGGTATCGTGATAGCTTTTTTAATATTGTATGTTGGTATCGTGATAGTTTTTTTTATAATGTATTTGGTATCGTGATAGCTTTTTTTATATTGTATCTTAGTATCGTGATAGCTTTTTTATATTGTATGTTAGTATCGTGATAGCTTTTTTTATAATGTATTTGGTATCGTGATAGCTTTTTTTATATTGTATGTTAGTATCGTGATAGCTTTTTTTATATTGTATGTTAGTATCGTGATAGCTTTTTTTATATTGTATGTTAGTATCGTGATAGCTTTTTTTATATTGTATCATGGTATCGTGATAGCTTTTTTAATATTGTATGTTGGTATCGTGATAGTTTTTTTTATAATGTATTTGGTATCGTGATAGCTTTTTTTATATTGTATCTTAGTATCGTGATAGCTTTTTTTATATTGTATGTTAGTATCGTGATAGCTTTTTTTATAATGTATTTGGTATCGTGATAGCTTTTTTTATATTGTATGTTAGTATCGTGATAGCTTTTTTTATATTGTATCATGGTATCGTGATAGCTTTTTTTATATTGTATGTTGGTATCGTGATAGTTTTTTTTATAATGTATTTGGTATCGTGATAGCTTTTTTTATATTGTATGTTAGTATCGTGATAGCTTTTTTATATTGTATGTTAGTATCGTGATAGCTTTTTTTATAATGTATTTGGTATCGTGATAGCTTTTTTTATATTGTATGTTAGTATCGTGATAGCTTTTTTTATATTGTATGTTAGTATCGTGATAGCTTTTTTATATTGTATCATGGTATCGTGATAGCTTTTTTTTATATTGGATCATGGTATCGTGATATGGTTCATAGAAATATGTTGCAAATAGCAGGAATGTTTCAGGCTATTAGGATAAGTTTGAATATATTTTATATTAAAAAACGTAATATATTTAATATATATATATATATATATATATATATATATATATATATATATATATATATATATATACTGTATAGGCCTATATATAAATATTTATGTGTGTATATATATATATATATATATATAAATAGGAAAACAAATAATTTTTATAACTTGAGTTTACTCGTTGCTGCACTGGAGTTATTTATCTTTTAACTAACCTACCCCGGGTAACTTGTTACTTGGTTGTAAAATAGGGGCAGAATAATGTAATGGAGAATAAAATAGTAGTACTATATTTCATAACAAAACATTAGCTTTACGAAGTTTGAGTATATTTGAACATTGGAGGTATATTCGTATTTTTTTCAAATTTTAACCATTAAGGTTTGCGACATTTAAAATACTTTTTTTAGAATGTTTTTTTAGTAAAGGGGAAAACCAATATTTTCTATAGAAAATAATAGTTTTTGTCATTAACATTTGTCATATTTGAAAGTACTGTTTGTTATAATATTACAATTTTGTTTCAGGTAAGCTTTGTTCAGCTTGGATCATCGTGGTATGTACGTTTAATATTTTATTGCTACTTTAAAGTAAATTTATATTCTATAAACTAGGTTTTGTATATTGTTTTGTTTGGAACTTTGTTCTAACGTCTATTTACTATAGGTAAACTAATCTTATCAACTGAAGTTTGTTAACTAAAGTTATTATCACCATATATTACGACAGGATTTTGTAATGATAATATTTTTGCAAATTAATTTCAAATTGGAAGAATCAAACGAAATTCCTTATAATAACCTAGTGACTCTATTATTTTTTATTAGAAAAATTCTGATTTAAAACCATGACTTTTTAAGGAGTCTCCTTCTAAACGTTTTGTAGTGTACAACTACCTAATGGGACTACAATCCATTCTTCCAATCAATTATGTATAATTTTCCATTAAATAGAATAAATACAGCAGAATTCCACTCCGCAGTATACATAGGCTTGTTAGCAGAATTCGACAGTGGGAAACTGATTTTAGTGAGAATTAAGTTTTAGTTTTTTTTAAGTGCTTTGCTTTCTTGTTTATATATGAATTCTGTTTTTCACCAATCTCAGTTACAACTGTCAGCGAAATAGTATTAAATGACATTGTTTTCAATTCCTTCTATTAGCTCACACTCTATACACACATCTTGTTCAAATTTTCAGTCGTTAACAACATACGTTTTTAATCATCCAATCAAGGTCAAATACATGTTTTTAAAACCTATAGTTGACGACAATTGATGTTAATTCAGTTTTTTTTTCAAATATTTATCCATTAATTTAAATTTGAAAAAAACTTGATGTCCCGGTCAGATCGAACTGCAGATCTACAGGTTTAAAATCAATACTTTGGCACTGAGCCAACTTTACAATAGCTAGAAAACAGTTACTTGAAGATGAATATGAAATTATAAGATAAAGGTTCCTTGCAATAGTGAAGCATTACAAAAGCTAGATAGAATGAGAAGTTGACTAAATAAATTTGATTACAATAAAAATATTGAAAAGAACCCCAATACCACAAAAATAATCAAAAATAACAAATAAAACAAGTTACTAAAGATTAAACCCTTATGTACATTTCGATGACCATGTCATCATCATCAGAGGGTCTTGTTACAAAACACAATCTAGCACACAAGAAGTTACAAACTAGAATGGACCATCTTGATATTGTGAAATAAATTTGAAACAAAAAAAGTGTGATAAATAGTTAACAAACAAACAAAAAATAATAATCCAACACCATAAGCCAATATTGTATAAAGAGGGAAATGGAAATTTGCTTTCTATTTTGCCATTTAATATTGTGATTCCGTCATATGTACATACAAAATTCATATTAATTATAATTATAAAATTAAAAGTATTTAAAATAAAATTTTCTTTGTCGACTATAGTAGGAATTGACTTCAGAAGTTTTGTTGTTCTGTATCGCTTTTTACATTAGTTCAGTCACTAGGACCTGGAGTCGCTACTCTAGGTGAGTGTGTGTATGTGTGGTGCGTGTGCGCGCGCGCGCGTGTGTGTGTGTGTGTGTGTGTGTGTCTTGGTACCGACTTATGTATCTCCGTTTTTATGTACAGGGTGCTATATGTGCCAATTTCAAGGAAGAAGGAGTAGCTTAAAATATCTTTTTCCAAATGATAATTTTCGTAATACTGAATCGGAGTATGATCCGATCATAGATAGGTTTCCTGATATTGTTTCTATTCTTTGTGAAGTTACGATATAACAGTAAATCCCAGTTTCTGTACAAAAGTAAAGTTTCTGTGCCTTTTTACTGGTGTTCTTGGTAAATCCTTGGCTGCACGTGCCGTGTTGATAGGCCCATAGTCTCGGAGCAAAGTAACATTTTTCGTGCGCGTGACTGTAAATGCAGAGTTCAGATTGTAACATCGGCAGGTTTTACACATCAAGTCACCGTCTGAAATATGTTTTTCTCCTATCCTAGCTTGTGACCATCAACTATTCGTATCTAAGGCATATACCCCTTGCAAATGCATTTGTCATTATAGTTTATACTTGATGAATACATCAACTATGGGTTTTGAATATAAATATATATATATATATCACTCATTATCGAAGTTGATGCTCGACAATGGAGATACTATCAATCTTTGAAAGTTAACTCGCATAAATACCAAGTAAGATTCTTGTTTAAGTTCATATAGTGAAAGTGATAAGTGAATACAAGAAAACGGTGTTGCAAAGCTATATATATATATATATATATAAGCCTTGCATATATAGCATTAACCTTAGAAATAATTATTATGTTTCCATTCTGATTAAAATACTTTTGTTGTTAAATAAAGTTGAGTCAGGTTCTACTATTTATCTATACCTGACTCGCAAGTCAACCCCATTTAACAATAATCTCTGCGGGTGTAAACATGATTAAAAGTATGCTTTAATTTTTGGGACTCGTACATGTTTGAAATGGAAAAATCAGTCAAGGTTGATGAAATGAATATGTAAAATTTTAACTAAGGGGCTTAGAATTATTTAGAAGAAAATTTATTGAAATAAATTTATCAGAAGAATTACTTCATAAGGCTATGCACATAAAGCTAGAAAAATATGTTCTCAAATAAAAAACAGATATATGAATAGCTGTAACTACTGTATGAATATCGAAAACAACAAATTAGGTGAACTATTTGAATTTATTGTAGTAAATGCGTAGGGAACTCAAAAACGCTGTTAGAATTACTATGAGTTGGTTTAAGCTTAAAATAAAGTATTTTTGAGAAAAACAGAGGTAGGTCTAAAAACTAAATAAAAATGTATTGGTTTTAAAAACAATAGAAAGGATTTGGTTTGTATACTTAGAAAACATATAACGTAAAATTATTTTTCAAATAAATGTGGAGTCGTATTGACCAAAAAAATTAGAATAGTAAATTAAACATTTTAAAGTTTGACGCAAATTACGATGTTAATTTTATTCTTATCTTTGTTTTTTCTGAAAAACATTTAATTTTGATAATCTCGATGTAAATTGAGTGAGTAGAAAGTAAATACAAGAAACAAAGTGTTATAGATAACGAAATTGATAAAAATATTAGACAATATTAGCAGTAACAGCTGATAAACAAGAGGTTTTAAAAAATCAATTTGAATAATTTTTCGCATGATTATTTTGTTAATAAAGATATCTGAGTTTATACAAATATTCTTTGAGCTCAGCTTGTGAGGGTATGTTAAAAACAAATAAAAAAACATACACAAAACTCAGGAATTAATCGTTTATTTACTCATACGCTTTTCAATGACAAAGTCATCATCATCATCAGTGAGTGTTATTACTACAAACTCTAACTTTGTTACTTACTTAGTTGTAAGTTAGAGGTTGTAGTAGCAACACTCACTGACGATGATGACTTTGTCATTGAAACGCGTATGAGTAAATAAATGATTAATTTGTGGGTTTTGTGTATGTTCATATCTGAGTTTATTTTTACAAGTTAGTAGGTTAGATTTTACTTGTAAAATGTTTACACGTATTGGTTGGCGATGGTATGTCTACTTGTAAATAGTATAAGCAACAAGATATTAATTTGTGGTATAGATAACAGAAATGGCCCGAAGGTAGTTCAAAACATCGTAGCCCTTACCCAAAATGACGAATTCTGGGTTGAAGCTGCCGCCTATAAAATTTTAATTATATTTTTCTCTTAGCATGTAGGTCATACAACAGTTTATAGCTTCATTTATTAAACATTTAATTACTTTTTAATTAGGTTTACTTTTTGTTATGATGTGCTGTTAGGAAAGTGTTTATTAATAATGAGTAACTTGTTTGAAGAAATGAACGAATTCACGTCAAATAACACCATCCTGCAGAGGTATAAATTCCCTTCAGCCTATCTTGTAATGGATATCATTCATATCTGGATCCCATTAATATTTTAAAGCACACACAAGACAAGCAATCATGTGTTGGAGAATTATCTGTAGGCGGGACCCACAGAGCAGATAGTAATTAGGGTGTTTAGCGATAGCATCGGACTTGGAACAGCTTTAATCAATAATGTTAGAGAATTCGGGATGATAGCTGTCCGAGCGGTGTTTAATAAACACCGAGCATGACTGTCACACGGCCGAGGGAGAAGAGGTCGCTTTTAGAAATGAACCATGCTTAGTCTACTTAGATATTTAGGTTTGCTTTTCAAAACCACGTATCAGGTTGTTAGTAATCTTAGATGCTCGGGATTAATCTGTGATCTAGGTCTTTGTTCTACTACCTTTTTACTTCCAAGCTTTGAAGTTACAAACTTATTCGAGTGCTGACATATTTTTTCCCTTCTGACCACTGTTTCTTGTATCAGGGGATGACACCATAATAATCTTTTTCGTCCCCAAGAACAATATACTGATAATATTAAAGTTGAGTGTAGAAAATATCTTGTGAAAGATACGGAAAAGCAAACATGATTCGGAAAATCAAAATACGTTTATGAACACATGTCACGAGTTGGTGCAAATATTCACCTAGGACTATTTGTTTAATGAAGGCTATAATATATTTTGTTCATTTGAAAACCGATAAACTAATTAGGTTTAGAGTCCTAGAAAGAAATGTAGGAACCGGATGTCTGATATGAAGATATTTTTAGCATACTATGCAACAGAGGCAGGTAAACTACGGCCCGTCCAAGACTTTTAAGTACACTCTTAAAAAATAAGAAAGAAAGAACACATATTTTTAGACGTATATCTAGTAGTAATACTATACACACAACCTGCACTTAGATGGGAGGTCTTACTCAATATTTACTTGTTTTTAAGTTTCAATTCCGAGAAATGCGTTGTGGTTAAGGAAAATATTGCTGAATACCCTCTCTCCGTTCTCTTCTTAGTGCCCTCACATTATTTATCCTCGCCTTTTACCTCTCCCTTCCTCAGTTAGTTGTGGTTGATACTTACTAATGCAGTATTTGTTCTTAGAAGTGTACAATTATTTCGTAAGGGAGGAAAGTTGATAACGAGTGTAATGATTCTGAAGTGGAAGTAGAGTGGCCTGTGCTACATGCAGTGATAATAGTAACAATAATAATAATGTGTACTAGTATATGGGCAGCAAACAGCTTTTACTCATAACTATTGTCCCTCCATAGTGTGAATGGGCCTGCTATAGGATGTTTTAGTAAAACGGGTTAGGTCTGATGGAAGAAGGTGTAGAAAAATGGTATACATGCGGCAGTGTGTGATGGAAAAGTATAGAAGAAGAAATATGGTGAAAAAGAAGAACGGTAGCAAGTAGCCTACTTGTCGTCCGACTCTACCTCCTTGTCACAGTACACAAAGATATATCCTTCATCTGGAAGTATCTCCAGTCTAGCGTATGAAACCTTTATCACCACAAATCCCGCCTCAAACCCGTGACTCCCGACCGGGTGACTAGCTTCAGGCCCGAGACGAGAGGCTACGATCCCTGGTACCAGTATGCAAGTAGCCTACTTGTCGTCCGACTCTACCTCCTTGTCACAGTACACAAAGATATATCCTTCATCTGGAAGTATCTCCAGTCTAGCGTATGAAACCTTTATCACCACGAATCCGACCTCAAACCCGTGACTCCCGACCGGGTGACTAGCTTCAGGCCCGAGACGAGAGGCTACGATCCCTGGTACCAGTATGCAAGTAGCCTACTTGTCGTCCGACTCTACCTCCTTGTCACAGTACACAAAGATATATCCATCATCTGGAAGTATCTCCAGTCTAGCGTATGAAACCTTTATCACCATGAATCCGGCCTCAAACCCGTGACTCCCGACCGGGTGACTAGCTTCAGGCCCGAGACGAGAGGCTACGATCCCTGGTACCAGTATGCAAGTAGCCTACTTGTCGTCCGACTCTACCTCCTTGTCACAGTACACAAAGATATATCCATCATCTGGAAGTATCTCCAGTCTAGCGTATGAAACCTTTATCACCATGAATCCGGCCTCAAACCCGTGACTCCCGACCGGGTGACTAGCTTCAGGCCCGAGACGAGAGGCTACGATCCCTGGTACCAGTATGCAAGTAGCCTACTTGTCGTCCGACTCTACCTCCTTGTCACAGTACACAAAGATATATCCATCATCTGGAAGTATCTCCAGTCTAGCGTATGAAACCTTTATCACCATGAATCCGGCCTCAAACCCGTGACTCCCGACCGGGTGACTAGCGTCAGGCCCGAGACGAGAGGATTGCGGTCTCGATCCCTGGTACCAGTATGCAAGAGCCTTACGACCTTGCTATAAGACCTGGACAGGTCACCGGGCCGCTCCTGAGACGACCAACCATAGCGGTTCGGCCGCTTTTCCAGAACTAATCGAAACCAGTAGATCCTTCCGAACGACCAGGTTTCCTTACCTCAATACTATTAGTTCGGTCCAGTCATCCACTTTCTGTATTTATCCCCCCACGGTTAGCCTTATCTAATAGCCGTACCTCTCAGGCTCAAAACATGGTCCTAGGAGGCCATGAACCTGAGAGCAACCGTAAGTTATGCTGTTATGTAGAAAATATTTGATTCGAGAAAATATGTTCATGAACGCAATTCATGGATGAGTGACAGAGGGGCAAAAACATTCACATACAAGTACTAGTTGAATAAAAATTCTGTTCAGTAAAAACAGATAAAACAACTATATTGACAGAACTGTACAGGAAACGGTAGGTATCTGTATTAAAATAACTCGTTTGTTCCTTTACAAAAAGCCCCAGAATAGACCAAAGCGTTGAAGAAATATCTAAGAAGAAATCAGGTACAAAAATGTTGACAATCCTTAGTCCTCGTTGAAATAAACATGTATGTATTGGACTATATGATTTACATTTCTTGGGTGTGAAGGTTGTACGAAAGCGTCGTGAATCAGGATATTCTCACTTGTGACATATTACGTCATTTCCAGAGAATATTACGTGAAAGACAATACTCTTATCAACGTATCAAGAAGCATTGTGCAAGCAGCTGAAACTAAGCCGCAACATTGTTTTGATGGAATCAAATTCCGCACGGGTGAACAATGAGGGAAAGCAATTTCGAAGGCTGCGTAGCAACGGCATGTGTATTGCCGATAAATATGGTTCTGCGATGCGGACCAATGAATACTGCACCGGAGCCTTCGCTCCACAGATGTCTATCGCACACCGCCACATGTCTTGGCGTAGGTGTCTCCAACGCACACGCGACTACTAAACAAGGGTGGTCCACCACCGAACTGGAAACATTTTCCATGTGGAATAATTGACTCCACAAGCGGAACTAATATGCCCTAGTGGAGCTATCTTGCCTTTCTCTAAAACAAAAATGAAACCTTAACCACACACTTTAGAGAAGTCATTTTTATTTCCCTTTTTTGTATCATGTATGTAGAGGAATCGGGATAAGAAAACAATATCTGTGACTCCATTATCTATGTTTACTATAAGGACATTAATCGTTCCTACATTTCACCATAAGGAAGGACCCTGCCTCAGACGTAATCATCTCTTATTTTCCAGTACGTATTAAGATAGATTTCTTCTGGAACAGCGTCGAACCAGAAGGAATGCAGTGTCTGGTTGGAGTTCGTCTGGTCCCAAGGATGGCCCGGTCACCGGTCCAGGCGTTACAGTAAGATCGCAAAAGTCTCTTGCATATTGGTACCACGGGGCGTGAAACTAAAGCCCCTCCTCCGTCTTGGGTCTGATGCTTATCCGAGCGAGAGTTACGAGATTAAGAGGGGGTTGTGATTTTTAATATGCTAAATGGGAGATGCCCCACATAATGTCTATCTGTGTGCTCTTTGACAAGAAGTTAAAGTTGAACATAAAGAACGGACGTAATTGTCACCATTCTTATTTTTTTAATCATCTTTCTCCCTTATACTTTCCGTATAACACATTCCCGAATGTCCCTCTATTTCTCTTACAGGCTAAGAACGTTTCTATCCCAGGCCACACTCGACGGTAGGTTTACTTAACGGAAACATCTTGAATAGGGGGAGAGACTTGAAAGGGAGGGGGTTGAGCTAGGTGGTTAAAAACTTTGGAAACCTAAGAAAACTAAATGAACAATGTATTTCTCAGTTATTAATAGTTAATTAATTTCGGCTTGGAATGTGGACCATAGACTTGGGTCCCGTGATTAAGCATGGTAAAATTGTATCAATATGAAATTACAGTTATCGGAAGCTCAGATCCCAGAGCGGACAGATAATATCTGTATAATTGTCAACGTTGCTAACCTATCAACAGTTGATAAGATCTCGTGAATCTTATCCTAGACCAATTAAAATAATTTTACGCCCAATTGCGGCCATAAATTTAACTGACGGTAAGGTCTGTAAATCGTATGGATGAATTTCGGTCACGTGGTCTGGAAATGTAAAACAAGCGAGACGTTCTGGATTGTCCCCTTTTTGATTTATCGCCGCGGTTTAAATCGTTATGCCATCTCGGGCTTAGTTATTAGTCGATGGTTAATTGGGTGCAACCGTTCGATTTATTTCGTGCAGTTTTAGCTTCTTGTTAATCATTGGTAACTAAACATAGAGTATTTATTTTTTGTGAAGTAAAATAAGTAATTAGGCTAAACGTGATATTATAAAGGATGACTAATACCTTTGAACGGGGTCAATAAGTAATTAGGCTAAACGTGATATTATAAAGGATGACCTTTGAACGGGGTCAATAAAGTTGGGCATATTATTTGGCTACGTTGAAATAAAATTATACATATATATATATATATATATATATATATATATATATATATATATATATATATATATATATATATATCTTTGCTTATTAGTCACACTAAACGAAATCAAGGAAAGGCAACTTTGGGAACTTCCTGGATAGAAAATGAAATATCCGTGCTTTTAAAAGTCTTGTTGAACGGATTGAACCAAAGGCAACCTGAACTTTGGGTACGTCCTCCCAAAGTTGGAAAATATCCACTAATGCCTTAGAAAAAACGTTATTCAAGAAAGTAACTTGTTGAAAAACATTCCAAAACTTGGATTTTGAGGAAAAACTTACCTAGGTATTGAGTCTTCTCTTCCAGCAGCAACACATTTTTTATT
Source organism: Prosapia bicincta (assembly GCA_036971475.1). Taxonomy (NCBI): domain Eukaryota; kingdom Metazoa; phylum Arthropoda; class Insecta; order Hemiptera; family Cercopidae; genus Prosapia; species Prosapia bicincta. The sequence goes on along the minus strand of JBAIZL010000009.1, from coordinate 35,786,997 downwards.
CTTGTTTCGTTCCTAAGAAAATTTCCTATTCTTCTTTGCTAAGCACTCGCCCTTCCTTAATATCGTTTAGTCTCCCATACACCTTAATTTTTAGTTTTTCTCTATCGCTTCTATATGATGTTCTTGGTCTTTGGCCTTTGACAGATCTTCAGGTTTTTTACTAATTTCGCTTAGCTTTAATCAGTTCAATAGGACTGTTTGTAAGTTTTACCTTCTTCCTAAATCTTTATATTCGTTTCACTTTCCCCGTTATTCCTTCTGTGCTTTTTGTACACCTATCTTTGGAGCTTCGCTTGTAAGCGTAGCTAATAATTAACTAATAACGGACACATGCTTACAATCAATAAATCATTTCTCAAACACGACTCAGAGACAAGTTCATCGACATCAGTGATTGCAGCTAATACAATTTCCGCCCGTTTTACTTACCCTTTCTTTCCAGTTATACGACTTATACTCTATGATTGATTGTTCCAAAATTCTACATGTGAAGTGGTCTCGCTTAACGTAAACTTAACTAATTTTTTTTTTTTTGTCTATAAAATTTCAATACAGGGTACAACTGTCCTTTGCAGAATCGGAACAACATAATAATATAATTTTTTTAATACTGCAAAGGATATGTTTGTAAAATACTCGTACCTTTAATAGAATATTAATTTGAATGTACTGTTCGCCTTAAAACGCACATAGATGTAGTGATAACTTTTATTTCTCGTCGTGAACCTTCATGCGGACTCAGACTCTAATGCAAATCCATCACGTTACCGAAGAGACGGCCTCCGGACTGAACCATAAACCAATATTAGTATTGTAATATCAGTTGCACTGACGGGTCAGCAATTAACGACAACTGGTCCTCTCGTAAATCTTTACATCTTTCTTCGGTCTGTATCGCGCCTAAGTGTATTAATAAATACACTTATATATATTTATATTTCGAGAATAAATATATCATTAATTGTTAACAATCGCAACATCTATGTACAAGAGTTCTATCATTCCTTCATGCTTCTATGCTTGAGGCCCTTAAAAATGTAAGCTATCATTCTTAAATTTTTGTATTTATTCACCTTCACCCGCTTATCGTAATTATTCTTTTAACGTAACTTCTTTTTCTTCTTCCTAACACAGCCGTTTCTTAAATAGTGACTTTGTCTAGTTTCTAAATAGCTGCTTAAAGTTCATCTCTTGATCGGTTTTACCGCACTAGTTCTTCAAAAGCACTACAAAAACATCAAATTCTAGTTTTTTTTTGCCGCCGCATTACAACGTAGTCTAAAAGAAATTTGTAAAACGAAAATACTGAACTATTTCTTAGTGGTTTCTTTTGTATGTTAGTAGAAAACATTTTTTTTTTTGTTAACGTTCTCCTTAGACTTTTTCGTTTCCGTGTATTGATCTCGATTAATAAAAATCATTGGCTAGTGTTCAAAATGTCCAATTTGTTTATCCCGTAATCTGCATATTTAATTGGTTCCGTTGTCAGGTGTTTTAGTATTTCCTCTCTAACCCTCTCTCTGACCCTTTAAAAAGAATCAATAGCTCGCCCTTATCCTCAATAGTTACTTCATTTGCTTAGAACCTACTTCGTCGACTCTAAGTGTAAATATCGCGTGCAGTTCTACTGTTTCATTCTTAGTTTGTACTTTATTATCATCGTTTTATTCCCATTATAAAGTAGAATAGGAATGGGTCTGTGGCAGGGTAGGGATGCGGTATTGTCAACAAGGCTCTCCCACGCAGTAAGATGTGAATTCCCTATTCGCTCAGACAGCGGTATCCCCCTACTCCCTTTGGTCAATTTCACCTACGTAGAATCCTATTCTGTTTTAAATAAAACTATAAGTGTGTTCGTGTATTCACCATTAAGTTTCTTACATTTTCTTTGTTATGTTATACCGAAGACTAATTATAATGGCCGTTTAATATAAGATTATAATCATGAATAATTTCACCAAAACTTCGGATATGAATCTTCACTGGCAATCTGACAGATGCTGACCTAGTAACTTAACTAACAGGATGAAAGCTTTCGTCTTCTTATTCCAGGAATCCGAGACTGCTTCATGAAACCTTTACGCCTCCATAATCGTCTTCTTTTCCACCTATTTTCATCTTATAATATTAATAAGAAGAACATGGCAAGCCATCTATTTCTAGCTATGCTTGATGAAACACCGAATTAGAAGATCAGGTGTTGACATGGGAAATGCCTAGATACAGTTTCCAGGCTCCAAGATAACGTAAGTTCGTTTTAACTTGTCTACAGAACTTTGTTGAAGTATCATACAAAAGTTTTGTCAAACATCTCAGCATCTAATCCTGTACTTTACACTTTCAATCTGGAAATTCTCAAATACTGTTAAAAAAAAGTCTAAAGCAATTAAAATTTAGTGCAACTTATGACGTCACGGCAGTAATTGGTATTTGTTATTAAAATTGATCGAAGCTGCGGGTTTTGCCCCGAAGGGCCAATCTCGATCATTTCGGCTTTCGACAAATTACAACGGGCGGAAAATAATGAACATCGCGAATCCAGTCATCATAACAGGTTTTCTCGGACAAACACAAAAATTCCGGTTGTGAACAAACGGGCAGCTATTGATGACGAACAGTCAGTCTTGTTTGTCACTAATTATATTTCATTAGGTTATTATTATAGCGTCTTGTGATTATTCACTGTATATCTGTTTACTTGCTAGCGGCGTTCTGTCTCGACTACTTGTTTTTAAATTGGCTATAATCAGCTGACCCGGCCATAGGTACGTACACTACATAAGCAGTGGTGGTTAGCAACAGTGTGTATTTAATTTCACTGTGTTTATTTCGCGCAGGTCGTTTGCGGTAGACTTGAAACACACTGTTGCAGACATCAACACTCGATTATAGTGAGAAAAGGTTTTACACTTTCAGCTGGTAACTTCCACATAACTATGAATAAGGCCAAAGAAAGACGTTAGAAAGGTCTAAATAGTCAGTCGTAAGGGATGTAAATTAACAAGTCTCTTCAAAAAAGCCTAAAGACTGGGAAGAAAAAGAAAAAGTAGCTGTTTCATATTATTTAACCGAAACTGTAGACATCCATAATTTCAGGTAACCTAATCTACTGGGTACCAAAATAACAATCTGTCAGGGCAGTGGTTTTATAATACCTAAAAGAAAGTGTTGGGGAGACAGGTTTTAAACCGAAATGACATGCGGCCGGTTCGACATTCATTTAAGTTGAAAAATTTTAAAAAAATAACTGCTACAAACTGTTTAAAAACTGCTAAAACCTTAATGTAGCCTAAATTGAACTCTTAATGAAATGAAACTTTCATAACGGTTTTGATACTATTTTTGCATATCTCAAATGTTAATAATTGCGGCATGTAATTGTTATATTTTAAGCCACTCTGTCCCATATTTTTATTTGCAACAATCAGAATGACAGTTAATCGAACTGACAAACTGCCAGAATGATAGCTAGTCGAAATGACAAACTGCCAGAATGAAATTTATTTGAAATACCAGAATGATAGTTTATCGAAATGAGAAACTGCTAGAATGGTATTTACTCAAAATGACAGACTGCCAGAGTGACAGTTAATCGAAATGACAAACTGTCAGAATGATAATTAATCGAACTGACAAACTGCCAGAATGATATTTAATCGAAATGATAAATGGCCAGAATGTCAGTTAATCGAAGAATGATGTTTAATTGAAATGGCAAACGCCCAGAATGATAGTTAATCGAAATGACGGACGACCGGGAAGATAATTTTTAGTACCTAAATGCAAGTATTTGAGACTATATTAATCTAGGTATAATTTATAACTATATGAAGCAACTGTGGCGTAATGTTTATTTTTAAATAAATAAAACCTCTAAACCACAAATAACATTTTATTTAAACCTTATGTACATTTCGATTGCCCAGCAATCATCTTCAGAGGTATTTAAAAAATACAACTGTTGTTGAAAATACAACTATATACAAGAGTTGTATTTTTTAAATACCTCTGAAAATGATTGCTGGGCAATCAAAATGTACATAAGGTTTAAATAAAATGTTATTTGTGGTTTAGAGGTTTTATTTATTTAAAAATAGGTATAATTTGTTTGACTTACTATAAAAATAAATGTCAAGTTGCAGCAATGTTAACTGTTGTGACAAATATCAAGAATAACAGCTAACCGAAATTATAAAAAGCTAGGATGACGCTCAAACAGAAATGACTAACGGCCTTTATGGCGGTAAACCTAAGTGACAAGTTGCAGCAATGTTAACTGTAGTGACAAATCTCAAAAATATCAGCTAACCGAAATTATAAAAAGCTAGGATGACGCTCAAACAGAAATGACTAACGGCCTGTATGGCGGTAAACCTAAGTGACAAGTTGCAGCAATGTTAACTGTAATGACAAATCTCAAGAATAACAGCTAACCGAAATTATAAAAAGCTAGGATGACGCTCAAACAGAAATGACTAACGGCCTGTATGGCGGTAAACCTAAGTGACAAGTTGCAGCAATGTTAACTGTAATGACAAATCTCAAGAATAACAGCTAACCGAAATTATAAAAAGCTAGGATGACGCTCAAACAGAAATGATTAACGGCCTGTATGGCGGTAAACCTAAGTGACAAGTTGCAGCAATGTTAACTGTAATGACAAATCTCAAGAATAACAGCTAACCGAAATTATAAAAAGCTAGGATGACGCTCAAACAGAAATGATTAACGGCCTGTATGGCGGTAAACCTAAGTGACAAAAGATCTGGATGACAGTTTTTAACTCGAAATTACAACGTTGGAAATGACAGTTAAAAGTAATGATGAACATCTATTAGGCAGTTAACTTGAGTGATTGTAAATTTAAGTGATGAAGTGTTTTAATGTCAATAATCGCCGAAGAGAATATCTGTAACGCCGAAATGAGAATTAGTCGAAACGCAATAATCATCGACAGTTGGCAGGATTTCTCTTGATAAAAAAAATGTATTATAAAATATGAAACTGTTACTGGAGTGATAGTTCATCGGATTCTTCGAATAGCATCTGTTGTGTCTGACTTACGGTTGGACTATATAGGCCTATGCATTTAATGCTCCTAATCAAACTCGTCTATACAATGCTATTACATGAATATAACTCACAACCTTCAAGTTTTATAGGGGATATAAAAAAGATATAATTTGTTTTCATTTCTTGATTTGCATTAAACAAAGGACCTACAAATTGTGTAGAATACCGCCATCTCTATCAAAAAATAAACATATCTATGTATTCTTGAAATCCAAACGAGAAACCCAAATCTTATGACTTTTATAATAGAATCTGTCGTGCGAAGTTAGGTGTGAGTTTATTTATTGAAATCTTGGGGCACAATGGACGCTCCCGCCCTTTGGTTAGGCCCCTATTCAAGCCTCCCACGGAAGCTCTGACAATAGTAGTTCGGGCCAATCGGTCGGTCTTCGTGCAAACACGGGTGATTTCCTGTTTCTGTTATGCTGCAATCTTGTGTAAATATAAAAGCGTAATGTTTGAGAAACACATCTGCTTTTTGGTTTTCCATAAACAAATATAAATAAATCTTTGAAACCAGTTGCGCTATTATTTACAGAACGATCTATTACTAGTAAGCATCTTTCGGACACAAAACCGTTTCACAGCTGTTATAAGGTACAATAAGGTTGATTCTGAACTCTTGTGACAATGAGATTACTTATTTAGTGCGCGTGCTTCTGGGAATGAAAGAAAAAGAGTTCTCTTTGTCATTTGAGCAAGTTTAGCTATATAATTTTAAGGCGGGTAAAGTTAATTGTAATCGGTAGGAATAAAGTGACGGCATAAAGTTGTTACACCGCTGTAGGAACTGCTAAATAACTCAGTTACGCCCCAAAATAAAATTTAGGAAGTCCCGCCCAAAAAAAATTTTCACAAATAACCTTCCTCATGCCGTGGTCGGTGTGCATACTTATAATAAAGGTAATATCTATATTTTAAAATATTGAAAGCTTTACCTTTTTGTGTCCTTGTATAATATGAAAGGGTTACCTCCGTAGCTGGATCCCTTGGGGTAAATCCGATCGATCGGAGATTGATCCCTTGGTCACCGCTATCACTGGCCTGTTCCTGCCTGGTCCCTTACGACACGCAATCTTTGACTTCTCTTATTGAACTCTATACTTCACATGCTATTTTAATTTAAAAGGACTGGCGAAATCAAGTACATAGAGAACAGCTGATAATAAACGGGGCCGTTCAGTGCTGCCCTCAATCGAACCATTAGTAACCACTTGCGCTAATTATCGGCTACTTGGCAGCAATACAAAAATAAGTTACAAAGTGAATTATAATCGGTAGGATTGAAGTGACGGCATACATTTGCCTTCCTAGGATGAAAAGAGGATAAACTAAGGCTACATTATATTGGCGTAGGATTATCTTTCGACTCTTTCTCGAGATATGTATCGCAGTGGATCGAGTAGTATACATAAGTGTACTAAAGTCTGAACTCCGTGCAGTTTGCACAGCCTGTGTAACAGCAGTTTAAACCCATAACGTAGTGTTTAATTAAATTCTCAGTACATTCGTCGCAATCGCCTGTATGGATAAGTTGCTCTCGTATCCAGGGAGAATGAGTTGAAGATTGGGGAACGTATCCACTCCCATAATCACTAAAATATTCTTCGCACGATAGATACGTGTTTAATTAAATTCTCAGTACATTCGCCGCAATCGCCTGTATGGATAAGTTGCTCTCGTATCCAGGGAGAATGAGTTGAAGATTGAGGAACGTATCCACTCCCATAATCACTAAAATATTCTTCGCACGATAGATACGTGTTTAATTAAATTCTCAGTACATTCGCCGCAATCGCCTGTATGGATAAGTTGCTCTCGTATCCAGGGAGAATGAGTTGAAGATTGGGGAACGTATCCACTCCCATAATCACTAAAATATTCTTCGCACGATAGATACGTGTTTAATTAAATTCTCAGTACATTCGCCGCAATCGCCTGTATGGATAAGTTGCTCTCGTATCCAGGGAGAATGAGTTGAAGATTGGGGAACGTATCCACTCCCATAATCACTAAAATATTCTTCGCACGATAGATACGTGTTTAATTAAATTCTCAGTACATTCGCCGCAATCGCCTGTATGGATAAGTTGCTCTCGTATCCAGGGAGAATGAGTTGAAGATTGGGGAACGTATCCACTCCCATAATCACTAAAATATTCTTCGCACGATAGATACGTGTTTAATTAAATTCTCAGTACATTCGCCGCAATCGCCTGTATGGATAAGTTGCTCTCGTATCCAGGGAGAATGAGTTGAAGATTGAGGAACGTATCCACTCCCATAATCACTAAAATATTCTTCGCACGATAGATACGTGTTTAATTAAATTCTCAGTACATTCGCCGCAATCGCCTGTATGGATAAGTTGCTCTCGTGTCCAGGGAGAATGAGTTGAAGATTGGGGAACGTATCCACTCCCATAATCACTAAAATATTCTTCGCACGATAGATACGTGTTTAATTAAATTCTCAGTACATTCGCCGCAATCGCCTGTATGGATAAGTTGCTCTCGTATCCAGGGAGAATGAGTTGAAGATTGGGGAACGTATCCACTCCCATAATCACTAAAATATTCTTCGCACGATAGATACGTGTTTAATTAAATTCTCAGTACATTCGCCGCAATCGCCTGTATGGATAAGTTGCTCTCGTATCCAGGGAGAATGAGTTGAAGATTGCGGAACGTATCCACTCCCATAATCACTAAAATATTCTTCGCACGATAGATACGTGTTTAATTATGACGCGATTAATTGCAAGACACATTCACACGTTGTCAGAAACACAACACTGTGCGCCCTCTACAATACTCTGGTGATTACGCCGAAACTCGTGGGACACGCGGTTTCTTTGAATGCCCGTCAATCCTTTCATTAGTGTCTATTATGGTCCTAACTTCAATTTGTACTATTACCCAATCAGACAGATTTCTCTTGTATTTGTTTACAACCAGAAGGTAAATTACTCTGGCTTAGGAATTCTTCTTAATTTGTATGACCTTCGAATAAACGGCAAAAGTGCGTTATAACGCTGAGCCCAATCACCTGTCGAAACGGAACTAGAGTTTTTGTTTTAAAACTAGTCGTATAAAAAAAATTTTCAAGTAAATTTCTACCAAGGTTAACAAAGACAAATTTTATTCTAGTTACATGATAATGTGTGGTAACCATGGCAACAGTTTAAGGTTGTATAATGGAGGTTTCAATGACAACCAGATGGGGTGGAAAATTCATATACATGTTTGAGAAATATATTTTTAGGGACTGGAAAGTTGGCGCAGTGCCAATGCGCGCTAGATTTCGAACATGAGGATTCTCAGTTGCACCCACAAATTTTATAATTTAATTATTGAATAAATATTTGAAAAAAACTATTATAATCATTTGTTATCCACTATATGTTGAAGGAAATGTATTTGAACTGGATTTAATGAATAAAAACGTTATTTTATTAAATATTGAAAAAGTGTACGAGATATATATCTGGAGAGTGTGAGAATAGAAGGGATTTAATAATTACTTTATTGTTAGCTATAATTAATTTGTAAACATTACTAACAAAATGATAGTATTATAACTTCTAATGTGGTCTGAAAAGTTTTATTAGAATTGTCTGATGGTTACCATCGACATCAAGGCAAAGTAGAAAAGAGACCGCACTATGTGGCAGCGAAAACTATGTTTCAGGGTCTATCCCTTTCCGCAAATATATTTGCATTGCTTGCGAAGACGCCGTGAAGAATGTTGTGTATGTTCTGCTGTCGACAATTCGACGTGAAGAGAAAAGAACTTCTGTCGATATTCTGATCGACGTGGGGGAGAGATTAACGTACGTGCTGTACATTTCGACATATCGGAGCGCACTGTCGTTCCCCTCTCGGCAGAACCTGTTGTGTATGTTCTGCTGTCAACAATTCGACGTGAAGAGAAAAGAACTTCTGTCGATATTCTGATCGATGTGGGGGAGAGATTAACGTACGTGCTGTACATTTCGACATATCGGAGCGCACTGTCGTTCCCCTCTCGGCAGAACCTGTTGTGTATGTTCTGCTGTCGACAATTCGACGTGAAGAGAAAAGAACTTCTGTCGATATTCTGATCGATGTGGGGGAGAGATTAACGTACGTGCTGTACATTTCGACATATCGGAGCGCACTGTCGTTCCCCTCTCGGCAGAACCTGTTGTGTATGTTCTGCTGTCAACAACTCGACGTGAAGAGAAAAGAACTTTTGTCGATATTCTGATCGATGTGGGTGAGAGATTAACGTACGTGCTGTACATTTCGACATATCGGAACGCACTGTCGTTCCCCTCTCGGCAGAACCTGTTGTGTATGTTCTGCTGTCAACAATTCGACGTGAAGAGAAAAGAACTTCTGTCGATATTCTGATCGATGTGGGGGAGAGATTAACGTACGTGCTGTACATTTCGACATATCGGAGCGCACTGTCGTTCCCCTCTCGGCAGAACCTGTTGTGTATGTTCTGCTGTCAACAATTCGACGTGAAGAGAAAAGAACTTCTGTCGATATTCTGATCGATGTGGGGGTGAGATTAACGTACGTGCTGTACATTTCGACATATCGGGACGCACTGTCGTTCCCCTCTCGGCAGAACCTGTTGTGTATGTTCTGCTGTCAACAATTCGACGTGAAGAGAAAAGAACTTCTGTCGATATTCTGATCGATGTGGGGGAGAGATTAACGTACCTGCTGTACATTTCGACATATCGGAGCGCACTGTCGTTCCCCTCTCGGCAGAACCTGTTGTGTATGTTCTGCTGTCAACAATTCGACGTGAAGAGAAAAGAACTTCTGTCGATATTCTGATCGATGTGGGGGAGAGATTAACGTACGTGCTGTACATTTCGACATATCGGAGCGCACTGTCGTTCCCCTCTCGGCAGAACCTGTTGTGTATGTTCTGCTGTCAACAATTCGACGTGAAGAGAAAAGAACTTCTGTCGATATTCTGATCGATGTGGGGGAGAGATTAACGTACGTGCTGTACATTTCGACATATCGGAGCGCACTGTCGTTCCCCTCTCGGCAGAACCTGTTGTGTATGTTCTGCTGTCAACAATTCGACGTGAAGAGAAAAGAACTTCTGTCGATATTCTGATCGATGTGGGGGAGAGATTAACGTACGTGCTGTACATTTCGACATATCGGAGCGCACTATCGTTCCCCTCTCGGCAGAACCTGTTGTGTATGTTCTGCTGTCAACAATTCGACGTGAAGAGAAAAGAACTTCTGTCGATATTCTGATCGATGTGGGGGAGAGATTAACGTACGTGCTGTACATTTCGACATATCGGAGCGCACTGTCGTTCCCCTCTCGGCAGAACCTGTTGTGTATGTTCTGCTGTCAACAATTCGACGTGAAGAGAAAAGAACTTCTGTCGATATTCTGATCGATGTGGGGGAGAGATTAACGTACGTGCTGTACATTTCGACATATCGGAGCGCACTGTCGTTCCCCTCTCGGCAGAACCTGTTGTGTATGTTCTGCTGTCAACAATTCGACGTGAAGAGAAAAGAACTTCTGTCGATATTCTGATCGATGTGGGGGAGAGATTAACGTACGTGCTGTACATTTCGACATATCGGAACGCACTGTCGTTCCCCTCTCGGCAGAACCTGTTGTGTATGTTCTGCTGTCAACAATTCGACGTGAAGAGAAAAGAACTTCTGTCGATATTCTGATCGATGTGGGGGAGAGATTAACGTACGTGCAGTACATTTCGACATATAGGAACGCACTGTCGTTCCCCTCTCGGCAGAACCTGTTGTGTATGTTCTGCTGTCAACAATTCGACGTGAAGAGAAAAGAACTTCTGTTGATATTCTGATCGATGTGAGGGAGAGATTAACGTACGTGCTGTACATTTCGACATATCGGAGCGCACTATCGTTCCCCTCTCGGCAGAACCTGTTGTGTATGTTCTGCTGTCGACAATTCGACGTGAAGAGAAAAGAACTTCTGTCGATATTCTGATCGATGTGGGGGAGAGATTAACGTACGTGCTGTACATTTCGACATATCGGAGCGCACTATCGTTCCCCTCTCGGCAGAACCTGTTGTGTATGTTCTGCTGTCGACAATTCGACGTGAAGAGAAAAGAACTTCTGTCGATATTCTGATCGATGTGGGGGAGAGATTAACGTACGTGCTGTACATTTCGACATATCGGAACGCACTGTCGTTCCCCTCTCGGCAGAACCTGTTGTGTATGTTCTGCTGTCGACAATTCGACGTGAAGAGAAAAGAACTTCTGTCGATATTCTGATCGATGTGGGGGACAGATTAACGTACGTGCTGTACATTTCGACATATCGGAACGCAATGTCGTTCCCCTCTCGGCAGAACCTGTTGTGTATGTTCTGCTGTCAACAATTCGACGTGAAGAGAAAAGAACTTCTGTTGATATTCTGATCGATGTGGGGGAGAGATTAACGTACGTGCAGTACATTTCGACATATCGGAACGCACTGTCGTTCCCCTCTCGGCAGAACCTGTTGTGTATGTTCTGCTGTCAACAATTCCACGTGAAGAGAAAAGAACTTCTGTCGATATTCTGATCGATTAACGTACGTGCTGTACATTTCGACATATCGGAACGCACTGTCGTTCCCCTCTCGGCAGAACCTGTTGTGTATGTTCTGCTGTCAACAATTCCACGTGAAGAGAAAAGAACTTCTGTCGATATTCTGATCGATGTGGGGGAGAGATTAACGTACGTGCTGTACATTTCGACATATCGGAACGCACTGTCGTTCCCCTCTCGGCAGAACCTGTTGTGTATGTTCTGCTGTCGACAATTCGACGTGAAGAGAAAAGAACTTCTGTCGATATTCTGATCGATGTGGGGGACAGATTAACGTACGTGCTGTACATTTCGACATATCGGAACGCAATGTCGTTCCCCTCTCGGCAGAACCTGTTGTGTATGTTCTGATGTCAACAATTCCACGTGAAGAGAAAAGAACTTCTGTCGATATTCTGATCGATGTGGGGGAGAGATTAACGTACGTGCTGTACATTTCGACATATCGGAACGCACTGTCGTTCCCCTCTCGGCAGAACCTGTTGTGTATGTTCTGCTGTCAACAATTCGACGTGAAGAGAAAAGAACTTCTGTCGATATTCTGATCGATGTGGGGGAGAGATTAACGTACGTGCTGTACATTTCGACATATCGGAACGCACTGTCGTTCCCCTCTCGGCAGAACCTGTTGTGTATGTTTTGCTGTCAACAATTCGACGTGAAGAGAAAAGAACTTCTGTCGATATTCTGATCGATGTGGGGGAGAGATTAACGTACGTGCAGTACATTTCGACATATAGGAACGCACTGTCGTTCCCCTCTCGGCAGAACCTGTTGTGTATGTTCTGCTGTCAACAATTCGACGTGAAGAGAAAAGAACTTCTGTTGATATTCTGATCGATGTGAGGGAGAGATTAACGTACGTGCTGTACATTTCGACATATCGGAGCGCACTATCGTTCCCCTCTCGGCAGAACCTGTTGTGTATGTTCTGCTGTCAACAATTCGACGTGAAGAGAAAAGAACTTCTGTCGATATTCTGATCGATGTGGGGGAGAGATTAACGTACGTGCTGTACATTTCGACATATCGGAGCGCACTGTCGTTCCCCTCTCGGCAGAACCTGTTGTGTATGTTCTGCTGTCAACAATTCGACGTGAAGAGAAAAGAACTTCTGTCGATATTCTGATCGATGTGGGGGAGAGATTAACGTACGTGCTGTACATTTCGACATATCGGAGCGCACTGTCGTTCCCCTCTCGGCAGAACCTGTTGTGTATGTTCTGCTGTCAACAATTCGACGTGAAGAGAAAAGAACTTCTGTCGATATTCTGATCGATGTGGGGGAGAGATTAACGTACGTGCTGTACATTTCGACATATCGGAACGCACTGTCGTTCCCCTCTCGGCAGAACCTGTTGTGTATGTTCTGCTGTCAACAATTCGACGTGAAGAGAAAAGAACTTCTGTCGATATTCTGATCGATGTGGGGGAGAGATTAACGTACGTGCAGTACATTTCGACATATAGGAACGCACTGTCGTTCCCCTCTCGGCAGAACCTGTTGTGTATGTTCTGCTGTCAACAATTCGACGTGAAGAGAAAAGAACTTCTGTTGATATTCTGATCGATGTGAGGGAGAGATTAACGTACGTGCTGTACATTTCGACATATCGGAGCGCACTATCGTTCCCCTCTCGGCAGAACCTGTTGTGTATGTTCTGCTGTCGACAATTCGACGTGAAGAGAAAAGAACTTCTATCGATATTCTGATCGATGTGGGGGAGAGATTAACGTACGTGCTGTACATTTCGACATATCGGAGCGCACTATCGTTCCCCTCTCGGCAGAACCTGTTGTGTATGTTCTGCTGTCGACAATTCGACGTGAAGAGAAAAGAACTTCTGTCGATATTCTGATCGATGTGGGGGAGAGATTAACGTACGTGCTGTACATTTCGACATATCGGAGCGCACTATCGTTCCCCTCTCGGCAGAACCTGTTGTGTATGTTCTGCTGTCGACAATTCGACGTGAAGAGAAAAGAACTTCTGTCGATATTCTGATCGATGTGGGGGAGAGATTAACGTACGTGCTGTACATTTCGACATATCGGAACGCACTGTCGTTCCCCTCTCGGCAGAACCTGTTGTGTATGTTCTGCTGTCGACAATTCGACGTGAAGAGAAAAGAACTTCTGTCGATATTCTGATCGATGTGGGGGACAGATTAACGTACGTGCTGTACATTTCGACATATCGGAACGCAATGTCGTTCCCCTCTCGGCAGAACCTGTTGTGTATGTTCTGCTGTCAACAATTCGACGTGAAGAGAAAAGAACTTCTGTCGATATTCTGATCGATGTGGGGGAGAGATTAACGTACGTGCAGTACATTTCGACATATCGGAACGCACTGTCGTTCCCCTCTCGGCAGAACCTGTTGTGTATGTTCTGCTGTCAACAATTCCACGTGAAGAGAAAAGAACTTCTGTCGATATTCTGATCGATTAACGTACGTGCTGTACATTTCGACATATCGGAACGCACTGTCGTTCCCCTCTCGGCAGAACCTGTTGTGTATGTTCTGCTGTCAACAATTCCACGTGAAGAGAAAAGAACTTCTGTTGTTCTTCTGATCGATTAACGTACGTGCTGTACATTTCGACATATCGGAACGCACTGTCGTTCCCCTCTCGGCAGAACCTGTTGTGTATGTTCTGATGTCAACAATTCCACGTGAAGAGAAAAGAACTTCTGTCGATATTCTGATCGATGTGGGGGAGAGATTAACGTACGTGCAGTACATTTCGACATATCGGAACGCACTGTCGTTCCCCTCTCGGCAGAACCTGTTGTGTATGTTCTGCTGTCAACAATTCCACGTGAAGAGAAAAGAACTTCTGTCGATATTCTGATCGATGTGGGGGAGAGATTAACGTACGTGCTGTACATTTCGACATATCGGAGCGCACTGTCGTTCCCCTCTCGGCAGAACCTGTTGTGTATGTTCTGCTGTCAACAATTCGACGTGAAGAGAAAAGAACTTCTGTCGATATTCTGATCGATGTGGGGGAGAGATTAACGTACGTGCTGTACATTTCGACATATCGGAACGCACTGTCGTTCCCCTCTCGGCAGAACCTGTTGTGTATGTTCTGCTGTCAACAATTCGACGTGAAGAGAAAAGAACTTCTGTCGATATTCTGATCGATGTGGGGGAGAGATTAACGTACGTGCAGTACATTTCGACATATAGGAACGCACTGTCGTTCCCCTCTCGGCAGAACCTGTTGTGTATGTTCTGCTGTCAACAATTCGACGTGAAGAGAAAAGAACTTCTGTTGATATTCTGATCGATGTGAGGGAGAGATTAACGTACGTGCTGTACATTTCGACATATCGGAGCGCACTATCGTTCCCCTCTCGGCAGAACCTGTTGTGTATGTTCTGCTGTCAACAATTCGACGTGAAGAGAAAAGAACTTCTGTCGATATTCTGATCGATGTGGGGGAGAGATTAACGTACGTGCTGTACATTTCGACATATCGGAGCGCACTGTCGTTCCCCTCTCGGCAGAACCTGTTGTGTATGTTCTGCTGTCAACAATTCGACGTGAAGAGAAAAGAACTTCTGTCGATATTCTGATCGATGTGGGGGAGAGATTAACGTACGTGCTGTACATTTCGACATATCGGAGCGCACTGTCGTTCCCCTCTCGGCAGAACCTGTTGTGTATGTTCTGCTGTCAACAATTCGACGTGAAGAGAAAAGAACTTCTGTCGATATTCTGATCGATGTGGGGGAGAGATTAACGTACGTGCTGTACATTTCGACATATCGGAACGCACTGTCGTTCCCCTCTCGGCAGAACCTGTTGTGTATGTTCTGCTGTCAACAATTCGACGTGAAGAGAAAAGAACTTCTGTCGATATTCTGATCGATGTGGGGGAGAGATTAACGTACGTGCAGTACATTTCGACATATAGGAACGCACTGTCGTTCCCCTCTCGGCAGAACCTGTTGTGTATGTTCTGCTGTCAACAATTCGACGTGAAGAGAAAAGAACTTCTGTCGATATTCTGATCGATGTGGGGGAGAGATTAACGTACGTGCAGTACATTTCGACATATAGGAACGCACTGTCGTTCCCCTCTCGGCAGAACCTGTTGTGTATGTTCTGCTGTCAACAATTCGACGTGAAGAGAAAAGAACTTCTGTTGATATTCTGATCGATGTGAGGGAGAGATTAACGTACGTGCTGTACATTTCGACATATCGGAGCGCACTATCGTTCCCCTCTCGGCAGAACCTGTTGTGTATGTTCTGCTGTCGACAATTCGACGTGAAGAGAAAAGAACTTCTATCGATATTCTGATCGATGTGGGGGAGAGATTAACGTACGTGCTGTACATTTCGACATATCGGAGCGCACTATCGTTCCCCTCTCGGCAGAACCTGTTGTGTATGTTCTGCTGTCGACAATTCGACGTGAAGAGAAAAGAACTTCTGTCGATATTCTGATCGATGTGGGGGAGAGATTAACGTACGTGCTGTACATTTCGACATATCGGAACGCACTGTCGTTCCCCTCTCGGCAGAACCTGTTGTGTATGTTCTGCTGTCGACAATTCGACGTGAAGAGAAAAGAACTTCTGTCGATATTCTGATCGATGTGGGGGACAGATTAACGTACGTGCTGTACATTTCGACATATCGGAACGCAATGTCGTTCCCCTCTCGGCAGAACCTGTTGTGTATGTTCTGCTGTCAACAATTCCACGTGAAGAGAAAAGAACTTCTGTCGATATTCTGATCGATTAACGTACGTGCTGTACATTTCGACATATCGGAACGCACTGTCGTTCCCCTCTCGGCAGAACCTGTTGTGTATGTTCTGCTGTCAACAATTCCACGTGAAGAGAAAAGAACTTCTGTCGATATTCTGATCGATGTGGGGGAGAGATTAACGTACGTGCAGTACATTTCGACATATCGGAACGCACTGTCGTTCCCCTCTCGGCAGAACCTGTTGTGTATGTTCTGCTGTCAACAATTTCACGGGAAGAGAAAAGAACTTCTGTTGTTCTTCTGATCGATTAACGTACGTGCTGTACATTTCGACATATCGGAACGCACTGTCGTTCCCCTCTCGGCAGAACCTGTTGTGTATGTTCTGATGTCAACAATTCCACGTGAAGAGAAAAGAACTTCTGTCGATATTCTGATCGATGTGGGGGAGAGATTAACGTACGTGCAGTACATTTCGACATATCGGAACGCACTGTCGTTCCCCTCTCGGCAGAACCTGTTGTGTATGTTCTGCTGTCAACAATTCCACGTGAAGAGAAAAGAACTTCTGTTGTTCTTCTGATCGATTAACGTACGTGCTGTACATTTCGACATATCGGAACGCACTGTCGTTCCCCTCTCGGCAGAACCTGTTGTGTATGTTCTGCTGTCAACAATTCGACGTGAAGAGAAAAGAACTTCTGTCGATATTCTGATTGATGTGGGGGAGAGATTAACGTACGTGCTGTACATTTCGACATATCGGAGCGCACTGTCGTTCCCCTCTCGGCAGAACCTGTTGTGTATGTTCTGCTGTCAACAATTCGACGTGAAGAGAAAAGAACTTCTGTCGATATTCTGATCGATGTGGGGGAGAGATTAACGTACGTGCTGTACATTTCGACATATCGGAGCGCACTGTCGTTCCCCTCTCGGCAGAACCTGTAGTGTATGTTCTGCTGTCGACAATTCGACGTGAAGAGAAAAGAACTTCTGTCGATATTCTGATCGATGTGGGGGAGAGATTAACGTACGTGCTGTACATTTCGGCATATCGGAGCGCACTGTCGTTCTCCTCTCGGCAGAACCTGTTGTGTATGTTCTGCTGTCGACAATTCGACGTGAAGAGAAAAGAACTTCTGTCGATATTCTGATCGATGTGGGGGAGAGATTAACGTACGTGCTGTACATTTCGACATATCGGAGCGCACTGTCGTTCCCCTCTCGGCAGAACCTGTTGTGTATGTTCTGCTGTCGACAATTCGACGTGAAGAGAAAAGAACTTCTGTCGATATTCTGATCGATGTGAGGGAGAGATTAACGTACGTGCTGTACATTTCGGCATATCGGAGCGCACTGTCGTTCCCCTCTCGGCAGAACCTGTTGTGTATGTTCTGCTGTCGACAATTCGATGTGATGAGAAAAGAACTTCTGTCGATATTCTGATCGATGTGGGGGAGAGATTAACGTACGTGCTGTACATTTCGACATATCGGAGCGCACTGTCGTTCCCCTCTCGGCAGAACCTGTTGTGTATGTTCTGCTGTCAACAATTCGACGTGAAGAGAAAAGAACTTCTGTCGATATTCTGATCGATGTGGGGGAGAGATTAACGTACGTGCTGTACATTTCGACATATCGGAGCGCACTGTCGTTCCCCTCTCGGCAGAACCTGTAGTGTATGTTCTGCTGTCGACAATTCGACGTGAAGAGAAAAGAACTTCTGTCGATATTCTGATCGATGTGGGGGAAAGATTAACGTACGTGCTGTACATTTCGACATATCGGAGCGCACTGTCGTTCCCCTCTCGGCAGAACCTGTAGTGTATGTTCTGCTGTCGACAATTCGACGTGAAGAGAAAAGAACTTCTGTCGATATTCTGATCGATGTGGGGGAGAGATTAACGTACGTGCTGTACATTTCGACATATCGGAGCGCACTGTCGTTCCCCTCTCGGCAGAACCTGTAGTGTATGTTCTGCTGTCGACAATTCGACGTGAAGAGAAAAGAACTTCTGTCGATATTCTGATCGATGTGGTGGAGAGATTAACGTACGTGCTGTACATTTCGACATATCGGAGCGCACTGTCGTTCCCCTTTCGGCAGAACCTGTAGTGTATGTTCTGCTGTCGACAATTCGACGTGAAGAGAAAAGAACTTCTGTCGATATTCTGATCGATGTGGGGGAGAGATTAACGTACGTGCTGTACATTTCGGGATATCGGAGCGCACTGTCGTTCTCCTCTCGGCAGAACCTTCTGAATCCAACCGGTTTATTAAACCTCATAATTCGATTAACGGCTGTTTAAGACCGTCATAAAAAATAAACCGCTGTTAACGACATATCCATCAAATTTGGTCAAATCACAGTGGCTTAGGAAACATTATAAGTTTTTATTATGGGACGCACATCGTAAAGTAGGCGCGTTTTCACAGAGAACCGACCCGGCCGCGTATAATCCGTACGCCGTAAAATCTCTGCCGATAATGAGCGCAATCCGCGGCTTATAATATTTAATCTCCAGTTATACCACATAATAGGACGTCTAGTTCCTGTTGTGTGCCGTTGGTGCTTATAAAAATGTTTGCTGGTATTTCTTGGTTCTCAATATCATGTTTAAACCAGATACCAACAGCGTAACTAGCAATATAATTTAGAAGGTTATAGATCGGGAAGAGGTTTTGAAAATTTTAAAGAAAAGCTAATTTGTACTCCAAAAACAAAATTTTAAAATTAAATATCACATATATCCCTCCACTCATGCTTAAAATTAGAGAGAAAAATGTCGTAAATGACTTTTTAAACACATTTCAAATTTTAAGAATGATGTTAAAAGTAATGAATATTAAATGTATGTGGGTATACATAGGGTAGTTGTACATAAAGGTACACAGGTGTACATAAAGCAGTAGACCTACAACTGAAACTGCTTCAAGACTTTAATAGAAATTTATCGTACTTCCCTTTTCATTAATCTTTAATACTGTTAAAATATTTGTAATCAGCTGTTTTTAATATAATATTTGTACAGCTGTCTTAGCTGAAATATTTAAAAATCACACTCAGCTGTTTTTCATTGCAATGTATTTGTTATGGAGATTTCAGTACTTATTTAGGAAATATGATTAAATACGGCAAGAAAAAACAAGATCTTAGAAGAAAACTCAAAATTTTCAATTTTTCAACTTGCATTCATGAGCGTTCGATAACACTTTTTTCCTCTGCTACAGAGATTTTCTCGTGGTTTTACGCCATAGCTAGAAATTAAGACTGTCTTTGAACGTTTTATTCCTAAATATGCAACCACCATTGGCGTATTTTACAGATATTCTACGCTCGCATTTATAAACCGCTCTTATTTTATTGTCAGCTCGTTTTATGCGAAAACTGCCTTAATGTTTCTTATTTTTTTAAATGTATACGATATTGGTTACAAAACTGGCACATTTAATATATTTTTATCATATTAATCTCTAAAATAAAATTTAAAAGCCCGTCTTATGATCGGGTTCAACAAATACCAAGAGAGGGTAAACATTCTCAATACATGATGTGGAATAATTTGGCGAATATCTTAAAGTGTTTAGCTTAAGGACATATCTGTGATGTGACAGACACTTCTGGGCGGCTAAATACCTAAGGGCCGAATTGTGGATGAATTATCTTGACTAATTTATATATTATGCGAGGATCCGCCTAGAAAGCTAGTGATAGAGGATCGTCCGTTGTGGAAATGGCAAGGATTTAGAGGTGTCGTTTCTAAGCACTACAAAACAAAACTTAGGGTTATTTACCGAATCCTTAGTTTTTAGGGTTTCTATAAACCCTAAACCTTTCTTCAGATTTATAGGGTGGGAAATAATTCGATTCTTATATAATTATTTGCTTTTTGCTTCGAATTGCTTGTTCGTCTCTAAATTATAATGTTTTCAAAGAAATAAAATTTGTCCAGAATCTGGTCTGTATAGCAATCTTAATGTTCAGCAAATAAGTGTAATTTTCGTAAAAACAAGTATATTTCAATAAAGTGCTTGTTGAATTGAAGACAGTCCCAGCCTCTTAACCGAAGAGAATTTCCTATCTTTATCTTAAAATCCGTTCATTAGATCAATATTATTTTATACATTTTAACTTCTTTAAACATGAAGACATAAATTCGTGCATTTTGCTACAAACATTTGTATTTATTTAAACTATATTAGTTTATATTATTCTTCTGCACAGCACTACAAACAGTTATATGAAATTTCTTTGTATAAATGGCACTAATTTCATTATAAGCATGAAAAATACAATCAAATTCAAAACTAATCCGAGATCTTATAAAATATTGAAATTAAAAAAATCAAAGGTAAAAACATAATTTTCATACACGCAACTAAAAACTGCCTTAAATCAGCACCAACCACCTAAACCCCAAAAAATAATAACAAACAAATAACTTGACCAACAAAATTACAAATAAATATAAATAGACTATAATTAAATAATACTTAACTAAGTGAATACTTGTGCTCACTCGTGTAGAGGCTTTGCTTCGTAAAAGGAACGATTGTTTCGAAACGCGACAGCAATTAAACCCGTACGTATTCTCCTAGTTAAGTATTTTTTAATTATAGTTTAATCAGTGAATTCAAGACGATTACAACAAACAGATATAAGTAAACTTTTAAAAATTATTTAAACAAAATAAACAATAAATAAACAAGAATAACAGCAATAAATAAATAACAAGTAAGCCACTACATATAGAACTGAGCCTATAAAGTTTGCAAATTTTTCATTTGTGATAATATCATTATCTGCTTTCCCCCTTAAAACCGACCAAAATGTTTAAATATGCGGCCTGGTTATTTAGAGTTTTGCATAAAATTCAAGCAGATAATAAAATTAATTCAAATTAAACTTGTTTAATGTCTTTATAGTCTTATGCATGGATCCTATAACTCTAATGTCTTTGAATTCAAATAATAATTTTCAATGAGTTATTCCAGAAGTAATATTTATCAGTGTAACAAATATGTTTTAAATTCTTTATTGCAAATCAGCCCGTGCTCTGTTTCTATCTATACTTGATTGCAATCTCCGGCGCGCCTTAATTGAAAATCGTATTAAAGCTACTGAGAGGGGATAGCTCCCACTCCAGGGCTGAAAACGTTTCTATTCCTGTGCACTTTTTCTAATAACAGGAAGTGTCCGGCCTAACGACTTGATTGTGGCCAAATCCTTAGTGGCCGTGTGTAATTGGACACATTCGAGTGGCTTGCTCAGCACTCATGACTTGCCTCTTCTACTCTAGATTTTGTTCCTGCTCTCGGCTTTGTGCTCAGTACAACTGAAACGGCTTCAAGACGTTAATAGACATTTATCGTACTTCCCTTTTCATTAATCTTTAATACTGTTAAAATATTTGTAATCAGCTGTTTTTAATATAATATTTGTACAGCTGTCTCAGCTGAAATATTTAAAAATCATACTCAGCTGTTATGGAGATTTTTGGTAACTTAGGTAAATTTTATAAATGTTGTAAATTGAGAAAAACCTATATTTTCCCCCGCTCCTTTGTGTCAATACTTTTAATTTGAGCCATCTCTCAGCTCTGTACGACCTTCCAAAATCCCACAATGTTTCTCTAAAAATTCGGCTTACGAAATTATATATATATATATATGGATTTGTAGTCTAAACGCCAACAAGATAAAGTTTCGGGCACAGCGTTGACGATTAGACTGTAGTTAGAAGTGTCTTGATGTGATTTACTTAAAGGTCAGATGGGCGAGGTGTGGCTGAACATGGCAAAGAAATCATCACTACCCTGCAACTCTTGGCGTTTAATTATTTTGTTGACACGGGAAACGTCGGTTCACAACTGCTAATTTTGAAATGTTATCGACAATTCGACTAATTAAAAGAACTGACTTGTCTCAACATACATCAGTTTCCGGTTTCGGCATAATAACCGTCTTCAGTTTATCACGTACAACCACATATTATTACAATATCAGCTAATTGTTTTAATTGTATTTTTTTGGGAACAGTGCATTTAATTTGTGGAGGTGAATGGCTGGCTGTATAAAATTACCGACACAAGATTATTTTAATTGATTTTAATTATATGTATGTTGCTTTTGTCGTCTGGAATCTACTTCTATTGTGTTTGTTAAATTAAAAATTATCATGCCCGTGCTGGGTTTTCAGCCTTGCGCAGTTTTGAAAGCATGCATCCTTCCCCTCTGTCGCCAGTAGACACGAAAGAGGCCGTTGCACGCGAGAGCTTGAATTCTTTCCCACCCTCAGTAACAACGGGTCTTCTTTCCTCGAATCTGTATGTGCATAAGGGTGTTGCAAATGTACAGTTAAATATAACAATATAATTTGTTCTTCCACAGAAATGTTAGGACGAGTTAATCCGTACTTATCTGTCATCTATCGAGCCCGGCAAAGAGAGCGGTTAATTCAGGGGATAACGCTTGATTCTCTTTCATCTCTCAGTACCAAAAGTACTTTCACATCTCCCTTTGAATTTTATCATTATTTCACACTCGTTCTTCCACGGAAATGTTAGGACGAGTTAATCCGTACTTGTCTGTAGTCTATCGAGCCCGGCAAAGAGAGCGGTTAATTCAGGGGATAACGCTTGGTTCTCTTTCATCTCTCAGTACCAAAAGTACTTTCACATCTCCCTTTGAATTTCATCATTATTTCACACTCGTTCTTCCACGGAAATGTTAGGACAAGTTAATCCGTACTTATCTTTAGTCTATCGAGCCCGGCAAAGAGAGCGGTTAATTCAGGGGATAACGCTTGATTCTCTTTCATCTCTCAGTACCAAAAGTACTTTCACATCTCCCTTTGAATTTTATCATTATTTCACACTCGTTCTTCCACGGAAATGTTAGGACGAGTTAATCCGTACTTGTCTGTAGTCTATCGAGCCCGGCAAAGAGAGCGGTTAATTCAGGGGATAACGCTTGATTCTCTTTCATCTCTCAATACCAAAAGTACTTTCACATCTCCCTTTGAATTTCATCATTATTTCACACTCGTTCTTCCACGGAAATGTTAGGACAAGTTAATCCGTACTTATCTTTAGTCTATCGAGCCCGGCAAAGAGAGCGGTTAATTCAGGGGATAACGCTTGATTCTCTTTCATCTCTCAGTACCAAAAGTACTTTCACATCTCCCTTTGAATTTTATCATTATTTCACACTCGTTCTTCCACGGAAATGTTAGCACGAGTTAATCCGTACTTGTCTGTAGTCTATCGAGCCCGGCAAAGAGAGCGGTTAATTCAGGGGATAACGCTTGATTCTCTTTCATCTCTCAGTACCAAAAGTACTTTCACATCTCCCTTTGAATTTCATCATTATTTCACACTCGTTCTTCCACGGAAATGTTAGGACAAGTTAATCCGTACTTATCTTTAGTCTATCGAGCCCGGCAAAGAGAGCGGTTTATTCAGGGGATAACGCTTGATTCTCTTTCATCTCTCAATACCAAAAGTACTTTCACATCTCCCTTTGAATTTCATCATTATTTCACACTCGTTCTTCCACGGAAATGTTAGGACAAGTTAATCCGTACTTATCTTTAGTCTATCGAGCCCGGCAAAGAGAGCGGTTAATTCAGGGGATAACGCTTGATTCTCTTTCATCTCTCAGTACCAAAAGTACTTTCACATCTCCCTTTGAATTTTATCATTATTTCACACTCGTTCTTCCACGGAAATGTTAGCACGAGTTAATCCGTACTTGTCTGTAGTCTATCGAGCCCGGCAAAGAGAGCGGTTAATTCAGGGGATAACGCTTGATTCTCTTTCATCTCTCAGTACCAAAAGTACTTTCACATCTCCCTTTGAATTTCATCATTATTTCACACTCGTTCTTCCACGGAAATGTTAGGACAAGTTAATCCGTACTTATCTTTAGTCTATCGAGCCCGGCAAAGAGAGCGGTTTATTCAGGGGATAACGCTTGATTCTCTTTCATCTCTCAGTACCAAAAGTACTTTCACATCTCCCTTTGAATTTCATCATTATTTCACACTCGTTCTTCCACGGAAATGTTAGGACGAGTTAATCCGTACTTGTCTGTAGTCTATCGAGCCCGGCAAAGAGAGCGGTTAATTCAGGGGATAACGCTTGATTCTCTTTCATCTCTCAGTACCAAAAGTACTTTCACATCTCCCTTTGAATTTTATCATTATTTCACACTCGTTCTTCCACGGAAATGTTAGGACGAGTTAATCCGTACTTGTCTGTAGTCTATCGAGCCCGGCAAAGAGAGCGGTTAATTCAGGGGATAACGCTTGATTCTCTTTCATCTCTCAGTACCAAAAGTACTTTCACATCTCCCTTTGAATTTCATCATTATTTCACACTCGTTCTTCCACGGAAATGTTAGGACAAGTTAATCCGTACTTATCTTTAGTCTATCGAGCCCGGCAAAGAGAGCGGTTAATTCAGGGGATAACGCTTGATTCTCTTTCATCTCTCAGTACCAAAAGTACTTTCACATCTCCCTTTGAATTTCATCATTATTTCACACTCGTTCTTCCACGGAAATGTTAGGACGAGTTAATCCGTACTTATCTGTAGTCTATCGAGCCCGGCAAAGAGAGCGGTTAATTCAGGGGATAACGCTTGATTCTCTTTCATCTCTCAGTACCAAAAGTAATGTTATAATTGTTATATAAATAAATGTTATAATTGTATATGGGTTGCCATTTTAATTAATTATTAGATAAAATATAATAAAATTCCCCTAATATTAGACTAATATAGGCTCATGGATGTAGGAACAATTATTTTATAGATTTTAGTTCTCTTCAAAAAACATTTTAAAAAATTGAGAAACTAATTATTTATTCATTATATATTAAGGTGCTAAATTACCTACGATCTTAGTTGTCATTTCAGTAGGCCTGTAGTATCACAATGCGACAGGAAGTTTAATTTCCAGCAACATTAGCGGACTATCTTCATTAGGTTCTGGTTTTTACATTCGATATCCTTAGACGAACGTTATCTTTTAAAACTACTTGAGGAAATTATTGCATTATTGTTGCTGCGGACATTTAAATTATGTTTTATTACTACTCTTCCAAAGACTTGTTTTTATTACTACCCTGGCGCAAGTAATTGGAAGTAATTAACAAAGTGAAATACACTTATTATTCCTAAACTAAGTGGTTTAATGGACGTGTTTATAAAGTGCGCGTGTCGAGAAGGCAAACCTTGCCGGCCGCGATAGATGAAGAGATCGCGCGCTGAGCAAGTGTTTCGATGACAACGGCCGGCCATGAACAATGTTACTGTTAATATTTCATGTATCGGGCGAAAGCGGGACTTATAACTCTAGCCATTGTTATTGCGGCGACCGGTATCAGCTTGTTGAGGTTATTTGTACGCTGCGATCGACCGCTTCCAAAGAATAGAAACACGTCTAATTGTATATAAAACGATAATTTGTTTCGACAGCAATGCATCGATTACAATCTGTTTTCAATATCTCGATTTGACAGGGCATTTGCAAGACAAAGAGCTATCTAGAATCCACCCCATTAGAGAGGAACACGGTGCGTAGGAGAGCCCGATTATTTATCGGTGCACAAGTATTTTCCCATAGCAACCGTCCTGCCACATAAACTAAGTAGATATACCCGGTACGTATAAATATAAATTGTCGAGATATCACATCGGTTGCTACAAATTCTTGGTGCAACTTGTTAGGCGCACGCGCGAAATCTCGTTTTGTGCTCTGCTTCTGCGGCTGTTACACTGTCTGCGGGCTGTGTGGATTTGCCAAAGAACGCTGTTCTAATCATTGTGAAACCAAATCGTCTTCTGTTTTGGTTCTAAAGCTCTGTATGATCCGCTGTGACAAATGGATTAGTCGACGAATGCTTTCTTGCCAATCATGGTAAAAACAAATCCTTTTCATTTGGTCTCGTTCTGAAGATGTTTCTATGATACTGTGTGAAATGTAGATTAAACAAGAAACCCTGTCCCACCAAATCCTCTTTTTTTTCATTCGCGCTCAAGCTGTTAGTTTCTATGAGACTCTGTGCAATATAGTAGATTAGTCAAAAAAATGCTTACTTAATAATCAATAATCATGATAAAATGAAATCATTTTCTTTTGGTGCCGCTCTGAAACTGTTGGTTTGTAGACCCGCTGTGAAATGTATATTAGTCGCACACAGAACGTTGTCTGACCCATCACTTTGAAACCAAATTCATTTTTTTTGTTCCGAAGCTGCTGGTTTTTGTTATTCTCTGAGAAATGTGGATTAGTCGCACATGAATGTTGTCTGTCCCATCATTGTAAAACCAAATGAATTTCTTTTGGTTTTGTTTTGTTCCGAAGCTGTTGGTTTTTGTGATTCTCTGAGAAATGTGGATTAGTCGCAGATAAATGTTGTCTGTCCCATCATTGTCAAACCAAATTAATTTTTTTTTTGTTTTGTTCCGAAGCTGTTGGTTTTTGTGATTCTCTGAGAAATGTGGATTAGTCGCACATGAATGTTGTCTGTCCCATCACTTTGAAACCAAATTCATTTTTTTTGTTCCGAAGCTGCTGGTTTTTGTGATTCTCTGAGAAATGTGGATTAGTCGCACATGAATGTTGTCTGTCCCATCATTGTAAAACCAAATTAATTTTTTTTTTTTTTTGTTCCGAAGCTGTTGGTTTTTGTGATTCTCTGAGAAATGTGGATTAGTCTCACATGAATGTTGTCTGTCCCATCATTGTCAAACCAAATGAATTTTTTTTTGTTTTGTTCCGAAGCTGTTGGTTTTTGTGATTCTCTGAGAAATGTGGATTAGTCGCACATGAATGTTGTCTGTCCCATCATTGTCAAACCAAATTAATTTTTTTTTTTTTGTTTTGTTCCGAAGCTGTTGGTTTTTGTGATTCTCTGAGAAATGTGGATTAGTCGCACATGAATGTTGTCTGTCCCATCATTGTAAAACCAAATGAATTTTTTTTTGTTTTGTTCCGAAGCTGTTGGTTTTTGTGATTCTCTGAGAAATGTGGATTAGTCGCACATGAATGTTGTCTGTCCCATCATTGTAAAACCAAATGAATTTTTTTTTGTTTTGTTCCGAAGCTGTTGGTTTTTGTGATTCTCTGAGAAATGTGGATTAGTCGCACATGAATGTTGTCTGTCCCATCATTGTAAAACCAAATGAATTTTTTTTTTGTTTTGTTCCGAAGCTGTTGGTTTTTGTGATTCTCTGAGAAATGTGGATTAGTCGCACATGAATGTTGTCTGTCCCATCATTGTAAAACCAAATGAATTTCTTTTGGTTTAGTTTTGAAGCGGTTGGTTTCTGTGATTTTTTGTGAAATAGGGGTAGTCAGGGAATACTTTCTGTCTGTCCAACCATTGTAAAATCTAATCTTGATCTCTAATTTACATGCTTTCGTCTGTAAGTAAACAAGACTAATTACTATTCATTGATAGACGGTCGTAAAACAATTCTAGTAAAAACAAATCCTTCCCTTGTGTTTTCAGCTTGTATAAATTCCCGTGAGAAATATGGATTAGATCCTTGATGAGGCATTTCCTTATATTTTGCTGCAGTTTTAATTTATGGACCTTGTAGGAATATTACGTAGTAGCACTTGATATTAATCCTACAAATCGTCGTGTTTAGCGTTCAAAAAATGGATAGACTCGCAATAATTGCAATGTTGTTAAATATAGTAGGTTGAAGGAAACTGGTGAATTTTCAAGAACGGAACAGCAGGAAGGCTTTGATTTCTTAGTTATGCGCTTCTCGTTCTTAATATTCATTAATTATAATTCACAGTTCCTCAGGATA
This sequence comes from Prosapia bicincta, assembly GCA_036971475.1. Taxonomy (NCBI): domain Eukaryota; kingdom Metazoa; phylum Arthropoda; class Insecta; order Hemiptera; family Cercopidae; genus Prosapia; species Prosapia bicincta. Next base: position 35,758,757 of record JBAIZL010000009.1, on the reverse strand, counting down.
TAACGAAATCCTTTTTATCTGTACCGCCATCTTGTCTTTCGCCTACAAAAACACGTATCCACTGTTGGCCATATTTATCATCGGATTTTGTTTAACATAGCGTCATGACTACATTTTTTCTGCGTCAAGTGTTTGGACGTATATTATCGCCAAAGCACTGCGTCATACAGGTGTCACAATACGATTCTAAAGCAACGTAAATCTTGTGGATTAATATTAAAATATGTAAACACAAGACGCTAAAACATGGCAGGCCAAACCAATAAATAAAGCTCTATATGATAGACATCGGGCCGGTAGGGGAATTACCTGGTGATGTAGATTGCTACTCTGCTCTTGACGCACGGTGTGGTGTGTGTGTGTGGGCGTGTGTGTGTGTGTGTGTGTGTGTGTGTGTGTGTGTGTGTGTGTGTGTGTGTGTGTGTGTGTGTATGTATGGTTGTGTGCGTGTGTGTGTGTGTGAGAGAGAGAGAGTGTAAGTATTTCCCCATATCTTACTACCTGCCCCTCAAAGATTCATGTTTCTACCTTAAAACTCTCTGCAGTCAGTAGATCCTAACAAACGCTACAAACGCTCCGTAACTGTACAATTTCTGTACAATTATTGTTATTTCTTAACTTTATATATTTTCGTAGAATTTTGTTAAAATGAAGATACTTTATATAAAAACTAATTGTTGACAGTTACGGGATATGTGAATAACAAACATGTTACAATTTCGTGCATGTTTAAATTCCTGACAGTGGCGAAAGACGTTTCTAACTGGCATAAGGGGTAAAAGAGCCCGCTTAAAAGTGATATATCTAAGTTGGATGAAGGTTGAAACATGAGATTCCTGAGGACTGCTAATAATAGAATCGAGGCTGATGATGACTGGGTCAGTCCAGACTGTAGCTCTCTGATAACGCTACTACGCTATCAGATATTGCTTCAAATAAAAGATTGTCCAAAGAAATAAACGTTGTGACAATATTTAGGCAAATAACTATGAGCCTTGTTTTTTTTTGTATCAAGAGTTTAAATTTACGAACATAGAAATGTGTTTTAGAGAGAAAAGAATTTCGCATCGGAAGTTATCATGTTTTCCGTGTCGCCTCATTACGTTTTGGACGTGGCCATTTGTTTTGACGAGTTAAAGATTAGCCAGAAGATAAGGGAACATTAAATCGATTTGTAATTACGGCCTGCGTCTGTGGGAGCCCGAGTTGCAGTAGGTACCGTATCTGAATTATAATCGCACGCAATATTTCACATCTGCGAGATATCATAATATATTGTACAGTGTACTATCTGCAGCCAGGCTATGCTAATGTCGGCGCATTCCGATGCAACACATCCTTTTTGCGCTTAATTAGAATGTTCAGTGCCAAACACTTCATTCGCCGTGTTTCTGTTGTAGCGTTTCTTTGTAACGCCGAGAGAGAGTAAGTGACTTTATGCACGTGACCTTGCACACGTGATCCCACTGGGAATAGAAAGTAAGTAATAACGTAAACAGATAATGTCGCAGGCGCACGAGAAGAGCCATGTCGAAAGGATAAGGTAATTCCCAAAAACGTTTCTAACACAAAACACTTGATTTATAGAAAATTACAATGCAGAAACGGGAGCCTTCCTTTCTCACTGTGACGTCAGAACTGTTGACTGCGCTACAAACTATCTTGTAGACGTGATAACAAGTTGTTCAGTATAACGTAGACGTGATAACAAGTTGTTCAGTATAACGTAGACGTGATAACAAGTTGTTCAGTACAACGTAGACGTGATAACAAGTTGTTCAGTATAACGTAGACGTGATAACAAGTTGTTCAGTATAACGTAGACGTGATAACAAGTTGTTCAGTATAACGTAAACGTGATAACAAGTTGTTCAGTATAATGTAGACGTGATAACAAGTTGTTCAGTATAACGTAGACGTGATAACAAGTTGTTCAGTATAACGTAGACGTGATAACAAATTGTTCAGTATAACGTAGACGTGATAACAAGTTGTTCAGTATAATGTAGACGTGATAACAAGTTGTTCAGTATAACGTAGACGTGATAACAAGTTGTTCAGTATAATGTAGACGTGATAACAAGTTGTTTAGTATAACGTAGACGTGATAACAAGTTGTTCAGTATAACGTAGACGTGATAACAAGTTGTTCAGTATAACGTAGACGTGATAACAAGTTGTTCAGTATAACGTAGACGTGATAACAAGTTGTTCAGTATAACGTAGACGTGATAACAAGTTGTTCAGTATAACGTAGACGTGATAACAAGTTGTTCAGTATAACGTGGACGTGATAACAAGTTGTTCAGTATAACGTAGACGGTAATAATTGCTTTCTATTATTATTTAATACGAGTGGTCGACCTAAGACGACGGTGTACAAAATATTATTGCATTATTGATATTTTCTCCAACATTTGTTTTCTTTTGATCGTTTATTCGTAAAAGCATGTGTCCACGCTGTAGTACGTCTAGTTTTTTCTGTTAGCTCTTTAGTTATAAAATGAACACGCATGTATTGTTTCTACTTTTTTATGGTTCAATAATCTCATGTTTTTGTGTTGTCTAATTCTGGTTACTATCTTTTGCATAAGCAAATTAATAGCAATCACCACCAAATAAGAAACAGTAAACTGAGCAGGTTTCTGTTTTGTAAATGTAATATCGTATCACTAATTTGGAACAAACAATTGTAACTTATAATAAATGACACAAACGCTTTCTAAGCAGAATATTTTTTTTTGTATTATTTAACTTATGAACATTTCTGTTGCAAATCAACCACTCTTAAAGGCAACAAGATGCAAACTTCAGAGTTTGTTTCTGAGAATGATTGATTTGCAACCGAAATGTACACTAGGTCAATTGTACACAAATATTGAGGGTAGATTGCTTGTATTATTTGTTAATATTTTACCCTAAAGTTTTGTTGTAATGTAAGATTATGTACGCTGTCGGTTGCTCAACTGACAAACTGCGATCCTGCCAGTACAGCAAGTAGAAAAAAATAACCTGAAAGAACATGTGTTTATTTTTTTATAGTTTAATGACGCATCCTATGTCATACTGTCTTGCCGTGTAGTACACCTCTGGACACTATTGATTACACAACTATAACTAATTACACCCCGTGCAGAATAGCAATAATGACCAAGAGGGAACCGGTAAACTGGACGTTTGTGTATTTTTTGTATCATATTAAATCCTAACGTGGCCGTGGCCATGCTGTCGTGTTGTACACGTCAGGACATTGTTGATTGCACGACTATGACAAACTACATTCTCTACCGCTGATTGTGGATAACTATCCCCCGGACTCGACTCGCCTATGGACAAATTTATGGTTGCAGAATTAACACCAGATTCGTCACTGTCTTGCCGTCCGCGCACGAATCGCCTGCCCGTGTTTCTGTTCTGCCCTTCCTCTCACGACTCAATGGCCAAGGAATTTCAAAGTCGTTACCATTTATTAGAGACTCGGACGTGTAATTCCCACTGGTTTTGTAATTTCCAGGATTCCAGGATAGTTATACAAGTGCTAATGCATCGGGAATTGAGACAACATTTAAAATTCGCTTTTAAATGTTTTATAACCTACAATAATAATATAATTATTATAATGTTATTATTGTAGGTTATAAAATACTGAAGCGTTTACGTTTCAAAGATTAATATTTTCAAGTACTCATTTTTTTCGAGGAAGTTGCATCTACGCTAAAGGTTCTACGGCTTCAGCACAACCCAGTTCGGTTTCTAATGCAATATGCTTACATACTACACCACATATCTATGGTCGCTGTCTGGTTCGATTGAGTTGAGTTGTGTTATTTTTAAAAAGTAATGTTATGCCACTTAAACTTTAAAAAATTCTTATTGTATTATCTATTCGTAAATGATGTCTTCAATGAAAAAACGCGTTAAATTTCAACTATGATTTATTTTTGTGCAGTTATTTGCTTCCCTTTTCGACGTGAGCTATTGTTTTACACACGTGTACACTTGAATACCACACACACGCACACGCATGCACGCGCGCGCACATACACACTTCAAAGAAAGGCTATTCATTGCACAATCATTGAATGAGAAAATAGTTGAACATGGTTAATTCCAATCACTCCAACAAAATTTAAATAACAAAACTGCAATGCTTGGCGATGTTATCTTTTCATAAGCATGTTGAACTTGTCTAAATTCTAAGAAAGGTGTTTAGTTAATGAAATAACACATATGAAGTATGTTAATTCAAATCTTCAAGTTTTCACTCCCATCGTATATTTTTAATCTCCCCTAACGTTAATATATTTATTTAATTACAACATATCTATTCTATTTACATTTACATTTTGTTGCAGGTAAATCAATTTTTCTTGGGAAAAGTACTTACTGTTATTGGGGCGAGTTGTATTACTAGTCGTTCATTTTCATGTTATCGACTCATCTCGTCTTTTATCAGCTAATAAACGTTTATTTTATCACATCACATAAAATGTGTTACGAATCAGAGTAGTACATATTGCAGCGTTGCCGTTGATTAAAAATGTTTTTCACTATAAATGTAGTTTAGCTGGTAGTTGAGACATGGCTTCAGACCGCCGTCAGATAAGGAGACCCATTTAGGCGTTACGTTTTGGTATTATTCGAACATTTTAGATTCCACGTTAAATACTCGCTAACGTTAGCGTAACCGTATACGTGTGCACGTTCTGCGAATGTTAGAAGAGGAAGATAAAGAAGACATTTTTGTAATAAAAGCGGATGTTTTATTTTAATGCTTAAATTAGTGATGGTTATTTCAATTTGACTGTAATAGCTGGTGAATGACAAGGAAAGGATTCTGAATTAGATAGGGTTGAACAGCCCATAGTCTAGGCTACGTGTGCAGCGTATCGTATCTATAATAGACGTACTCTTTATTGGGTACAAAATAAGGTATTTATAACGAGGAGAGCATACACAACCGCTATACATTGAAGAACAGAAATAAGGATGAGAAATGTAGACAGGATTCATTTCAGGATTAAGGAAGGGACAAAATGACCCTCAGTATGAAGGCTACGCCCACACTCAGCGCCGGCAACTTGTACGCTCAATGTAGCATATTTCGTTTCCAGCGACAAATGTGTTAACCATGTTACCTTATGCAGCCGGGCACACTCGGCGATTCTGTCGCGGGGTAACGACTCCCACACTGTTTTGTCATTACATCTGGCAAATAATAGCATTAGCAGAAAATCCTTTGCTTGTAATTATTGTAGTGATAACTAGTTTGCGTCCGTTACGAAATGTTTGTGTGTTTATCCTCCTTACAAATGGAGGATTGACACTGTGGAGTGGAAAAGGATTTTTGCATTATTTGCAGAACATTTTTTAAATCACAAAAGATATAAACAAATGGCTAAGCCTGAATTGTTTCCAGAACAAGCTGGAGTAATTTTTATAACGTTTGAGAAATAATTTGCCAATATTTTCCCTCTTTTGTAGGAAATTTAACAGAAATAAATAACGCAATTTTCGTAAAAACCCTTCATTACTTATGAGCAATAAGTATGCAACAATAATCTTATGTACACACAATTAAGTACAATATGTTCCATATTGATCAAACAATCAAAATATATATGGTACTTATGGGGTAATACGTAAAATAAAGAATTACATAATTTCACCTTTTTAATAAATTACTAGTGACTATATCACAGTAAACCAAATTAGTTGTTTTCCTTAAAAATGTTATTTGCATACACTTCATTACAATGAATCGTTTATGTGTAATTTTTACTTTTAACTTTTTTAGTTTTAATAAATACTTTTTACCTACACCAATAAAACTCTTTTGGTTTAAAATAATGTTTGATATCTCCTTTAACTTATTATTAGCTAGTTATTATGTAGCTAGTATTAATTAGTTACAGCTAATAATTCATCAAACGAAAATAAGAAAAGACATTTTCTTCATTATTTCTCTGAAATCACATCAAGGTGTGAAACTGACCTTCAGATAACCTCACAAAGCTCATATGATTAGTAATTTCCCTTCTTCTTCAAATAAGATCTGACCGAAAGAGCAATTAAGACATTGTCACTAGCCGAAACTATCCTACCTTGGATATTTTCCCATAAATGTTTCAAGTTAATGACTGTTGTTTTATTTTAGTAAAAAAAATTGTAAAAAAGTGGAAATCATTAGAAAATGTTTTTTGAAATGGAAATGAGAAATTCGAAAATACCTATCAGCAGTAGCCGAAACATGAAAAATAAGTATGCTTCAATCGACTGTTGTTTCTCTCCACTGTTCTGCCGACTGTGGACTGAGTCCAAGTGCGGAGAATTTTGGTTGGGTCGTTTACCTAAAGTTAACTTCCTACCGGGATATAATAGTGCCTACCCTATCTGGTTAAATAGTAAAAACCAATCGGAACAATATTTCTTATTAACCATATTTTTAAAACTGAACGCAAAGAAACCACGTGGATGGTTCTTTTTGCTTGGAACAGTTGTTTTTACTATTTACTGTCATCATTCAACGTTAAAGGTCTTGCAACAGTATTTTGCTTTTATTGTCCACAGATAATTCTCCAGATAATAGCATCATACTCGCTCTTGCATGATACATATTTGTAACTAATGATGTTCTGAAAAATCCTCAGAATTTGCCTGTGGCATTGTCAGATATTTCACTGAAGTCCTTACAAAAACAAGCGGAAGATGCTTGTTTACGTTAATTTATAACATCTTCTCTGTAAATTATGTTTGAAGTATATGCCCTTGATTGTATATTCTTATAAGTAGTTTTGGTCAGTTCTCTGTTGTGTGAGAGCGCGCCCTCAGCAGCTAACAAGCAACAGCATGGCCTGGAATGGCTTTGGCATTATGATCGGAGGATTTATTGTAAGCGGTAAGGTTACAACCAATATCGTGACCGCCTTAGACACTGGGTGATATCGCGTGTGTGAAGTCCGTCTTTAGATAAGGAAGATATCAACCCAGCCAGGCATTAATAAGAACTTCTTCTTTACAGAATATTTATTGCTCATTATAGACTATTATATCAAGAAAGTTTAGACGTGGAGGGATAAACGCTCGCTTTTTAATCCACGTTTAATTCGCTTGACAAATTTTCTTGGTGCGTTTAATTAAAACGTATTTCCTTTATTATTTATCAACAAAATG
>JBAIZL010000009.1:35641584-35749084 GCA_036971475.1 Prosapia bicincta | reverse complement strand
TAAACCACAGTATATTGTGGTAGTTTCTTTTTTAAATTTATTGTAATTTATTGTTATTTTTTATTTGTGATGAGCTTAGAACTATTTACAAATATTGTCATAAATGTTAGCAGTCTCCAGTTTGAACATAGTCTAAATCTTGTAAGTAGGTGAGAGTGCAAAAGACCCGTTATGTCTCCAGTTTCTTCGTACTTGTTGATCGTTTTATTATTTATGTCGGCCAGTTTCATGTATGTGCATTTCTACTACTGCTTCCATGGTTTAATTGCATCTCCATGTTTTCGCAGGGTGGATTATCCGCTTCAGTTCTGGAACAACTAATCAGTTATTTGATGTTAGGATTAGGTCTTCGAAGGGTGCTGTTCAGTCTGTTGTACCATCCTTCAGCCGCCATGTCGAGCCAATCTTGTTTTGATAGTCCAAACACAGATGCATACAAGATATCTTCCAAACAACATTAGTTTAAGTGCATATAATTTTGTTAACGAAGATAAAGGCCTTTTTATAAGTAGACATAGATTCAACCACTCGATTAACTTATTTAAGGGGGTCCAAATGTCACTGGGCGCCACTAACGCGACATGCTTCCATTACCCAGTTTGCTCCCATTAGGCTCCGCAGTGTTTACGAGACAGTTTCATGCAGAACTTAAAACCTTACATACATGTATAACATTATTTCCAACAAGATAGGTAGTGTGCTACTCTTTTCTTCCTTGCTTATAACTGCTTCGGGTAAGCTACCTTTCGCGTGCATTGCCACAATTAACAATTGGTGGGTTGTAACTTTGTGAGCCAAAATTATTTCCAGTTTAAAAACCAGGGGAGTTTAATGATTAGGCTTATATCTTCACCTTAAATATAAAGGACTCGTCTTACCATATCTCTCATAGATTTCTTGGTGGGAGAAAAACCAGATATTTGGGATAACTTTTAGGCTAAAACTAAACCTTGATATAAACACACATAGCCTATATAACGCTAGAGTACAAATCGGGTTATTGGAGCACTGTATGGATTCTAACGTACCCCAGTATAGCGTACCGATGTGTATTATCCCGCATTTTATTAAGTATAGACCTAATCGGAATTTCAGTATTCCACCAATGGTCTTTAAGTCATTGTTATTCATTTTTAGCAAAAAAAAGAAAATCCTAACTATAACACAGCTTTAACTCGTTCCAAAGCTAGTGGTTCGTACGTCCGTATTTATAAATATAATCTGTTTTTTTTTACAAAATTTATTACAATAATATTCTGAAATTTCCTTCTTGCTAGCTCATGAAAGTTTTCATCGTGATAGTTGTTTTCCTAAGGGGCAATAAATTTACAAGTGTAAACCTACAGGAAGAAGAAATTTATACAAATGTCATAATGTTTTATATTTTTGTTCCATTTTCAAAGGAAGTATTTTTTTGTAATTTAAGTATTTAGTTTAAGTGATTTGTCTGAGTAAATGCAGTGCGTTGTTATTAACCCAATACTTATTTTGGTTAGTTTTTTTTATTTAGTTGTAATGTTCTGGAACAATTAGGGGAAAAGTAATATTTTGAAAATGTGTTTAAAGGGTGCACAAATTTCTATATTCCAGTGATTCCTTATACTTCCTAGAAATTTGGTCTCAAAAAGAAAGTATTGAAGTGGTTTACAAAATTAATTTTCTTTATCCAAATGCGCCATTACCGATGATACGGTAATGCTGTATCGTGGTAATGTACAATAGTCTTCCACACACCTTCATCAGTCGATTGAAGCGGACGTCAGAAAACAATTTATCCCCTATGATTTATCCCAGTGTGTAGCGATAGTCCAACGTCGATAGTGTTAAGGAGGTGGAAAGATAATTATTGTAAAAACAGTGCGATATCACGTGAGCGAGTCACGCACGGCCTCGTCTTGTTGGAAACACGAAGCCAAATCACCATTTTCACGTTTTGTTTGAAAACTATTTAATTGGTTTTTAGTTTCAGAATTAATAAGTAGCTTCATTGCTCACGTCTAGAAAGGCTACTTTTGCCAGTAAATAATCATTAGTAGGCTTGTTTGTCCTCTGGTCGGGTTTCATTTGGTTTGTGTTTGGCATTTTGATATTTAAATAAACGTTTACGTAACCGCTGGATTTATTTTTTGTTTTATCGAAAATAATCTTCTAGAACGAATTCATTTAGATTTACAGTCTAACCTGAAACCGGTTCCGACAGTAAATACAGAGGAAAAGGTAACAGTAGAAACTCACTAATTTATCACATTCGAGAGGGGGATGAGTTACAAATAGTAGTGTATGCCTATAAAGTCTAACCTGAAACCGGTTCCGACAAAGGGGGGTGAGTTTCAAATAGTAGTGTATGCCTATAAAGTCTAATCTGAGACCTGTTCCGACAGTAAATACAGAGGAAAAGGTAACAGTAGAAACTCACTAATTTATCACATTCGAGAGGGGGATGAGTTACAAATAGTAGTCTATGCCTATAAAGTCTAACCTGAAACCGGTTCCGACAGAGGGGGGTGAGTTACAAATAGTAGTGTATGCCTATAAAGTCTAACCTGAAACCTGTTCCGACAGTAAATACAAAGGAAAAGGTAACAGTAGAAAATCACTAATTTATCGCATTCGAGAGGGGGGTGAGTTACAAATAGTAGTGTATGCCTATAAAGTCTAACCTGAAACCGGTTCCGACAGTAAATACAAAGGAAAAGGTAACAGTAGAAAATCACTAATTTATCGCATTCGAGAGGGGGGTGAGTTACAAATAGTAGTGTATGCCTATAAAGTCTAACCTGAAACCGGTTCCGACAGAGGGGGGTGAGTTACAAATAGTAGTGTATGCCTATAAAGTCTAACCTGAAACCTGTTCCGACAGTAAATACAAAGGAAAAGGTAACAGTAGAAAATCACTAATTTATCGCATTCGAGAGGGGGGTGAGTTACAAATAGTAGTGTATGCCTATAAAGTCTAACGTGAAACCGGTTCCGACAGTAAATACAAAGGAAAAGGTAACAGTAGAAACTCAATAATTAAAAAAAAAACAGTCAAAAAATAACTAGAAACTGGATACTAATGACTTGTCTAAGATCTCTTTCTTACATTCAAAAATTGAAATAGATTAGGACCTAGAAATCAGATGGTAAAATCAAATAAATTGGTCGAGTTGTAATATAGATTAAAATGAAAAAGTTCTGTAAAATTAAAAAAAATTTAAAATATAAAACACAAAAATTACCGAGGCTACAAGCTGACTTTAAACACGTCAAAATGATAGCGCAACATACCTTTATCATTTTGAGACTCTAAAGACTGGAAAAATGTGATGGAAATCAGGTTTAGTATAGGCTATAAAGTTTTAAAGGAATTCCAGCCCTGAGGAACTAAGCGACATGTCTGTTTAGCTCAGAGGTAAACTCATTAATGTAGCTCAATGATTTTAAAAGATCCATGTTCACCTAAACGTTGTACGCATTTTTCGCCTGTCACAATGTTCTGACGTCATAGCTTACCCTCATCTGTCAAAACATAATTCTGTACGCATCTTTCGCAATATTCCTGGTGTACGAATATTTCGTTGTACGCATGTTTCCTGTATTCGTTCAGTGACGATTTGTTAAAACAGGAAGACATTTTGCAGGAAATAGCCTTCAGTAACTTTGCAGGGATTTTAGGCTACTATCAAAAGGTTTTTTTTTCTTTCTGTGTATTCCTGAAAAACGTGAACAAAACATTTACTATTGGGTAAGAGAAAAACATTACTTATATTATTTTTTTAACTGTAACTATATGTAGAGAGAAGCAAAATGCAATATGGCGGCACAAGGATACGCACCAATCAATGGGTTGTACATTACCATTCTTTTTCTAATTGTTTGTTTATCCTAATTACCTCTTCCACCATTACTGTTGGCCGGAAATGCCCCGCCCTCAAAATGTGATAGGCAAATTCACACACTTCCTTCATTTCCGCCATTCCTTCATTTCCGGTTCACCGTATAAGAGTGCAAATAGATTGTCTTTAATTATTACTTGTTGAAACATATCACTTCCTTAGCAATGGCCGTCCGTTTTTTTTTTCAGAGGGCTATTAAAAATAATCTGTATAGGGTCTGTTGTAATTAAGAAATACGTCTGCGCGTTCCTTATCTGTCCTGAGTTTTTACCTTCACCTGAACTAGAACCAAAAACAGCTTACATTGTGTTGTCTTACTGTCATCTTCAGAACCAGAGCGCGTTAGTTATCGAGATTCGCACTATAACAACTTCACCCAAAATTGTATTACACGGCTGTCCAGAACTAAATTGTAGCATTTCCATGACCTCACATTCTATGTCTACCAGATCTGACGTCTTGGCGCCTAGCCATTTTCCTGATTGCTTTACCATATTGCTTACACGTTCTCTTGTTAAAAAAAAAAGTAGTTGAAAATTAACGGCGCTCCTCGTTCTGCTCTAGCATTTGACTACTAGCCTAACTGAAAACATTATACAATACAAATATCGTCTCTCTCGTAATCGCGTCTCTTTCTTTGCAGAAGCAGAGCAACTCATTTAAAGATCATGTCTACATCAAACTATTACAGTATTATCATTTAGTTAATTAGAGCTGTTTACACTTTAAACACGACACTGATGTTATCTGAAGTGTTGGGTTTTGACCTCGCACTGCAGCCCAGTCCAGCCTAGCGATCTCAAGGTCAGAGATACAGGTAAATCTCACGCACTGTACCTACTTCATTTACCAATCCTTACAGCGTTTGAGGGATAGTTTCTGGTTTCCCTGCTCTCCATTACTGTCGTTCTTAGACTTATAGGCCATATACCATAAGATACAAATTAAAATACAATGGAAAATTAACGCAGTAATACTATCAAAACACTAAACAGTAATAGAGTATTGTACATTATTTTATGGAACTATTAGATAACATGAACTATAATATAATCAACTGTTTGTTTACGCTGATGACCTGCACTATGGGTGAAATGGAAAAATAGTATGCTAAGCAGTTACAGAAGAAAACAGACTTTGGTCGTATGTTTAGAGGGTTTGGTCAGGGAAGTTCAAATCCAAATGAACTCTAAAATGTATGTCCTTACACGGAGAAAATGTTGCTACGAGTATGTCTTTAAAATAATTGTCTTTGGGATGGTCCATAGTTACTAACTCATAATTCTCCCACTTCACTGGTTTGCGTTGTGCCTTTACTAATATAGCCTACAACCTCAAATAGGTATGCTAGCGACAAAAATACAAGCTCATCCATCTCACTAACAGATTTTCCTATCAGTTAAAATTTATCTTGCGCATTACAACTTGAAATGTTAGGTCTATATCATTTTTCTTGTGAAAGTATGCATGAATAAATAAATTGTTTTCAATATATAAATATATATATATATATGGGGGGGGGGCTATGTATCACTTATATCCACATCTGGGCGTGGGCATATTATCTAGTTGCATACAAGTAGGCCTATTTCAAATGTGTAGAGAATCATTGAAAAGGGTTTAAAAAAATGGTCAAAACGTGACATTAAATGTTCAGATTTCAAATCTAAAACGTAATAATTGGAGATCGGCAATACTGTATTGTAGGCCTATTTTGTTTAGTGCTGTCATAGTAAATACTGATGTAAAAACAAAATAAAGTAAAATTCATAAAATTATATTATTATGGAGCCTATAGCAGTTTCGCCGGTATCTGAATTGTAAAATTAATTTTACACCTTGATTAATTAGAGCACGGGCCGGAGGTGTTTTCGTAACAATGGCTTCCACTTAGCGCAAACATAATGAGATAAGTCCAGCAACGCTGATCGAAGCAGAGGCGTCTTGGAGCTGTTTGCCTCTATCAGCAATCGAGATCCGTAACAGCGTGTAGAATAAATATTTAAAATTAAGCTAATTGCTTTTTCCTGCGGCAGCATGTCTATCACGTCCTTATTAACACGTTCCAACTTGGGTGCATTAGCTACAGAATAATTTCAAAATGGCGTCAAGCCATGTGGAGAAAATCCAAGAATAACACAAAAGTAAACAGTCGGCGCTAGCAAGAGTGTGAGTAATTAAGGAACGCGTATAATTGTAATGATAAAGCCAGCTCCCCCGAGACTAGTCACTTTTAACGTTAATTTCCCTTATCTACCCTAAGCTAACTTTATTTCCACCCTTAAGATTTTGTCGCTGAAAATAATTACTTGAACGTGTTGAAATCAAATCCGAGATTATTGTAATGGATGTTGGCAAAGTGTTTGTATAGAGGGATGTCGGGGAGGTACGTCTTGTGTTCCATGTTAGATAAATATTTGGGTCGGTTACACCTTCATTTCACGTTATTTGAATGTTTTGCCAAGATAAATTGTAATGAAAAAAATTTTATGAGAATAATAATTATATTAGATTTAGAATCTTTATTGCTACACAGTTACGTTTCATTTAGTCTTGCGTTGCTCTTTGATTATTTTTATTCCTCTAGTAGTAAACAGTGTATCTGAAAGACGTCTGCGCATTTTCAAAATGAAAAACGGACACTAGTTTTCCTACTATCTCTTTAAGATCGGGTGATCGAACGTATGGCATTAATTCTCTAGTGTGGTAAGATGACTTTCCCATCACTAAGCCTAATTACTTCAAACACCGTCTCGTAAGTTGAACAACTCAAACTAGTGACAATCGTTTCTTCCCCAGGTTTAACTATAGTAAGGTGTCTGAGATTTCTAGAGCCAATGACTTCAACATCATCTTCAGACTTACACAATCCAAATTAGTGACAATTGTTTCTTCCCCTCAGGTTTAAACCTAGGGGGAACCTAGGGAAACCTAATTACTTCAAACACCGTCTCGTAAGTTGAACAACTCAAACTAGTGACAATGGTTTCTTCCCCAGGTTTAACTATAGTAAGGTGTCTGAGATTTCTAGAGCCAATGACTTCAACATCATCTTCAGACTTACACAATCCAAATTAGTGACAATTGTTTCTTCCTCAGATTTAACTATGGTAAGGTATCTGAGCTTTCTAGAGCCAATGACTTCAACATCATCTTCAAACTTACACAATCCAAATTAGTGACAATTGTTTCTTCCCCTCAGGTTTAAACCTAGGGGGAACCTAGGGAAACCTAATTACTTCAAACACCGTCTCGTAAGTTGAACAACTCAAACTAGTGACAATGGTTTCTTCCCCAGGTTTAACTATAGTAAGGTTTCTGAGATTTCTAGAGCCATTTACCTCAAACATCATATTCAAACTTACACAATCCAAATTAGTGACAATGGTTTCTTCCTCAGATTTAACTATGGTAAGGTTTCTGAGATTTCTAGAGCCAATGACTTCAAACGTACACAATCCAAATTAGTGACAATGGTTTCTTCCTCAGATTTAACTATGGTAAGGTTTCTGAGATTTCTAGAGCCAATGACTTCAAACTTACACAATCCAAATTAGTGACAATGGTTTCTTCCTCAGATTTAACTATGGTAAGGTTTCTGAGATTTCTAGAGCCAATGACTTCAAACGTACACAATCCAAATTAGTGACAATGGTTTCTTCCTCAGATTTAACTATGGTAAGGTTTCTGAGATTTCTAGAGCCAATGACTTCAAACTTACACAATCCAAATTAGTGACAATGGTTTCTTCCTCAGATTTAACTATGGTAAGGTTTCTGAGATTTCTAGAGCCAATGACTTCAAACTTACACAATCCAAATTAGTGACAATGGTTTCTTCCTCAGATTTAACTATGGTAAGGTTTCTGAGATTTCTAGAGCCAATGACTTCAAACGTACACAATCCAAATTAGTGACAATGGTTTCTTCCTCAGATTTAACTATGGTAAGGTTTCTGAGATTTCTAGAGCCAATGACTTCAAACTTACACAATCCAAATTAGTGACAATGGTTTCTTCCTCAGATTTAACTATGGTAAGGTTTCTGAGATTTCTAGAGCCAATGACTTCAAACGTACACAATCCAAATTAGTGACAATGGTTTCTTCCTCAGATTTAACTATGGTAAGGTTTCTGAGATTTCTAGAGCCAATGACTTCAAACGTACACAATCCAAATTAGTGACAATGGTTTCTTCCTCAGATTTAACTATGGTAAGGTTTCTGAGATTTCTAGAGCCAATGACTTCAAACTTACACAATCCAAATTAGTGACAATGGTTTCTTCCTCAGATTTAACTATGGTAAGGTTTCTGAGATTTCTAGAGCCAATGACTTCAAACGTACACAATCCAAATTAGTGACAATGGTTTCTTCCCCAGGTTTAAATGACTTCAAACATCATATTCAAAATTACACAATTCAAATTATGTGACAATTGTTTCTTCCCCAGGTTTAACTATGTGTGAGGTGTCTTTGACATCACTGGTCCCAGTGGCTTCAAAAATTCTCTCCAAGGTTGGGCGATTGAAGGTTACATAAAATACAATATCTTTATTCGGGTCGTATAATCTACATTTAGGTTAACCTATAGGCATATGATGTTAATTTATAATTGACAATTACTTTTTTCGCATGGTCAGTGGGTTATTTAATTTAGCTGACGTAGGTTCTTGGACAATTAGGACAAATCCTCTGTTCAAGAAAATTGTATCAGAAGTATGGATGTCCTTGTTTATTCTATTCTTTGAAGTTTCCTGTGAATATCCTCTGCAACGGCATCTAACTGAAGCACCCCTAATTTTATCTTATTCTTTATAACAAATTTGATAAAACCAACTGAAAATTATCATCTCTGGATAGTGGCACTACCGTATATTCTTCCATCTGTCCCAAGTTCGGACGACGCTGTAACTCCTCTCTGGCTGCTAATGAATGCATATTTGACACTTAATAATTGTTACTTTTTCATAACAGTTTTTTAAAATTGTCAATGTATATCCGTGTCAGTGTATAATTATACACATACACGAGCTAGCATACATAAAAGTGTATTCCAAGTAGACTCCTTTAGGCTGAATAACGCAAACCTTTAAAATCCTCAAGTTATTCCTTTCCTTAAAGTGTGTAGTCAGTGTATAATTATACACATACACGAGCTAGCATACATAAAAGTGTATTCCAAGTAGACTCCTTTAGGCTGAATAACGCAAAACTTTAAAATCCTCAAGTTATTCCTTTCCTTAAAGTGTGTAATGTGGAGATTCTATTTGTTGTTTTGTTTAACTTCAAAGTTTCCTACTAGAGATATTTTACTACTGCTGCCTAGATATTCGATTCTAAGGTCATTTCGTCTCAAAGGGAAAGGAAATTGAGGAACTGAAAAATCTACTCAATGAATATCAATCATTTCCTTCCCGAAGCGTAGAGGTGGAGTTGTAGGCAGGATGAAAGAGCGGGATCTCGGGACCTACTGAAAGTTTTTTTTAGGAGGCCCATCTGAAAACGGCTTTTAAGTAGGTGAAGACACAGATAGGACGAATGGCGCTAGGGGTGGATCCTGCCAAATTATCGACCCCTGAAAAAGAGGGCTAATTTGAACTCGGATGTATATAAAACGTTGACTTTTATGTAGACATTTGAATTTGAGACGAATCTTCTTACGGTGCAATATATAAAAACTAGTTTGCGTAAACATTCTCTTTCTCTTTTTACCCCTCCCCCACCTCTCTTTCTCGTTCTCTCTCTCTCTCTCTCTCTCTCTATATATATATATATATATATATATATATATATATATATATATATATATATATATATATATATATAGGCCTGTATATATATTTTTTTTGAATTTTCTCGAAGACTTTCCTAAGCCAAACGTGGCCTGTATATATATTTTTTTTGAATTTTCTCGAAGACTTTCCTAAGCCAAACGTGGGGTAGGTTAACGCAAATATTGTTTTTTTTGTCTCCACTTAGAGGTTTTTTGGAGGTTTTGTTTAATCGTTTTAAATTCAATTCCCTGTATACTCAGAAGCATTGTATATATAAATAATATTCGAGCTGGCTTGTGAGTGAAAGTTATAATTAAATAATAAAAATATATACAACTCACAAATATACAATTTTGTAAAAAAAAAAAAAAAAAAAAATTGTATATTTGTGAGTTGTATATATTTTTATTATTTAATTATTGTATATATGTTTAAATTATTGGATAAAGTTGGCCTATAATTTCATAAAACAGCTGAATTTATAGCTCGTTTACTTTCTGTAACGTACATTAGCGGCAATTTAAATTATTATTTTCTCTGTGAGGGTATAGGGGGGGGGGTATAATGAAGTCTCAAGTGGCCAAATCGCTTTCCTAAAGTAGTCATTCTGGTAATAGAGATACGTTTATTACTATTTCATAGGCCAAGGAATTGTGGTTATTATTGTTTAAACACCACTTAGTCCGTAATGTAACAAACGCCCTTCTCAATTTTGATATTTTTATACCATAAGTGACACATTTTGGGCTAAGCAAGGCAGTCATTGTATTGGTATTGTGTGAGCTAAATAAATCTCAAAGGAAATGTTGTTAAAATTGTTTCAGTATTTATATCGATAGCAGATTGCAATGTTGTTTATATTTGTGGGTTAATAGGTATTAATCCAAAAAGTGCCAGTCTTTCTTTAAAGCATTATTGTGTAGCATTGCATGTGCGGGCAGAGATTTCAGTATCGATTATCTAGACCACCTTTTATTTTTATAATAAAAGGTTTTAGCTTACCTAAATCGAACAGATCTGTCCCAATAATTATGACTCCTTATACCATGACATTGTTGAATTGCCTTTACTTGAGTCGTACGATACTCGAATAAGGCAATGTAGAGGTATAAGGTTATAGCTTCAGCCCCAATAAAAGTGTAAGAGTCGTTCTCCAGAACTGTAGGAGCTCTGCTCGATAGTTATCCTCTGGCAGTGATTAATCTTGTATTTCTGTATCGTCTCAAGTTGTTGGCGGAACTCCGTAACCGTTCTCTTTCTATATATTTGTTACTTACGATAGGTTAGGATGCCATAAAAATACCTGTTAACCTGGCAAGTAGGAACGACAGATGGTTTCTGCTAGCTTCTCTGAACGCCCGAGCAAATTGATAGATTCTTTTCTATAATCTGTGGCTAATGTTTACTAAAGATATTCTGGCCATTTTTTGCACCGATAACGGAATGTCTAAATTCCCTTGTCAGAAGATAACTCTCCATCTGTATAGCAGTTTGAAGCAAGATTCATCGCTAACGTGACATGTGTTTCTTATTCGTGTTTGTCATCTTAGGCCTATTTGTTGCTGGTAATTTAACTACGCAACAGGGCTGTACGATTAATAAGCCGTAGGAGGTAAATTGCGTCGGTATCTGACTCTAATCTATGTAGACTAATAGCGGCGTTATGTTTTATTGACATGTGTTGCAATAACGCGGATACAAGACATGTTTAGTACAGATAACATTGTTACATTATAATGGCAGTATGGCTCATGTCAGATTGGCTTACAACGTTATTTAAGCTTTAGTCCCTTGCGCAGGCGTGGACTGACTCATAATCTCCTGGCGCTGTTTTCCTATTTACGGTAGTTTGTTGTAACAGTAGAAATCTATTTTCCGACATGCCTTCTGGTAATTTGGGCGCAGTTGTATCGCTAGTAGGACATTTCAAATGGGCGGCCGCACTTTAGTAGTGTACAATATATAGGTAAAAGTGAATTGTTTTAATCTTAGATGGGTGTAAGTATATCGTTCAACTCTTTCACAAACTGCGGTCTTGTAAAATAAAATCACCAGTAAACATTCTGTGCTGTATCTATATTTGCTCCCAAAGGAATCATAGACTCACCAGAACCAGTTCATATATATATATATATAATATGTGTGTGTGTGTGTGTGTGTGTGCGCGCGCGCGCGCGTGCGTGTATGTAAAAACATAGAACAGAAAAAGTTCTTTCTACGCTTGCGTTAGAAATCGGTAACGTGATAAAGGTTCGTAGCAAATTAGTCTTTATAATAAATAATTATTCCAGTTTCGATAACACTTATGGCTAAAGAATATTATTAATTTCATAATAAGCTATTATTATAAAAATGGTTTATTAATTAATATAAGTAGTTATTCTTCCAACAAGAACAATTCCGGAGTCAACTGCGAATATTACGCTTGCAAAATTACGTTTTGAAAATCATATGTTCCAGACTAAGCTTCACTAGCACTATCTGTTATTAAAACGTTTAGACGATTACGAGGGTATGCCGAGGGCATTTTCAAATTAAAAATTAAAATTTTAATTTTTATTTACAATAAAAGACGAATTAACTTAAGTAAAAGTCTAATTTAATAGAAAGTCCTAATTTAATAATATATTGTCGATTTTTAACCCAAAGTTCTTGAGGGTTGGGGGGGGGGCGATCGCCCCCCCTCCTTGGATACGCGCCTGCAGTATATCCTGCATTACTAACCAAACGGCTAATCTATATCTACTTCAAGAATCCTTTTTCCCAGTTGATTGGTATTTCCTATGTAGGCTATGTGTAACAAGCCTAGCAGGAGT
This sequence comes from Prosapia bicincta, assembly GCA_036971475.1. NCBI lineage: Eukaryota > Metazoa > Arthropoda > Insecta > Hemiptera > Cercopidae > Prosapia > Prosapia bicincta. The sequence continues at coordinate 35,736,616 of JBAIZL010000009.1, read as the reverse complement.
GATTGGTTCCTAAACTGTTTTACCACAGAGTAAGGTCATTTTCGAGAAGGCGTCACCTCATTTATGAGTTAGCCTATATGCGTATTCGCCTTATATCATCCACTTTTAGGGCTATGGCTAAAACGTAGAAAGTTCCCATTAAGAAAAACACTAGATGTTATTGACCATCTACGGATGGGTGAGAGCTTTCAGGGAGTGGATATTGTGAACGTGTGCTAGGAAAGATATGGTCAAACTGCGCAAGGTCGTTCTCGGAATTCAAGAACCACACCAACTAATTTGTGAAAGTGTGGAGATGGTTAAGTTAAGGGTAGTGTCGAACTGCGCAGCCTACAAATCGTATCGTATGGCAATCATTTAAAGTAAAAGTAAACAATGTGAAATAAAAGTTATAACATACAATGAACGTTAAAGTACTTGAAAAGAGAAGCTGTCAATGAAAATTGAAATACAGTTTTAAAATTATATTAAATATTTTTGGTAGGTTAGACTGATTAAATGTTTTTGGTAGGTTAGACTGATTAAATATTTTTAGGTTAGAGTGTTTAAATGTTTTTAGTAGTTTAGGCTGATAAAATGTTTTTAGTAGGTTAGGCTGATAAAATGTTTTTAGTAGGTTAGACTGATTAAATGTTTTTAGTAGGCTAGACTGATTAAATGTTTTTAGTAGGTTAGACTCTTTAAATGTTTTTAGTAGGTTAGACTGATTAAATGTTTTTAGTAGGTTAGACTCTTTAAATGTTTTTACGTAATAACGAATGGAAAGTTGTTATAATTGCAGCTTTATTTTCAAAATAATTATCAATGAAAATGTAACATGCAATTTATGGTCAAATTCCTTCTCGTCATAATAAATAGCTTAAACTGTCAGCTAATAGTAAACTTGTTATAAATGTTTGAAATAAAAATTTTTGCAGACCTTACCATTTACAATCTAATACTCTCTTCCTCAGAGTGGACTAGAAGATAGGATCAACCTCGTATAATTGTCCAAAAGTGTAATTGCGCAGCTCGACCATAGTACTGGAAATAATCACCTTACTAAATTCTTGATAACTTGCGCAGTTCCACTGTGTCCGATACGTAAGGGATTGGTTAGAATCTGCCCGAGTACGTTAGCTAGATTGTGCTCCGGACTTGGTCCTTGCATCTAGAATAAACATGTCTTGGCCTTGAGTTGCACTTGCCTCCGACTAAGCGAGTTTATTCGTTCAGTTAGGATAAGTGTAAGGCCTATGTTCCTTATAACGTTGGAGATGGCCTGGCTTAGATTCAAAAGTTCTTAGACACGGGCTCATTAGTTTTTAATTGTTTGCTGTACCTGTGCCTAAACTATAAAATATTTGGACAGGTGAAGATGAGTTTGTCGGTAATTGAAACCAGCTGTTACTACGATAAAGATCTGTACAGTAGAATGGAAAAGAAGTGTTGCGCTATCTATCCCCACAAACCTGGAACGATTCGGAACAAAGTTACAAAAGAGTAGACCGTCAGTGGTCCGAAGTGTTCTCTTATACACCCTTACTGGAAAACGAATTTTTTGGTATATTCTACACATAGAATGTATTTGATCCTCTCGTGTAGGCCTACTTTAATGTGGAAATGTAGGATACTCTAAATCCATTGATTAATATTATAATTTTATTATTGTTATTATTATTATTTGTTGTTGTTTTGAGGAGCTTGCTCACTAGTCTGTGTTGCATCATTCGCTGCCTTTACAAATTTTTTCAATATTTTCTTATTGATTGTATTATATAGGGCTTTAAGCCTAACCCGTTTACAATGACCAGCCAAAGTTTGTAATGCTTTATGATTACTGTTTGATTTTGCAATCTTGTACTATTGAGTTTAGTAAATTTCTACACCCTCATTAATGAGGTTGTAGAAGACCTAAACGGTAGAACTGACTACAAAAACGTTTTTGGTAAAGATAAAAAGGTTTCTGTGTGCGCCCCGGCTACTTGGGGCCCTACGGATCTCGGTGTACTATACGATGTAGTAGTTAGCAGTCGAATGGTTAAAGTAGTTATTTAAGTGGAAAAAGCTACTCCGCTACAAATAGGCCTACTGTCCTGTCTTAGTTGTTTACATGGTACGTTTGTTTAATAACAAAGTAAAATTATTGTGGCGACTCATGTAAACTACCTGAGTCACACCTAAACCATATTGTCTACCTGTTATTTTTAGTTTTAAAAATTGTCTAAAATATTCCGAAAGATGTTTGTACCGTATCAAGTACTGTAGTAAAAAAAATTTATCCATAAAACTTTTCTTAAATCTTTACTGAAAAAAAGCATTCAGCCAATTTTCTTTAGGGACACTAAAAAATATTTTCACCTCAAGAGAGCTTGAGTTAAAAACGTTTTGGAACCCCAGGTGTAGTGTAACACAAATTGGTGTAGTATATCACAAATTGGTATAGTGTAACACAAGTTGGTATAGTGTAACACAAGCTGGTGTAGTGTAATACAAGATGGTGTAGTGTAACACAAGTGATTGTGGAAGAGTAGGTATCCAAATTTTCTTTCCAAATACAGAATCTAGAAGACGGAACAAGTTACTCGAGAAAATGTAAAGAAACCCAGTCCCTGGTCTCACAGTCAAGTAAAAATAGGCCTACATGGAGTTTGGAAGTTTTATTAAGGTAGAAGGATCGTTGCGACCATTAAACCATAGAAATACTTGAACGTCCCAGGTATAAATAATTTAATTAGGAAATAAAAAGGGGTAAACTATTTGGTCTTATGCTAGGCCTACATATTTCTGTCATTGAGTAAACACCATTTGCCATGATGTTCATAAAGAATGTAATAGGACTACCTATCTATTTGTTGAGAAAACTGTTTGAATAACTTATTACTTATTATTAAACTAGTTTTGTACTTATATATAAGAGATCACATTATCATCACAAAGTGTTAGGTCTACTGGTCTACGCAAGGTATTATCTTGGCTACGAATTTAATAGGCCAGGAAGTAAAATCTCCCTTTAATGTAATAACTATAGCCTGATAGGTTTGTTTTTCCTATCCCAACATCATGAACGTGAACCACTAAATTTTACTCTTTCTTATTTAAAAACTTCTCTTATACCTCATAAGTTTCAATATGATCTGTATCAGTTATAGTCTAAGCTGGTGAAATGTTTTCTATGATGATAGGTTATATCATTTACTAACTATAACGTTTTTTTTTTATCAACTTGGAAAACAGCTGATCTGTAAATCACAGCCTATGCGTACATTGGGTACAAATATAATTAGGCTATATTTCAGTAGGCCTATGGCGTGTCCGTTCCTAGACGTAATGTTTAATTCATGAAACACACATGTAGCTTTATTTTTGTTTAAAAATAAATGTTCTATAAGCTGGGCTAAACCAAAGAGGATTTCATTAAGGCTTATATTTAACCTATAGGCCTATAGGCTAAATATTGGTGAATAAATAGGCCTCTGTATTATTCTGCATAACTGTCCGAGATTGCGCTGTGAGTTTTTTTTTAGAAGAAATAATTATTTTTAATCTCAGTTATAGGTTTTACAATATTTTGTTCAATCTCTCGTTTGCACCCCTTATTTTTTTGTTTCGTAGATTATTTTATGAAGTATTATTGTTGGTTTTGTTTGTTGTGTAATAGATTCGTGTTATTTAATAAACTTAACTAATTTTCACGCAGTGGGATTGGTTTTATGAGAATAATTTTTCATAATTAATATGAAGAACGACAGCACACAGGGGATAAGAAAACTATAGCCCGTGGTTGTGGGCGCCGCTCTTAAAACAATGTTCTGAAACGTAAAAGTTTTTTTTTCTTAAATTTCGTCGGGCTTCAAAACTAAACAAATAAAGAAGGAAATTAAAAGATAATTTGAAGTTCCCCCACTTTGAAGGCCGGTCTCGAGTGTGACCGCCTCTTCACCTGGGCTCCGCCCCCCGCACCTGCCCCTCCATTATTACACGCTACTCGAACACTTTGCCCCGAACTGATACCATGTAGTGTTACTACTAACTATTACTATTACAAAATGAATGACTGTCGTAACACTTTAACCGTAGATTAGCTTGGAATGTAATCTGTGATCGTTTAGTGGTAACACGAGTTCATTATGCGAATAGATTCATTGTCTATAAAACTTTTATGGTTGTGTGTTTGTTATTAGTTGAGTAGGATGTTTTTATTATAAACAGTTTAATAATTTCCAATTAAACGTTTGCACGTCTGAAGGGAATTTTTCATCGTCCATTCATTTTAGGTAAATTAGGAACATTCTAAATTAGGATTACATTTTTTATAATTATTATGTGACATCCCAAAATCAAGCTGATTGTAATAAGCCAACCCCTTAGCCGTTTTAGTCAGGAAGAAGGGGTCTATGAGGTTCGTGCTTTAATAGCACATAATGTTACCGTTTCCTGTTGGTAAGCGGCCCTTCATTTCACATGCTTTATTTCACATGCTATTATGGTTTAATACTTTTACAATGATTCTTTGATCGTACCTTGAATGTTTTTTAAATGCAGAAGGTATTGTTACGATTTTATTGCAGTCTTTTATGGGATTACATTTCTCTACATCTGCTTTGGATAAGCTTAAGCCCCTGGTCAAATGTTATTTTGTTTTTTTTGTGTTTTTCTACGATAGCAAACAAGAATTTCATTTTAAAAAAAACTAATAAAATAGTACTGTAAAGTTCTTCACCCAGTTGATTTTATGAATATGAATATTTGGCCTGTGTAAAAGATAACTTGTTCAACTAGCAGTTTTATAGCTTAAATTCTTATATTTACCTTCCCATGAAATGGAAATTTTTAGAGAAAAGCGCTCATATTCAACGAAGAAATACGTTTTACAATGTAAGAGAGAAACCGCTAACAAAATATCATTTTGATGCTCCAATCCAGATATGAAACCAAAACAAACACAAACTCTATAAAAAAAAGTGTTATTTTTAATTTCACAGGCAATTTTAGCGTGAATATGTGTGAAAAGTTGACATGAAATTGCGCCATTTGGTTTTCTTTACAGAGTTAGGGGCCTATTTATAAATGGGATAACTCAGTACTTTACAAAAAGTACATTAGTCGCTGTTCTGGCAGAATGGTGCGTAATCCTATAGAAAAGAGAGCTTTCTGTTATGCAGATAGAGACCTTAACTTCATTGCTGCTTCTTTATATAGTTTTATATGTAGGCCTAGACTAAATATCCCGTGGTAGAGAATGTAGTGGGATCTGGCATCACATTCCCAGGGTCACGTACCTGAAATATACACGGGTTGTAAAGAGGTTTCTACACGTCACTCTCCTCTGGAAATAGTGGGAAATTGTATGAGTAAGGACTGATCTCCTGAAATAGATTTGTTCTCGTCAGCAGTGAAGATTTTTTATCAATTCCCCGGCATTAAACTAATAAAAATTACAAAATGAAAGTAACACAGGCATAACAAATATCGTTTACAAGTTGATTACTATAGTTATTAATGTAGCAACCTCTAAAAATGTCAACCGTGATGCCGAAACGCTTCAGGCTATTAAAAAAGAGAATAGAAAATACTTCTAAAATTAGGAATAAATCAGAAGGACGTCGAAAGTGTTTTCAGAAAATCTTTTAATTTATATCGGCTGGAATAAATCAATGAAATTCGTGAAGAAGTTTAAGGAAAACAAGAGTAATAATATGTTGATCATGTTACAGACCATGTTATACCGTAGGAGAACTTAAGCCATGTTACTGTAAGGTAACCTTCTTCTTTCTTATCCCTAGGTCCTTAGACCAACTTCATGAGATCATATTCTTTTAGAAGTCTTATTACTTCTGCTGGTTCCTTGTAGATGAATTCCGGGGTAAGTCCAATGCATGACAAAATGTGGGCTGGTGAGGCTGGTTCTTGGTTGCATCTTGTACATGTTGGATATATCTTCCAATGGTCTGTGATTTTCATAGGTTTTGTATGGCTGCTTTTTAATCTTGCTAAAGATGTCTGTGAAATTCTGTCAAGTTGACAGTTGATAGATGCACCAAGTTGGTGTTCATTGTACCATTCATGTTGCGGAGGTTGTTTTCATTTTTCTTCTTTTTCTTGTTTAAATTTGGAATATACTTCTAAATAGGTTAGGGTTTCTTTGTGGAAATTACTATTATTACAGCCTTCTTTTGCTAAGTTGTCTGACTTTTCATTTCCTGGGATATTGACATGTGATGGAATCCATTGTAGGTGTATTTGTGATGATTTGGAAATGCTTTCTAACTTTTTTATTGTATTTATGGATATATTATCAGTTATTTCATTATAATTCTGTAAATGTTGGATTGAGCTTTTACTGTCGGTTAGAATCCATAGTTGTTCTGGTTTCTGGTATTCTTCAAATTTATACAAAGCCTCTTCAATAGCAGAAAGTTCAGCTGTGAAGTTTGATGAGTTGTCTTGATTTCTTAATTTAATTTCCTCTTTTTACTCTTGTGATACAATATACACTCCATTACCCGTTTTTTCACTCGCTTGTCTGCTTCCATCTGTGTCAATTTTTATTGCTTGCTGTGGGATGGAGTTGATTACTTCCAGTGCCAATTTTTTAAAATATTAATGGGTTGTTCTCCTTTTTGTTTACCGGATCATGTAGAGTAGTATGGTAAGGTAACCTAGGTCATGTTACCGCTGGATAACGTAGACCGTGCTACCGTAGGGGAATGTAGACCATGTTGCCGTAGTGGAATGTAAGCCATATTACCGTACGGTAACGTAGGCCATGTTACCGCAGGAGAGCGTAGACCATGCTACCTTAGGCGAACGTAGATTATGCTTCCATAGGAGAATGTAGGTCATGTTGCCGTAGATGAACATGGGCCATGTTACAGGCTACCATTATTCGGCGTAGGATGTCTCACGGGAAACAAGAAAGGTCTGGTCCAGAAATACTAAGGAAAGCGATTAAACCTGGTCAAAGTAAAAGAGAAGCGCAATACTAACGTTGGGTATTAGAAGCACTCCCATCTGTGCCACCGTTAGAGAGCAGAAGGCCCTGACTGCGGTAAGTAGTAGATTTACCTTAGCCAGGAATGTTACACTTCCTAATGATCACTTCTCTGCCTTACTGGATAGGCACCACACCTTGCAAACCCCTTTACAGGGTAAGTAAATTCCTCGACGTATGTTTCTTTATACCTTGGTAAATTGACATTTTGCAGCTAACTATAATTTTCTTTTGATAGTTAGTATATTTTAAAATGTTGTTATTTCTTTAATTATGCTATGTCTTTGGTGACCATTTGGCCCCAAAATGTAGCGTTTTTTGTCTAGCTTTCAATTGGTGAGAAATTGGTTCCCGAATGAAGCGTTTTCTGTCTAGCATTCAACTGGTGAACAATTGACCCCGGAATGAAGCACTTTTAGTCTAGCTTCCAATTGTTGACCATTTGGCTCCGAAATGAAGCATTTGTTGTCTAGCTTCCGATTGGTGAGCAATTGGCCCCGGAATGAAGCATTTGTTGTCTAGCTTCCGATTGGTGAGCAATTGGCCCCGGAATGAAGCATTTGTTGTCTAGCTTTCGATTGGTGAGCAATTGGCCCCGGAATGAAGCATTTGTTGTCTAGCTTCCGATTGGTGAGCAATTGGCCCCGGAATGAAGCGTTTTTGTCTAGCTTCCGATTGGTGAGCAATTGGCCCCGGAATGAAGCGTTTTTGTCTAGTTTCCAATTGGTAAGCAATTTGCCTCGGAATGAAGCGTTTTTTGTCTAAAATACGTCGTGATGTGAAGTACGTGAAATATACACAGCACACTGTGTTACCTCTAACTGTAGCCTATAGGACCTGAGGGAATAGAAGCGGAATTCTCTGTGCTAGGACTATTCCTACGCTAGGTTTTACGGCAACAATAAAACCGCGCAATACTTCCTGAGCGCTCAGCACAGCTGCCACGGGTGGAGAGCGGAGGCATTCTGTCGTACTGTGGAAAGCGGGTAATTATTGTCTTAAAATACGTCGTGATGTGATGTACGTGAAATAAACACAGCACAATGTGTTACCTCTAACTGTAGCCTATAGGACCTGAGGGAATAGAAGCGGAATTCTCTGTACTAGGACTATTCCTACGCTAGGTTTTACGGCAACAATAAAACCGCGCAATACTTCCTGAGCGCTCAGCACAGCTGCCATGGGTGGAGAGCAGAGGCATTCTGTCTTACTGTGGAAAGCGGGTAATTATTGTCTTAAAATACGTCGTGATGTGAAGTACGTGAAATAAACACAGCACACTGTGTTACCTCTAACTGTAGCCTATAGAACCTGAGGGAATAGAAGCGGAATTCTCTGTACTAGGACTATTCCTACGCTAGGTTTTACGGCAACAATAAAACTGTGCAATACTTCCTGAGCGCTCAGCACAGCTGCCACGGGTGGAGAGCGGAGGCATTCTGTCGTACTGTGGAAAGCGGGTAATTATTGTCTTAAAATACGTCGTGATGTGAAGTACGTGAAATATACACAGCACACTGTGTTACCTCTAACTGTAGCCTATAGGACCTGAGGGAATAGAAGCGGAATTCTCTGTACTAGGACTATTCCTACGCTAGGTTTTACGGCAACAATAAAACCGCGCAATACTTCCTGAGCGCTCAGCACAGCTGCCACGGGTGGAGAGCGGAGGCATTCTGTCGTACTGTGGAAAGCGGGTAATTATTGTCTTAAAATACGTCGTGATGTGAAGTACGTGAAATAAACACAGCACACTGTGTTACCTCTAACTGTAGCCTATAGGACCTGAGGGAATAGAAGCGGAATTCTCTGTACTAGGACTATTCCTACGCGAGGTTTTACGGCAACAATAAAACCGCGCAATACTTCCTGAGCGCTCAGCACAGCTGCCACGGGTGGAGAGCGGAGGCATTGTGTCTTACTGTGGAAAGCGGGTAATTATTGTCTTAAAATACGTCGTGATGTGAAGTACGTGAAATAAACACAGCACAATGTGTTACCTCTAACTGTAGCCTATAGGACCTGAGGGAATAGAAGCGGAATTCTCTGTACTAGGACTATTCCTACGCGAGGTTTTACGGCAACAATAAAACCGCGCAATACTTCCTGAGCGCTCAGCACAGCTGCCACGGGTGGAGAGCGGAGGCATTGTGTCTTACTGTGGAAAGCGGGTAATTATTGTCTTAAAATACGTCGTGATGTGAAGTACGTGAAATATACACAGCACACTGTGTTACCTCTAACTGTAGCCTATAGAACCTGAGGGAATAGAAGCGGAATTCTCTGTGCTAGGACTATTCCTACGCTAGGTTTTACGGCAACAATAAAACCGCGCAATACTTCCTGAGCGCTCAGCACAGCTGCCACGGGTGGAGAGCGGAGGCATTGTGTCTTACTGTGGAAAGCGGGTAATTATTGTCTTAAAATACGTCGTGATGTGAAGTACGTGAAATAAACACAGCACAATGTGTTACCTCTAACTGTAGCCTATAGGACCTGAGGGAATAGAAGCGGAATTCTCTGTACTAGGACTATTCCTACGCTAGGTTTTACGGCAACAATAAAACCGCGCAATACTTCCTGAGCGCTCAGCACAGCTGCCACGGGTGGAGAGCGGAGGCATTCTGTCGTACTGTGGAAAGCGGGTAATTATTGTCTTAAAATACGTCGTGATGTGATGTACGAACACATGCCTGAGAGAATTGCTGAAAATTAATGCTGATCAGAAGAATATTACGGGCGAATGAATACATTCGAATATTTGGGGAAATAAATAAGATATTTAGTGTTTTTTTGTCGTTTTCAAAAGATAAGAGAGATTATAGAAATCTAATTAGTGCTTATTGTTATAAACTTTAAATCCCAAAACTGCAAAACAGTTCAACAACGTGGTTCTTAGTTGGTCTTAAGAGAATCTCAGCGCCTTAACTGTTACTGACAAGTTTTTTCCTGTTTTACAAAAGAAAAGAAAATCATATAGGTCTAAGTTTTTCACTCGCATATGAGTAGAAAAACATTGCATTTTTCTCTCAGTTTAGCAGTCATGGGAGCAGAGAGGGAGATTTGGAGGTTTACCCGGTCTTAACAATTTTAAAATTTTTAATCTTTTATGGGCTAAATATTACTTTGAAGTGGTAAATGTTGCAAGGTCGGTGCGGCAGTATCTCTGAAGGCGTTTCGCTGTCAACTTTAGGTGATTCGGTGCGTAATGTAATGTTCTAGGAATGGTTAACTAAGGCTTTAGGCTACTCTTTTTATAGGCGTGTTTTTACAGTGAGTGTTACTACCTCATTCCGTGGTGGTGTCAAACTCTCATAAAGAAATTAAAGTATAATTCAACAAAATTGTTAAACTTAGACCTGTATTAAATATATGGTTATAGTGTTGGCAAAAAACTTCAATGTGCATAGCATATTTTGGCCATGATCCCTTATTTAAGAAATAAAAGTTACACAGAGCGCCTAAAGACTCTAGTTATGGCTTTATGCATTATCACATAAATCACTCATTTTGTCAGTTTTTACAACTATTCGTTGAGCTTAGCTTGTGAGGCTATGTTAATACAAAAAAGTGAACAAAACTCACAAATTAATTATTTATTAACTCAGACGCATTTCAGTGACAGTCATCATCATCATCAGTGAGTGTTGCTATTACAAACTTGTAAGCTATTACAGAGTTGTAAGTTAGAGTTTGTAGTATCCACAATCACTGATGATGATGACTTTGTCATTAAAACTCGTCTGCGTTGTAAGAGTTTTGTGTGCGTCTTTTATTTGTATTTTGTCAAATTATATGGTTTAAAAATTGAGCATTTTTCTGGTGCTATTTAATTGTCAGAATTTTTTATTAGGGGTAATTTAGCTTCCATTCTTCTCGGAATGATAATAACTAAACCACCACCACATAGAATTTTTGGATATGTTAATATAGGGAAGATATAGGTAAAATTTTATGGCACTTTGCTATTAAATAGAAATTGTGTATTCGGCGTCTATAAAACATCAGGCACTGTCGTCATCCCTCATCGGGAACATGAATCGTGGCAATCCTTGGACAATCCTATTAGTTCGCTTCTGTAAAAATCCTATTTACATTTTTTGCTTTTTATATTATACATTAAAATATATTAATAAGTAACGGAAAAAAGAGACAACTCTGTGTCAGCGGAAGTCCAAGGGTCGATGTTTTTGAAAATGACCTGCGAGCACTTCCACCCACCCCTCGTCCACGTCCTCTCCCTAAGGCCCGCAGCCCCTAAGTAACAGCTTCTAAAATTTTACCTATATCTTAACGTGACCCCGGTAAAGAAAGGAACAGTATGCTTCCCTAAGCTGGTTCGTTTCTGAGTCCTTCCCGCAACAGGAAATAATGGATTAGTGTAAAAACGTTTATGTAAAGATTATTCTAAAATAGGAGCGTAAGATATCCTTTGATTGTTGGTATTAAAGCTTGAGAGCAAGGAGCAGCTATTCCGTGCAGTAATGAACCCGAGGGACATAGTCCCGTGCGGTAATGGATCGAAAACACATGCGTGACACTTACCATAACCCGTCGAGTAAGCGGTAGTTATATATTGACTCCACATACAAACTAGCTCCCATCGCGTGAGAATATCTCTTGTATTTACCTTACACGTGTTTACTTCCGTCGGGATTGAGCCATCATAACGCCGACACCGACCTCCCAAGCGTCACTTGTTACTCACCACGAATATAGTTCGATTCGTAGCCTATTGGAAAGGAAATGCCCATGGCTACTGCGCGATTGTGGGGGGGTAGATTTGGGTTGTCACTGAGCGAAGCGGCAAAATATGATGGATTTGAAAACTATGATCAGGACATGGGTACCGGGGACTTCAGTGTATATCCGTGCCAGGGTACAGCCGGGGACATCACCGTTCAGTGCCAATGTCGGGGATTGAAAATGTTTAGATTGCTGCTTAGAAATGCGTATCTCTTCCAAGGGCCTAATCATGGATTCCCGAAACTAGTAGCTATTACGACTCATAATTAACTATTTAGTGCTGCTAATAAATAATTTATCACTTACTAATTCTTTTTAAAAGTAATTCTTATTTAATCTCTTAAAACTACCGTATTCCAAGATTCTACTGTTTTAGAAGTAGGTAACGTTTATATTTACCTAACAATGTAATCTTAATAAAGTTAAGACATATGTTTCGTCTAACGTTACTAACAATTTATTAATTCTTTTAAATTTCAATTTACTATCTTTATTCTCAGTTTGGGCCCTTTACCGGATAAGTACTTTGTTACAAAATAATTATTGTATATCTGTTTTATTCTCTTTAAAATCATTGTAATTTATATTTTAAATATTGTATTTTATGTTATTCTTGACATTATTCCTTTACACAGTGCTTTGTAATAATATATTTTGTAATTATCGATTATCCGGACACCGTTTATATTCGACAAAAGCATTATATATGGCGATGTAGTATAAATGTACGGGCTAAGCAATAATATTTTTTATAATTATGCTATCCGACAGTCGTTAATGTTATACAAACGTTTTTCTGATTATGTATTATAGTATACGTCCCTTCTAAGAAATAATATTTGTTGTAATTATCGGTTATCCGGACGCCGGTTATAATGGAAAAAAGTATTGTATCTGTAGTGGCAATAATACTTTTTGTAATTATCAGTTATCCGGACGCCGATCATATTGGAAAAAAAGTATTGTATCTGTAGTGGCAATAATACTTTTTGTAATTATCGATTATCCGGACGCCGGTCATATTGGAAAAAGATCTATATCTGGAGTTGTAGTATTATATCAGGAGTGGTAATATTATTTTTTGTAATTATCGGTTATCCGGACGCCGGTCATATTGGAAAAAGGCCTGTATCTGGAGTTGTAGTATTATATCTGGAGTGGTAATAATACTTTATGTAATTACCGGTTATCCGAACGCCGGTAATATTGGAACAAAGGTTTATATGGAGTTGTAGTATTATATCTGGAGTGGTAATAATACTTTATGTAATTATCGGTTATCCAGACGCCGGTCATATTGGAACAAAGGTTTATATATGGAGTTGTAGTATTATATCTGGAGTGGTAATAATACTTTATGTAATTATCGGTTATCCGGACGCCGGTCATATTGGAACAAAGGTTTATATGGAGTTGTAGTATTATATCTGGTGTGGTAATAATACTTTATGTAATTATCGGTTATCCGGACGCCGGTCATATTGGAACAAAGGTTTATATGGAGTTGTAGTATTATATCTGGTGTGGTAATAATACTTTATGTAATTATCAGTTATCCGGACGCCGGTCATATTGGAACAAAGGTTTATATGGAGTTGTAGTATTATATCTGGAGTGGTAATAATACTTTATGTAATTATCGGTTATCCGGACGCCGGTCATATTGGAACAAAGGTTTATAAATGGAGTTGTAGTATTATATCTGGTGTGGTAATAATACTTTATGTAATTATCGGTTATCCGGACGCCGGTCATATTGGAACAAAGGTTTATATATGGAGTTGTAGTATTATATCTGGAGTGGTAATAATACTTTATGTAATTATCGGTTATCCGGACGCCGGTCATATTGGAACAAAGGTTTATAAATGGAGTTGTAGTATTATATCTGGTGTGGTAATAATACTTTATGTAATTATCGGTTATCCGGACGCCGGTCATATTGGAGCAAAGGTTTATAAATGGAGTTGTAGTATTATATCTAGTGTGGTAATAATACTTTATGTAATTATCGGTTATCCGGACACCATTAATATTGTAGAAAAACATTATACCTGATGATAAAAAAAAGTCTTCGGAAATAAAGAAGTAAAAAGAAAATATTAAAACTTGGTGCTGATGCCCAAACTTTGGAAAAAACCTGAAAACAAACACAAGTCTCCTATAGGCCCTATACTCAGGGTTTCCTTTAATAACACAATGCTATATTACCCTACATTAAAAGATAGCTACTGTCAAAAACAAAATAAAGTTGATTAATGTATACCAATGGGGAGTCAGCATTGTTTTTTGCAACATAGATAATTTCTGAGTAACCGATAATTGCCATATTTTTATACCTAGAACTGCGTCAGACAGTGTAGTCAGAGTTTTGTATATTATGTCACCGCAAGAACGTTTAAAATTACACATTTGGAAGATTAATCTTTCAAGCCTGAGAAATCTTTCCATCTAATGAATAAGTGTAGTCATGTTGTTTAAGCCATCTGTAGATAATACTTCCATTCTAGGCGGAAATCTTCAATGAATCATCGGCGATGCAGCGCACAGATAGGGATGATTTATCTGTGATGGATGCGTTTCTTCGCCTTGATTCCGTTCACGCTGCTTAGGCCGAACTTGGCGTAAGGCTAGCGAAAACCCAAACGCTAAAGCGATTACCTCCATAATAAGACATAAATTATATAGCTTTTAGGATGCGCGTTATTTACGAGCGGTAATGAAATGCGTGAAAAGTACAAGAAGCAAGTCGAATGCCCCATGTGGTCCCCACTTCCGAGACTGTCTTGTCATTTGTCACCGGCGAGGGCGACACTGACTTGGCGATGCGATGGGGTTACAGTTAGGCTTTGGTCAGGTATATATATAACGGAATTCATTTCTATTATATTTTGTGCTCTAATGATATTTGTAGCTATTTCTTGTGGTGTTCTGTTTTATGTTCAACATTTATAATTAAAGTTACGACATATTGTAGACCAATAGAAAGGGCATTTTTCACTTCAGGATATGCGTGTATTAAGACAATAACCTAAGAAGAATTTGCTGGATGTAAAGTCTGTACACAGCTTTGTATTGCATCGCTATTTTGATTAATTTTTTTCTCTTCTACTAGTTTTCAGTGCCTGAAACGTAATGTTATTAGTGTGTTAGAGTCAGACACTTTTTGTTGTCTTAGACTCTTTGTGGCTTGTATGAGTTTTCCTATAATTCAAAAGGTGTAGACCCCGGGTCTCCAGATCTACGGCCCGCGTTCCACATCCGGTCCGCGGAAAGCTAGTATACTGAAAAAAAATATTTGGTAATATATTTATTTTTAAATAAAGTGAACATTGATAGTAAAGTTATATTTAATGAATATATCTCTTAATATTTAATGAAATAATGAAATTCTCACCTGATGATGATTGAATATCTTGCTTATAGCAAATAAACTAAATCGTATTTTCAGTGTACTTATTTTGGCTTATCTCCTTCGACTTATAGGCTACATTTTTACCATTTAATATGAGTACAGTACTCGTCTCTCACTTCCCCCTTCTTTTCTCTATAAGTGAAAAGTAAACCACCTGTAAACAAGTAAAAAACTAAGAAAATCTCAAAAACCACCGCTGAGGTCGTGATTAGAAAAAACGTCGTGGGTGTATGAGGGGGGGGGCCTAGAAATATTGCCGGCCCTCCTTTTCTCCAAAAGTTTTCGATGTGGCCCTTGAGTAAAAAAAGGTTGGAGATCTCTGGTGTAGACTATAACAAGTGCAGTTTTGGTGCATTAGTTTTGACACCATCGTTTTTTTTATTTGCAGGTCTATTTGAAGGCTCGATTATTTTCTAATTACACTAACTCTATGTAGCTTTCGTTTTTGGGGTTTTTAATTTTAGTTGTAATTTTAAGATTTAATTGATTTCGATGATTAAAATTTTTTTCCTATCAATTTTCTATTTTGGTATTCTAATAGAAATTTTGTTTATGTAATACTAAAAAACCTGTGGCTGGCGTCTTGTAGTTTAAAGGCGATCGGGCAGTAATTGTTAGATACGGTCACAACACTCACTGGGGTTTAAGGTATGGGAGATCAGTTTGATAGCTTTTTATCGTATTGATAGCTAGGAACGTTTGCAGTTAGCGTGAGTTGAAGCAGGTGCCATACATAGTTAAATTGTGTAAAATGAATGGCAGGAATGAGTGAAACCCGCCGGGGTAGAATGTAGGTAGGGCCTGTGAGTTACAATTAACACCGCATTCTAAACAATTGAAATAATATGGTCATGGTCATAGTAATATGACAACCGTAGGGTAGAAGTAAAAATGTGAAAAATATAGACTATTAAAACTCTTTTAATCTTTAGGTGTTTAATGTTTAACTGATTAAATATGTTTGTTTCTTTAAAAGTGTTAAACGAGACTAAAAGTTAAACATGTAAATAAAAATATATTATTCCTTGTCGCTGATTTGAATTAATTATAATAGAATCCATTAAAATTAATATTTTTCTTTACAAATAAATAATAGTCTATTAAATATAGTAATGTACGATACTGAAAGTAAATATGTACGACTAATATGCAGTCTACGAACGGTTGAATCAAAGCACTTAATTTAATCAAATATTTTGAAAAATATTTCTTTTTATATTATATTTCAAAAAGATTTAAATAATTTTCATATATACTGTGAGACGAAAACTGCTTCTAGGAAAATAGCAATAACCAACTGCATTATAAGCACCGGCTAGATTTTCAGAAAACTTCGGGATAATCCTTCCATGTTTAAATGACGCGAAGTGAATGTTTTTTTTTCTCTTTGTGAGCGTCAAAAAGTGTTAGACATGCCTGAAGACGTTTCACTTAAGAAATATGTTACCCCGATTAAGTGATAAAACTTACTCATTTTTATTGTTGGATTGTTTTTAAAGTAAATTTCGACGGGTAAAATTAAATCTAAATATTTGTCTAATGTATTTTATATTGTTTAAACTCTGAGTATATATTTTTTGTGAACAATTTAATCTCCATTTGAACATGTCTGACTTACTTTAGACGGGTGTTTTCATTGTGCATCTGATTAAACGACTCACTGGGGGCATGCTAAGTGTTTTATCGAAATGGACGCCTTTGCTCGGAAAGGTTAATGCGTGTAGGCTTCGCCAACGATAACATCTTACGTTTTGAGAAAGAAAGAAATGTTTGAATAAATCCTTAATTTCGTGCCTGTCACAACATCAATAATTGATCAATCAAACCTTTTAAAAATGGTAGCCGTCAGAGATGGAAGTCATGAATATGCGACCACCAGAGTGCGTTGCGAGATGGCCTGCCGGATACTGGGCGCTGAAGATCTGTAGATATGATGAGGCCCTGCCTCGTCAGACCAGTTTCGCCTCCTACGTCCTGAACGGTAGCTAAACATTTATTTCTTTTAAAATGCTCAACTCTGGGGATTTTCTGTTTCATTTCCTGGAGGTTCCGTAAGGAGTACTCACGATAAGCCTACAATGCGCCGCACCTTTTCTACAACTGTACGTTACATTCAATTTTAAAAATACATTTTATTAAGTTAGAATCCTAGGGATATATCCACAGGAGTTCTTTGGTTGTGGCGACAGGATAGGTTTCCCTGACATTTTGTTAAAATAAACAGGCATGCATACACTTTTTGGTTACTTTACTCAAGTGAGCATGCCTTCGCAAGCCTTCTATATTACGATACCTAATCCAATCGGTAACTCACAGCTTAAATTCGTATTTCACAATAAAATTCCCAAAACAACCATTACACCAAGCAATTAAAACTATGGCGGTTATGGCTATGTTTTTATGGTGTTTCCACCACTGACTGGAGTAACGTCAGACTTTTTTATCGCCGTAGCCTCTACACAAGCCTATAAATCAAGCCTGTCCTGTCGCTTGAGTTTGGGTGTGTGTTTATGTTTTGGCAGTGCTTTGCATCTTATGACCTCGCTATTTCGTGTATTAAATCTTTCAGTCTTGTTCTTGTGGGTTCGTATTGCCTGTTCGGGATTTTTTTTATTTAATACGTGCTCTCGTCTTTCAAATGCAATAAAGCAGGCGAAAATACTATTTAAAATTAAACCAGCGGATTTCTTCCTTCGCGCCAAATTTTAAAGCTTCTCGAGTTTCTGTATTTGTAAAGAGAATTTTAGCCTGTTTCAGCGGCACTGTTGGCATTATCAACAATAATTTATTAGACGCAAATTGTGCTTTCTCGCTTTCATTAAAACAAAGTGATAAAAAAAAAGAAATGGAAACATTGTGAAACATTGAATAGTTCAATAAAAGTTTCTAAATTAAACAAATGAAAATATTTCTATTTAGTATAATTTAACGCGTTTCAGCGTCAATAATGCATTTTCAAAGACCTCATAGCAAAAACAGTAACGACCAATTGTATTGTTTTTCACAACCGTTACAATTAAAACAGTTAACTCTAAACCTCACAACACATTAGTTTATTAAAACAAACACACTAGTATTGACGACTATATCGCCTTCATCAGTGCTTGGCTATTACCGGTTTATTTTAAATAGTCAAGCACTGATGAAGGCCACATCGTCGTCAAAACTAGTCTGGTTGTTTTAATAAACTCATGTGTAGAGAGATGGTTTAAATTTTTTCCGTTGTGAATTGTTCTCAGTAGGTAAAGTGTGGTTAATTTAATGTATTCTTTTTGTCTTGAAAAAAATATGAAAATTATAAATACGAACTTTTTGTGTGATGTAAACTAAATCGGCTGAAACCATGGATGCCGTGGTTGTTACGGATTCTTAGGTTAATCAAAAGCTCTCTGTAGCCAAATGATAACTTAGACAGGATCCTTACCTCTACTCTCTAGAATAGAAAGGTTGCATCGTTTCAACTCTAGAGTGATGCTGTCATGGCGTTATTCATTCTGCACTTTTGGCATTTCTCTCTTGGATAGCAGCATTTTTTGGTGCCTCCAACAGTTCTATCTGGAGTGTGATACCAAGTCCCCCGTGTCACATAAAGAGAGCCAAAGTAGGAGACTGTCCATGTGGGGCCGGTGACCAGTCAAGGCCTTATAGCTCGGACCTCTAGGGGTCTCGGCCATACTGGTAGCACGGGCTCGTGAGAGCCCAGCTTAGTCAATCCGGCAATGGTCTCACGAGCTGAAGAAGATGTCGTAGTAAGATATTCCCCCTTGAGAATCGAAATGATCAAGAGCAACCGAATGCTGTTACATTCTGCCTCCAACAGGTCAGCTGCAATTATTGTTATCTCCGGCCATATCCACCAGAATTAGTTTCTAGTCTAACTGTAAATCTTTGAGATATCTGCTGACGGATAATCGTCCTTGACTTTTTATCGTGTGGCAGACAGAAACATATTATTCATAACACCAGCTGTTAATTTTGTGTTTCCAGGTATAGCTCTATCGGCTCATTCTTTACAAAAGGGTTAAGTAATTTCTCCCTATGATAGTTTAATTTCTCCCTACTTAACTGTGGTAAACACAATGAAAGAGAGTGTACTTGCCCACGACCCTCATCCAGTGTTTTAATAGTTTCCTTCAATAGTAATCCTTCAATTTTTATTCAAATTCATTTTCAAACTTGTCACTATTGTAACAAAGAAAGCATCTTTACGACCTTGAAAGAAGTTTACTGTATCGTAATGGGATTTTCCAAAATAGGCCTAGTTCAAGTTCCGTTGCTTGTAAAATTTTTAAGAATTTAAAATTCAGTAATTTAAATTCTATTATCCTGTTACTATTATTAATACTAAGTTTATAATGTAAGTAATAATTTGTAAAAAAAATATATTACAAGAATGGATCACTTTACTACAACTGTCACTTATGTACCTTAGGCTTTATTCATTTCACTTTTTAATTACAGTTGTTCTTACACTGTAAGCTATATAACCAATTATACTATTTGATGATTATATGTTCACTGTTGGTTTCTAACGCAGTTGTTAGCATTTCAATTTTTAAGTGATACAGTTAGAACGCTAATTATTAACTTCAATGTTTAT
Organism: Prosapia bicincta; assembly: GCA_036971475.1. Lineage (NCBI taxonomy): Eukaryota > Metazoa > Arthropoda > Insecta > Hemiptera > Cercopidae > Prosapia > Prosapia bicincta. Next base: position 35,716,882 of record JBAIZL010000009.1, on the reverse strand, counting down.
TTTACAAGCTTTGAAATAGCTCGAACTTACGAAATATAAAGCTTACGAGAATTATAGCTCAGCAGCTGTTCCGTTGCCTACAGCTGATTAATCGCTTAATTTGGAACTACAATAAATATAACCCACTTTGTATAAAGGTAACAGTTGATTAAGTCACCAGCTGATTAATTATCTCGCTTAATTTGGAACTACAATAAATATAACCCACTTTGTATAAAGGTAACAGTTGATTAAGTCACCAGCTGATTAATTATCTCGCTTAATTTGGAACTACAATAAATATAACCCACTTTGTATAAAGGTAACAGTTGATTAAGTCACCAGCTGATTAATTATCTCGCTTAATTTGGAACTACAATAAATATAACCCACTTTGTATAAAGGTAACAGTTGATTAAGTCACCAGCTGATTAAGTATCTCGCTTAGTTTGGAACTACAATAAATATAACCCACTTTGTATAAAGGTAACAGTTGATTAAGTCATCAGCTGATTAAGTTTCTCGCTTAGTTTGGAACTACAATAAATATAACCCACTTTGTATAAAGGTAACAGTTGATTAAGTCATCAGCTGATTAAGTTTCTCGCTTAGTTTGGAACTACAATAAATATAACCCACTTTGTATAAAGGTAACAGTTGATTAAGTCACCAGCTGATTAAGTTTCTCGCTTAGTTTGGAACTACAATAAATATAACCCACTTTGTATAAAGGTAACAGTTGATTAAGTCACCAGCTGATTAAGTTTCTCGCTTAGTTTGGAACTACAATAAATATAACCCACTTTGTATAAAGGTAACAGTTGATTAAGTCACCAGCTGATTAAGTTTCTCGCTTAGTTTGGAACTACAATAAATATAACCCACTTTGTATAAAGGTAACAGTTGATTAAGTCACCAGCTGATTACGTTTCTCGCTTAGTTTGGAACTACAATAAATATAACCCACTTTGTATAAAGGTAACAGTTGATTAAGTCACCAGCTGATTAATTATCTCGCTTAATTTGGAACTACAATAAATATAACCCACTTTGTATAAAGGTAACAGTTGATTAAGTCATCAGCTGATTAAGTATCTCGCTTAATTTGGAACTACAATAAATATAACCCACTTTGTATAAAGGTAACAGTTGATTAAGTCACCAGCTGATTACGTTTCTCGCTTAGTTTGGAACTACAATAAATATAACCCACTTTGTATAAAGGTAACAGTTGATTAAGTCACCAGCTGATTACCCACTTTGTATAAAGGTAACAGTTGATTAAGTCATCAGCTGATTAAGTTTCTCGCTTAATTTGGAACTACAATAAATATAACCCACTTTGTATAAAGGTAACAGTTGATTAAGTCACCAGCTGATTAAGTTTCTCGCTTAGTTTGGAACTACAATAAATATAACCCACTTTGTATAAAGGTAACAATTGATTAAGTCACCAGCTGATTAAGTTTCTCACTTAGTTTGGAACTACAATAAATATAACCCACTTTGTATAAAGGTAACAGTTGATTAAGTCACCAGCTGATTAAGTTTCTAGCTTAATTTGGAACTACAATCAATTGCACAATGTAAAATATATTTAAATAATGTATACTAGGGATGGTCGATATTTTCTGTCACGGTGACTTGTCACTGATATTTGTTTGTCGCTGGTGGTGCCACTGACACAATATGGAAAATGACAATGTTCCAGTAACAATGGATTGATCGGAAGTTGCCTCTGTTGTGATTGAGTTACCTCTGTTGTAATTGGCAGTCACTGGATGAAACGGCTGCCATTGGTTGATTTGTCGCTGTCACTGGCTCTGCTCTCACCGCTCGGCTCACGACGCCAATTATTGTGCAGTGTCGTTGACTAAAAGGAAGAGAGGGGTCTCTGTTGTAATTAGGCAAAACTTAAAATTTACTGATAGTTTACCACTGCTGCCATTGGCATTCATACATGGCATTATATTCTGATTTATAAGTCACATGCAATCGTCTACAACCTGCTCTCCCTGTGCTCTTTTACTATTTCCTCCATAATAGATTCTATTAATAAAGAGATCCTTTTTGGTACAAAGTTCATCCAGTTTTAAGCTGTATTTAGCATTTCTCTTTCAACTATTATTTTTCTCGTCTCATCTTCACGTGTACCGTCACTTTTTCCTCCCTACACATTGCTTAAAATACATACGTCTTTGCCTTGCAACCGGGAGAGACTAAGTTTTTGTTCCTAATAACAAAACGCCATTTAGTATGGAGTAGGTTTTGTCTTACCCCTCTACCTCTCCCTCCATGTCTGTCTTTCTCTCTCACTCTCGCTTTCCATATTTTATTCGCTCACTTTCTCCCCCCCTCTCCATCCTTCTGGTTCTCTCCTATCCCTCTCTTCTTCCAGGTCAGTCTCTATTTCCCTCTATACAGTATATGATGTTTGACTATTATTTTTGTTTGTTACTATTTATTCGCATTATTCTTTTCGTTTCCTTTAATTTATAAAGCTGATGGCCCATAATTTCTCATTTTATCCATCTGTTGTAATGTTTCATTATTGAAAGGAACCATTCTCTTATAATTTCATATAAGCCTACATCTTTAAGTAATAAATTTCTAACTATGGGGAAATTGGCTCAGTTCCAAAGTGCTGGATTTCTAACCTTTAGTCATTCATTCCAAATCCGACCGAGACATCAACTTTTTAAAATTTAATAAATGAATACATATTTGCAAAAACTGTATTAAGATTAGTTGTCATCCCCTACATGTTAAAAAAAATATATTTGAACTTCATTTAATGATTAAAAACATATTTCATTAACGATTAAAAATTTGTACAACATACAAATGAGGAGAGTGTGAGCTAATAGGATATAAAAACTAATTAAAATTTATTTTAAAAAACTAAAAACTACATCAACTGAAATCGAATTAATAGACTATTTTGCTAGCATATCTATAGTTACATTGACACACTTCAAGCGGCTCCAGCAAATCAAGATCCCATCAGCTCTACAGCTGGCTCTCAGGATGTCATTGGGCATACTTAAGTACACTATGCCTTTGGACCTCGTCCTAAAGCAACGAATGAGCCGGGTATTATTGTATGTAAATGAGTATATATAATAACGCTAATCAAAGGCACCACCTCGGAAACGAGTTAGTTTGAAACATCTTTGTAAATGACGCTTTGGAGGGGAAGTGGAATTAAAAGATATAAACACATTCAAGTGGCAATACGGAGCAGATCACATGACCCTCACACAAGCTGATATTTGCAGCTATTGAATGCATGATGTGGATTCCGCGGCGTATCCAACAAACACGATTCCAAGCACCAAGTTAATAAGCAAGCTTATAACAACCAGGCCAAATCACGTGTTTGCGTTACGTATAGGCTGTTATTACTGGATGGGCCCGTCGTGGGCTTTGCATATCTTTAGTGCCCTCGTCTCAGATCGCCCGTTCCGAGTGCTCATGGTTACGGCCTGTTTTTCACTTTTTTATACTGTTCACAAATTGCTCTTGTCCAGTGCGGGAATGTGACACACAGACAGCTTGAGTTCGTTATTTGACCTTTTTTTCAATATTACGAAGTACAGCAACTTAAATACATAAAAGTACAGCAACAGTGAATATGGTTTACTCATATTTAGGCAAGTTCGGAATTTTATCAAAACAGTGTTCAGAACTATTTAACATTGTGCAAATATTTATAAGGTCCTTTAACAGGGAATAAATATTATCCATTGAGTTGCTTTCATTTCGTACCCTCGGATGATCCTAAATAAGCTCTGAAAGCCGAGCAAACATCACAATAAATTCAAACAGGTTAAACTAAGCAGAGTGACTGAATAGGAGCACTTAAACTGCGCTAAGTGGCTCGCCATCATTTATTCACGACAATATCATCTGTCGCTGTAAATATTTGAGAAAGGTGCTTGCACGAGTGCAAAGGGAATGCGAAATAAGTCGCCCCACTCAAACGGAATCGCTGAACAGTTACTTAAGGACTTGGCAACGACAATGTGAGCCCAATTCTTGTCAACGGCCAATTAAATAACGTCAGTAGCACTGGAGGAATGCCGTAGTGCAAAGTCAGAACCATGTATGCGCCACACGTTATGCAAAAGTACTGCTGTAGTACTTTACTATCAACCTTACTGCGCCATGAATGCGCCACACGTTATGCAAAAGTACTGCTGTAGTACTTTACTATCAACCTTACTGCGCCATGAATGCGCTACACGTTATGCAAAAGTAGTGCTGTAGTACTTTACTATCAACCTTAGTGCGCCATGAATGCGCCACACGTTATGCAAAAGTACTGCTGTAGTATTTTACTATCAACCTTACTGCGCCATGAATGCGCCACACGTTATGCAAAAGTACTGCTGTAGTACTTTACTATCAACCTTACTGCGCCATGAATGCGTCACACGTTATGCAAAAGTACTGCTGTAGTATTTTACTATCAACCTTACTGCGCCATGAATGCGCCACACGTTATGCAAAAGTACTGCTGTAGTACTTTACTATCAACCTTACTGCGCCATGAATGCCGATCTGAGGCATCACAAAGGCTTATTATACAAGAGGAGTACGGCTATAGTGTAAATACTAAACAACTCAACTTGTACATTAGTGAACAAGAGCCAGTCTGCGGAAGTTAAACTACAACAGGAATTCCTGAAAGGTCAGTACAAATTCGTAACCTTACTGCGCCACGACAAGCTACCTAATGCGTCACACATCAACCTGCAAAAGAACTGCAGTAGTTAAAACGCTGAAATTTACTGTGCCATGAAAAACTATCTAATGCGTCACACTTCAACTAGGAGAAGAACTGGTGTAGTTTAAACGATTGACCTTACTGTGCTATGAAAAACTATCTAATGCGTCACACTTCAACCAGGAAAAGAACTGCTGTAGTTTAAACGATGGACTTTGCTGTACCATGATAAATTATCTAATGGGTCACACATCAACCAGGATAAGAACTGCTGTAGTTTAAACGATGGACCTTACTGTGACATGAAAAACTATCTAATGCGTCACACTTCAACCAGGAAAGGAATTGCTATATTTTAAAAAATGGACCTTATTGTGCCATGAAAAACTATTTAATGCGTTACACTTCAACCAGGAAAAGAACTGCTGTAGTTTAAACGATGGACCTTGATGTGCCATGATAAATTATCTAATGGGTCACACATCAACCAGGAGAGGAACTGCTGTAGTTTAAATGATGGACCTTACTGTGCCATGATAAAGTATCTAATACGTCACACATCAACCAGGAGAAGAACTGCTGTAGTTTAAACGATGGCCCTTACTGTGCCATGATAAAGTATCTAATGCGTCACACATCAACCAGGAGAGGAACTGCTGTAGTTTTAATGATGGACCTTACTGTGCCATGATAAAGTATCTAATACGTCACACATCAACCAGGAGAAGAACTGACGTAGTTTAAACGATGGACCTTACTTTACCATGATAAAGTATCTAATGGGTCACCATCAAAAAGGAGAGGAACTGCTGTAGCTTAACGATGAACCTTACTGTGCCATGATAAAGTATCTAATGGATCACACTTCAACCAGGAGAGGAACTACTGTAGGTTAAACGATGGACTTTACTGTGCCATGATAAAATATCTAATGTGTCACACATCAACCAGGAGAAGAACTGCTGCAGTTTAAACGATGGACCTTAGTGTGCCGTGATAAAGTATGTAATGCGTCACACATCATCCAGGAAAAGAACTGCCGTAGTTTAAACGATGGACCTGACTGTGCCATGATAAAGTATCTAATGGGCCACACTTTAACCAGGAGAAGAACTACTGTAGTTTAAACGATGGACCTTACTGTGACATGATAAAGTATCTAATGGGTCACACTTCAACCAGAAGAGGAACTGCTGTAGTTTAAACGGTGGACCTTACTGTGCCATGATAGAGTATGTAATGCGTCACACTTCAACCAGGAGAAGAACTGCTACAGTTTAAACGATTGACCTTACTATGCCATGATAAAGTATCTAATGCGTTACACATCAACCAGGAGAAGAACTGCCGTAGTTTAAACGATGGACTTTACTGTGCCATGATAAAGTATCTAATACGTCACACATCAATCAGGAGAAGAACTGCTGTAGTTTAAACGATGGGCCTTACTGTGCCATGATAAAGTATCTAATGGGTCACACTTCAACCAGGAAAAGAACTGCTGTAGTTTAAACGATGAACCTTACTGTGTAATGATAAAGTATCTAATACGTCACGCACCAACCAGGAGAGGAACTGCTGTAGTTTAAACGATGAACCTTACTGTGCCGTGATAAAGTATGTAATGCGTCACACATCAACCAGGAGAAGAACTGCTACAGTTTAAACGATGAACCTTACTGTGCCATGATAAAGTATCTAATGGGTCACACTTCAATCAGGAGAGGAACTGCTGTAGTTTAAACGATGGACCTTACTGTGCCGTGATAAAGTATCTATTACGTCACACATCAACCAGGAGAGGAATTGCTGTAGTTTAAACGATGAACCTTACTGTGCCATGATAAAGTATCTAATGGGTCACACTTCAATCAGGAGAGGAACTGCTGTAGTTTAAACGATGGACCTTACTGTGCCGTGATAAAGTATCTATTACGTCACTCATCAACCAGGAGAGGAACTGCTGTAGTTTAAACGTTGAACCTTACTGTGCCATGATAAAGTATCTAATGGGTCACACTTCAACCAGGAAAAGAACTGCTGTAGTTTAAACGATGAACCTTACTGTGTAATGATAAAGTATCTAATACGTCACGCACCAACCAGGAGAGGAACTGCTGTAGTTTAAACGATGAACCTTACTGTCCCGTGATAAAGTATGTAATGCGTCACACACCAACCAGGAGAAGAACTGCTGTAGTTTAAACGATGAACCTTACTGTGCCATGATAAAGTATCTAATGGGTCACACTTCAATCAGGAGAGGAACTGCTGTAGTTTAAACGATGGACCTTACTGTGCCATGATAAAGTATCTGATGGGCCACACTTCAACCAGGAAAAGAACTGTTGTAGTTTACACGGTGGACCTTACTGTGCCATGATAAAGTATCTAATGCGTCACACATCAACCAGAAGAGGAACTGCTGTAGTTTAAACGATGGACTTTACTGTGCCATGATAAAGTATCTAAACGTCACACATCAATCAGGAGAAGAACGGCTGTAGTTTAAACGATGGGCCTTACTGTGCCATGATAAAGTATCTAATGGGTTACACTTCAACCAGGAAAAGAACTACTGTAGTTTAAACGATGGACTTTACTGTGCCATGATAAAATATCTAATGTGTCACACATCAACCAGGAGAAGAACTGCTGCAGTTTAAACAATGGACCTTACTGTGCCACGATAAAGTATGTAATGCGTCACGCACCAACCAGGAGAGGAACTGCTGTAGTTTAAACGATGAACCTTACTGTGCCATGATAAAGTATCTAATGGGTCACACTTCAACCAGGAAAAGAACTGCCGTAGTTTAAACGATGGACTTTACTGTGCCATGATAAAGTATCTAATACGTCACACATCAATCAGGAGAAGAACTGCTGTAGTTTAAACGATGGGCCTTACTGTGCCATGATAAAGTATCTAATGGGTCATACTTCAACCAGGAAAAGAACTGCTGTAGTTTAAACGATGAACCTTACTGTGTAATGATAAAGTATCTAATACGTCACGCACCAACCAGGAGAGGAACTACTGTAGTTTAAACGATGAACCTTACTGTGCCGTGATAAAGTATTTAATGGGCCACACATCAACCAGGAGAGGAACTGCTGTAGTTTAAACGATGGACCTTACTGTGCCATGATAAAGTATGTAATGCGTCACACATCAACCAGGAGAAGAACTGCTACAGTTTAAACGATGAACCCCACTGTGCCATGATAAAGTATCTAAAGCGTTACACATCAACCAGGAGAAGAACTGCTGTAGTTTAAACGATGAACCTTACTGTGCCATGATAAAGTATCTAATGGGTCACACTTCAACCAGGAGAGGAACTGCTGTAGTTTAAACGATGGTCCTTACTGTGCCGTGATAAAGTATCTATTACGTCACACATCAACCAGGAGAGGAACTGCTGTAGTTTAAACGTTGAACCTTACTGTGCCATGATAAAGTATCTAATGGGTCACACTTCAACCAGGAGAGGAACTGCTGTAGTTTAAACGATGGACCTTACTGTGCCATGATAAAGTATCTGATGGGCCACACTTCAACCAGGAAAAGAACTGTTGTAGTTTACACGGTGGACCTTACTGTGCCATGATAAAGTATCTAATGCGTCACACATCAACCAGAAGAGGAACCGCTGTAGTTTAAACGATGGACTTTACTGTGCCATGATAAAGTATCTAAACGTCACACATCAATCAGGAGAAGAACGGCTGTAGTTTAAACGATGGGCCTTACTGTGCCATGATAAAGTATCTAATGGGTTACACTTCAACCAGGAAAAGAACTACTGTAGTTTAAACGATGGACTTTACTGTGCCATGATAAAATATCTAATGTGTCACACATCAACCAGGAGAAGAACTGCTGCAGTTTAAACAATGGACCTTACTGTGCCACGATAAAGTATGTAATGCGTCACACTTCAACCAGGAGAGGAACTGCTGTAGTTTAAACGATGGACTTTACTGTGTCATGATAAAGTATCTAATGGGTCACACTTCAACCCGGAGAAGAACTGCTGCAGTTTAAACGATGGACCTTACTGAGCCATGATAAAGTATCTAATGGGTCACACTTCAACCAGGAAAAGAACTGCTGTAGTTTTAACGATGCACCTTACTGTGCCATGATAAAGTATCTAATACGTCACGCACCAACCAGGAGAGGAACTGCTGTAGTTTAAACGATTAACCTTACTGTGCCGTGATAAAGTATCTAATGGGCCACACATCAACCAGGAGAGGAACTGTTGTAGTTTAAACGATGGACCTTACTGTGCCATGATAAAGTATCTAATGCGTCACACATCAACCAGAAGAGGAACTGCTGTAGTTTAAACGGTGGACCTTACTGTGCCATGATAAAGTATCTAATGGGTCACACTTCAACCAGGAAAAGAACTACTGTAGTTTAAACGATGGACCTTACTGTGCCATGATAAAGTATCTAATGCGTCACACATCAACCAGGAGAAGAACTGCTGTAGTTTAAACGACGAACCTTACTGTGCCATGATAAAGTATCTATTGGGTCAGACATTATCAAATGGGATTGGTTGGATCGAATTACTATCAAAGGGCAAAGAAGCTTAATTAACAGTGAAATAACCTGGCCGCGATAAATTATACATCGATAAAGGTGATTAATATGTTATGAGCCTACATTAGAGTGCCATGGATGGGATATACCGCTCATAAAGGTTATATACCTATAGCATTAAGTTCTTTAGACTGTTTAATTCTGCCTTTTACTTGCGAACAATGATATCCATGTGTTTTCAACCGCGTAGATTCCTCATTATATTGGATGGTTAAAAACATTTCATTTTGCAACTTTTTAATTGCTGAGAAGAACGTATGTTAATACGGAATTATATTTAATCGTGTCGTTCCAGAAATAAAAAACCGAAGAAGAAAACGAGTGGGTGGAAAAACAAATTAGTCGAAACGAGCCGTATTTTCTTAAACACCAAACCAAGTGATTTAAACGTAAAACCAAAAGGCACACTATTGAACAGTTGAAGCACGTAGGTTTTAGTAGAAATGTTGTGTCCCGAGTTTTATATACAGCCTATTTAACAAAAACAATATTTCCAAATATCCTCTCACCTATTTCCTAACCATTTGAATTGTTTATCTTGTAGATTTTCTAAAATATTCAAATCCTTATCTCTCTCTTGGCCTTCACGACCGTCGCTAAAATTTTATTAGGGCTGCCTTAGCCAACTCCGATTCAATGTTCTGTCACAGCGCTCGATTTATTTTCACTTTTTGATAGGTAACGGCATTTTTGGGCAACGCGGAATTTCTCATAACGGTTCTTTGAAAGTTATTTGAAAACGTAAATAACTGGCTATTTGATTTAAAAAAAACAAAAATAACCATTGGTTAAATGGCGCAGCGATGTAGTTAATTTAGCAACACAGCGTGTGCGCGCCAGTAATGTTTACAATATCCAATTTAAAAATAACTTCAGCTTAACGTTGACAATAAACTGTGGAAACAGCCGCAAATGTTATCGGCGTTAATTTGCATTTAAAAAGGACCTTCCTCTTCGTGACTGTGTGGTGATAAATATCCGTGCAGTGAACGCTGCATCCACAGAGTGCGTCTATGTATTTACGCACGCGCAAGCTTCTTTTATACTCATGACCGAGGTGACGAAATGCAAAAAATCGAATTTCAAAATAGTTAAGGAGAACAAAATATTCTGGGTGACTGATGACAGCTCATCTGGGGAGTTCTGAAGTGTACTATCTGCCTTAAACATAATGGTTGCTTTCTTTGTTCGGAATCATACTGCCTGGTAGTTACTGATCGTACACGTAAAGTTGTTCGAGTAAAAGTATCACATGCTGGTAATAATAATGAAGAGTAGCAACGCTCTCCCTGACCGTTCTGAAGGCCGAAACGCCCGTGGTTTTAGGAATATATGACAATCGCGCACAAAAGGTCATTAGCCTGTCTCTGGTTGCCACTTCTCGGGATATTACAATCCCCGTCCCCCTCCTGAGGTAACCATCCCCTCAGCACACCACCCGAGTCTTGAGTTTTGGAGTGAGCAGGTGTATTAGTAAGCCGTGTGCGCAGGGGTATTAGTAGGCTGTGTCATGAAGGTTACTTCTACTAATCATGGAAAGCCGTGTGCGCATGTGTATTAGCAGGCTATGTCATGAAGGTTACTTCAACTAATCATGGAAAGCCGTGTGCGCATGTGTATTAGTAGGCTATGTCATGAAGGTTACTTCAACTAATCATGGAAAGCCGTGTGCGCATGTGTATTAGCAGGCTATGACATGAAGGTTACTTCAACTAATCATGGAAAGCCGTGTGCGCATGTGTATTAGCAGGCTATGACATGAAGGTTACTTCAACTAATCATGGAAAGCCGTGTACGCAAGTGTATTAGTAGGCTATGTCATGAAGGTTACTTCAACTAATCATGGAAAGCCGTGTGCGTAAGTGTATTAGTAGGCTATGTCATGAAGGTTACTTCAACTAATCATGGAAAGCCGTGTACGCAAGTGTATTAGTAGGCTATGTCATGAAGGTTACTTCAACTAATCATGGAAAGCCGTGTGCGCATGTGTATTAGCAGGCTATGTCATGAAGGTTACTTCAACTAATCATGGAAAGCCGTGTGCGCATGTGTATTAGCAGGCTATGACATGAAGGTTACTTCAACTAATCATGGAAAGCCGTGTGCGCAAGTGTATTAGTAGGCTATGTCATGAAGGTTACTTCAACTAATCATGGAAAGCCGTGTACGCAAGTGTATTAGTAGGCTATGTCATGAAGGTTACTTCAACTAATCATGGAAAGCCGTGTACGCAAGTGTATTAGTAGGCTATGTCATGAAGGTTACTTCAACTAATCATGGAAAGCCGTGTGGGCAAGTGTATTAGTCTATGTCATGAAGGTTACTTCAACTAATCATGGAAAGCCGTGTACGCAAGTGTATTAGTAGGCTATGTCATGAAGGTTACTTCAACTAATCATGGAAAGCCGTGTGCGCATGTGTATTAGTAGGCTATGTCATGAAGGTTACTTCAACTAATCATGGAAAGCCGTGTGCGCATGTGTATTAGCAGGCTATGACATGAAGGTTACTTCAACTAATCATGGAAAGCCGTGTGCGCATGTGTATTAGCAGGCTATGTCATGAAGGTTACTTCAACTAATCATGGAAAGCCGTGTGCGCATGTGTATTAGCAGGCTATGTCATTAAGGTTACTTCAACTAATCATGGAAAGCCGTGTGCGCATGTGTATTAGCAGGCTATGTCATGAAGGTTACTTCAACTAATCATGGAAAGCCGTGTGCGCATGTGTATTAGCAGGCTATGTCAGAAGGTTACTTCAACTAATCATGGAAAGCTGTGTGCGCATGTGTATTAGCAGGCTATGACATGAAGGTTACTTCAACTAATCATGGAAAGCCGTGTACGCAAGTGTATTAGTAGGCTATGTCATGAAGGTTACTTCAACTAATCATGGAAAGCCGTGTGCGCAGGGGTATTAGTAGGCTGTGTCATGAAGGTTACTTCAACTAATCATGGAAAGCCGTGTGCGCATGTGTATTAGCAGGCTATGACATGAAGGTTACTTCAACTAATCATGGAAAGCCGTGTGCGCATGTGTATTAGCAGGCTATGTCATGAAGGTTACTTCAACTAATCATGGAAAGCCGTGTGCGCATGTGTATTAGCAGACTATGACATGAAGGTTACTTCAACTAATCATGGAAAGCCGTGTGCGCATGTGTATTAGTAGGCTATGTCATGAAGGTTACTTCAACTAATCATGGAAAGCCGTGTGCGCATGTGTATTAGCAGGCTATGACATGAAGGTTACTTCAACTAATCATGGAAAGCCGTGTGCGCATGTGTATTAGCAGGCTATGACATGAAGGTTACTTCAACTAATCATGGAAAGCCGTGTGCGCATGTGTATTAGTAGGCTATGTCATGAAGGTTACTTCAAATAATCATGGAAAGCCGTGTGCGCATGTGTATTAGTAGGCTATGTCATGAAGGTTACTTCAACTAATCATGGAAAGCCGTGTGCGCATGTGTATTAGCAGGCTATGACATGAAGGTTACTTCAACTAATCATGGAAAGCCGTGTGCGCAGGTGTATTAGCAATCTATGTCATGAAGGTTACTTTAACTAATCATGGAAAGCCGTGTGCGCATGTGTATTAGCAGGCTATGTCATGAAGGTTACTTCAACTAATCATGGAAAGCCGTGTGCGCATGTGTATTAGCAGGCTATGTCATGAAGGTTACTTCAACTAATCATGGAAAGCCGTGTGCGCATGTGTATTAGCAGGCTATGACATGAAGGTTACTTCAACTAATCATGGAAAGCCGTGTGCGCATGTGTATTAGTAGGCTATGTCATGAAGGTTACTTCAACTAATCATGGAAAGCCGTGTGCGCATGTGTATTAGCAGGCTATGTCATGAAGGTTACTTCAACTAATCATGGAAAGCCGTGTGCGCATGTGTATTAGCAGGCTATGTCATGAAGGTTACTTCAACTAATCATGGAAAGCCGTGTGCGCATGTGTATTAGCAGGCTATGTCATGAAGGTTACTTCAACTAATCATGGAAAGCCGTGTGCGCATGTGTATTAGCAGGCTATGACATGAAGGTTACTTTAACTAATCATGGAAAGCCGTGTGCGCATGTGTATTAGCAGGCTATGTCATGAAGGTTACTTCAACTAATTATGGAAAGCCGTGTGCGCATGTGTATTAGCAGGCTATGTCATGAAGGTTACTTCAACTAATCATGGAAAGCCGTGTACGCAAGTGTATTAGTAGGCTATGTCATGAAGGTTACTTCAACTAATCATGGAAACCCGTGTACGCAGGTGTATTAGCGGGCTATGTCATGAAGGTTACTTCAACTAATCATGGAAAGCCGTGTGCGCATGTGTATTAGCAGGCTATGACATGAAGGTTACTTCAACTAATCATGGAAAGCCGTGTGCGCATGTGTATTAGTAGGCTATGTCATGAAGGTTACTTCAACTAATCATGGAAAGCCGTGTGCGCATGTGTATTAGCAGGCTATGTCATGAAGGTTACTTCAATTAATCATGGAAAGCCGTGTGCGCAGGTGTATTAGCAATCTATGTCATGAAGGTTACTTTAACTAATCATGGAAAGCCTTGTGCGCAGGTGTATTAGCAGGCTATGTCATGAAAGTTAGTTCAACTAATCACGGAAAGCCGTGTGAGTAATATGACGGGTGCAGCTATCGAAAGTTTACAATGAAAGATGGAACAATCAGCTGGCGCTGTCTCGAAGAAAGATACGATGTTACAGAACATCTATGTGGACCTCCATACGACGCACGTGTCGAAATACATACGAAACTTCATGGGGCAAAGAAGGAAGCTCGAGAGTAAGTTAGTTAGATTTAGAACATCTACGCTGAAGAACTAAGAGATCAACATAATAGGCTAAAGGTTAGGATTTTGTAACTGAAATTTCAGCCCAGTCACTGTCAAGCTCAACTTCTACCGTCATAATGACGTATAATATGTCATAATGACATAATGACATATCGCAGGAAAACCAAAGGGAGCCAAACATTCGAGACGAAGTTATCTTGGATGAAGAATCATTCAATATGGTCGATGGAAGCAGTTTTTTTTGAAGATTATATAGAAGGTGAAAAAATTATTTTGTGATATATTTTCTCATGTAAAGATGTTTGAGGTCACTGACAGCATAAATGAACCACGTGACGTAATATTACCACATCTGACTTTTCATAGCTACTAATTTGTGTTGACTTTTGGTGCTTCGCGGCGGTCGGTATATATGGCACAGTTTTGTAAGCTATATACTGTATAGTATTCACAGACGAAACAACATGAATTGCACTTTTTAGTAGGCTATTATTAAAAAAATACACAGTATCTACACCAGGTCTTTTAGATTTGGCTGTCGTTTGTCTTGATCCTCATCATCGATAAGTTGATTTGCAGAACACTTTGAAAATTTGTTCACCAATTGATTAATGAACTCAAAAAAAGATTCATTAGATGTTACATCAAAAGTGTTTGGATCGAGTTGAGCTATAGTGACCATTTAGGCTGTTCAAATAGTTGGTTTAATGAAATCCATATTTAGTTAAATATTATTGTATATTTCTTTTATGATCTGCCCAGCCCGTCACTATTTATACTTTTGAAGCCGTCTCTGTCCATTAATAAGCACTGCAAAATATTAAGATGCAGTGATAAAACTGTATTAGTACGTCTTTCCCCAGTCTGATTACGCCTGCAATCGTTGCGATGAAATAATAGAAAGAGTATTTAAGGCTGCAACGGATTTGTTTGTAACCTGTTAGACAAACACTTACCATACGCCCGCTCAATAATCTGAGATTCGATTTCAACACGTTCAAGTAATTTTTTCAGCGACAAAATCTTAAGGGTGGAAATAAAGTTAGCTTAGGGTAGATAAGGGAAACTAACGTTAAAAGTGACTAGGCTCAGGGGAGCTGGCTTTATCGTAACAATTATACGCGTTCCTTAATTACTCAAATCCCTACTAACGCCGACTGTTACTTCTGTTTACTTTATTATTACTACTTGGCTTCTCCGAATGCCTTGACTCTACTTTGAAATTATTCTTACTCTAACACTCCCCAAGGAAGATCTGTCGGTTATAATTTATTAATTTGTCTTCGTTTTTACTAATTTAAATTACGTGTCCTGTGAGAGCTTAGAACGACCCATCGTATCCAGCCAAATGGCATGCTAAGAAAGGGATGAGAGGAAATGTACTTCTCTAAGAACTGTGACACCTTTAGACCTGAAAATGTGCGTCTTGGAGACAGACGGCTGCTTTGATTGTAAAATATTCTCTTCTACTGTTGTAAAGAAATCAAAAGAGGGAAACATAATTTTTTTAACTTTAAAACTATACTGAACATTGTACCGCAGAGAGGACAGATAAATACACTTTGATCGATTGGTAGTTTCAACAATTTTTCTTAATAATTCATGTTAATGATGACATAATAAAATTTAAAAAATGCATGGAATCAGCACTGATACAAACGCCAGTTATATTGGTTCAAAACCGAACTGATAACTTTGAAATTTTACAAGAACGGAGTTGGATTCGAACCTGGGGCAAAATCGCGTTTGAAAAGGGTTACATTATCCAACAAGCCAACGACGAGTATAAATATATTTTTAATTCCTTATACGCAATCGTTTCTCACAACTCAGAACCACCTGTTGCAAAATTTAAAGAAAAACCTGGAGTGATAAAGTGTAGCGCCTTATTTCTATACGGCAACACTGTTGTATTTGTTCTGTTCTATTTGTACTGTTGTAATTTTAATTATTCATTTTTACGTTAGTTTATGACTATCCGAACTTTAAATTTTGTAAATTTGTTAAAACTTACTGAGACATAACGTTTTCGCTTGCTCCGTGGCGATCTTCATCGGTGTCTTCTGCTTTATGATGTTAGGTTAAGCGGTTACGGTTTTAAAAGCAGGTTTTCTATAGTGTCAAAGAGTATGTGTGATTTGTATTGGGTTTTTTCGTTTATTGTTTGTATTTTGTGTGTTTATAAATTTCATATTGTTCTACTGTGTTGAGATGTGGCTCTTTTTTGTTGATGTGTAAGATTTCTAGGTTATGGTAAATGTTTGTGTATTTGTGTCCTGTTTCTTTTATGTGGTATAATGCTGAGTTGGTGTTCTGTTTGGGCGATTTTGTGTGTTCCTCTTTGACTCTTTGTTTGAAGCTGCGACGTGTTTGTCCAATGTAGAATTGTTGCACCTAAAAGACACAGGACACAAATACACAAACATTAACTATAACTTACAAAACTTACACATCAACAAAAAAGGTCCACATCTCAACACACTAAAAGAAACCGAAATGTACACAAAATATTAAACGAACAAACGCAATACAAATCACACATACTCTTTGACACTATCGAAAACCTGCCTTCAAAACCACCGCTTAGCCTAAAAACAACTCAAAGCGGAAAATTCAGACACTAATGAAGAAAACGAGTGGTTTAGTCACGGAGCGATTAAAAACGTTCAGTCTGAGTAAGTTTTTACAAATTTACAAAAAAAATAATGTTCGTATAGCCATAAACTAATGTAAGAGAGATTAAGTTTTACCGGACGTAATGGACCACAAAATTCAAGAGTTATAATTTGTTTAAAATTGTACTTTTATAATCTTAGGTTTTATATTTTGGACGTGTAAATAATGTTCCTGACACCAGTAAAATCTATATTGTACGTATTTTAGAAGCACGCAGTGGCGCTTAATGCGATGTTAAAGTATTTCTGGCAATGCTCCTTGCGGACTGGGGAAATTAGTTTTGGGGGTTCCGGAGCCTTCCAATATTCTAAAAGGAAGCCTAGTCGGTTTCCCGGTGCCCCTAGAGGTGTGTAAATCTTGCTGCCGCTTAATTGACATTCATTGACATTCGGACCGAAGCACGTGCGCTTCCAGCCAAGGAATTCGAATGAGCCTATCCACGTAATACGAAAACTTTTAGAGGTTTTGCCATTTTTTATTTTCTTGTGCAACTAAGGTTAAAAATGTTCGTTAGAAAGAGACGTGATTATTGTAGCCGACGTCATTATGGGTCCCTAACGTACTTTTAGATAGGCTACGAACTTTTGCATTGTTTAAATTTGCATTAATTTCAATGATTATAATAACACTTGACAAGTAATATAAACAAAACACAATTCGTTCTTAGGTCAACACAGGAAAAAATTATTTCTCTTATTTTTTATTAAATAATTACAGTTGATATAAATAAAGTAACATAACCTTTGCGTTGAAACAGCTGTTCTACCACATAATCTATAACATTAAATCAGATGTTTTTTGAAATCATGTGTTATAATTTTTTTAAGATAAATGGGACGAAATAACTATATTGCATACCTTGTCCCTTAAAGGTGGAAAGTTTTTCTCCCGTATAAAGCACAAATTAATTAATTCAATTTAATTAATGAATTAAAATTTGGAAAACTTTATTAACATCAAGGTGTCATCCACGACAAGTTTTAATAAATGTGTTTATTGTAGCCTATGTATATGTATGTAACTTATGTATATATATATATATATATAGGAAGAATGTGAACTAATAAAAAAAAAGTGGAAAAAATAACGTAAAGTTTTTTTGATGACGGATGGGGTGATTAAAATTGTGTGTAGTTAGCTGTTTAATTCAAAAGTAATATTTATTTAGTTTTAGTATGAATGGTAATAATTAAATAATAACAAACACCAACTCACAGTCAATATTTTATTCCAACGAATTTCTATGACATCATCATAATCATGATCATCATCCATCATCATCATCATCATCATCATCATCATCATCATCATCATCAATGTTATATCATGTTAATAACATTTCAGTTAATAGCTTAGTTGTTATATGTTTACTTACTGTTGGTGATTTTAGCTGTATTTAAAAACAAATTTTACTTGGATTAGATCTTTAATTCATATACAAAAGCGTGCTTATTTAATACCATTTAAAGCTGTTTACGTTCTGTTTAAAAAGATTTTTTTATTCCGTTTGGTGTTCACATTACTTTTTCATTTTTAATTGATTGTTTTTGAAAATTTCTAAATACGAGCTCTTGTGTATTGTGTATTTTAAAAACCGTTTAATTACCGGTTAATTTTTTTAATTAAATAATTAATTTACGTTTGCAGCCAAAAATTTGCACTAGCGTTTGCTATGATACCTATAGCCACGGTCGGTTATAAGATTATATTATATTGCCCCTCACTTGTAATACGTATAGCTATATCATATTATAGTTTCAAAGCTTCCAAACGGGATAGGTTTAGTTAGAAAAAATAACACGAGGTTTCCTGTCGTTAGCTAGACCACCTACTCCTTAAATCCCGTAAGTTGCTGCGAAAATTTAAAAAAAAGAGACCTCTTTCACTTCAGCAATCGGTTAGTAACGTTAAGGAACTCTACTGTTTTCTTCATCTCTTTAAAACCCAGCTAATCCAAACCGGATACATTGTACACGACTATTGTATGGCTATATTGCTACAGAGTGGGGAGGGTAGCCTATGTAATGGAATCAATCACAAGGAGCCCTCTTTTATCGACACCGCGTTTGAGCTCCGTTAGATCTTTTATGACCCAGACATCAGTAAATGTACTAAAGGTCTGGATAATCTTATCATTCGAGTGGTGGAATATATTTTTACATAATTTTCTACTGCTGTTAGATTCCTCTAAGTGGGCGATAAAACTATTCAACCAGTGATCACCCTGTTAGCATTGCAAGGTTACTACTAGGTATTTCTATGGTGAATAAGACATATTCTGTCTATTTATGTTTCTAAATTCTTTCTTTTGTCCCCCCGCCACACCTACAAGAAACAAGGTTACCAGTGGTAGGCAGTAACTCAAAATCGTGTCAGCTATCGCCTATATAACGTATGCACATAAAGTAGCGTAGTTCCCAAAAGATCCGCTTGTGGCGTATCACAATAGTCTGTAACGTTTGCAGTTTGCAAGCAATCAGCTCTGCCTTTCATTCCACATGTAAACACTTGCTATTTGTTCGCGACTATTGCTATCCCTATACAATGGTTAGCGCGGCTGTTTAACACCATTTTTACGATTGGCATTGTTTCTGCAAGTCGAATAGCACAGGCCGCAGTGCAAACCGAGACTGCTTGGACTCAGCCTACATTGTATCAATACAACATTCTTGCCTCAAGTGAAAAGCTCTCACAGTTACCGATTTGCAGGCGATAACATGACTTAAGAAATGTTTGTTCTTTGGGGCTTCAGTGTGTGTACAGTACAGGCTTAAACAGCATTGAAGTTATCCAGAGTAAAGATAAATCGGAAAGTGTTCATTGTAGCTAGGATTAATGGACTGTTATGTAATTATATCGCACAATGGTAGTATTACAATACGGTAAGATATATGGAATGTAAGTACAAAATAGGAATGTAGAAAGTTCGGTAGGAGCTCTGTGTGTGTACAGTATAGGCTTGAACAGGATTAAAGTTATCCAAAGTAAAGATAAATCGGAAAGTGTTAATTGTAGCTAGGATTATTGGACTGTTATATAATTATATCGCACAATGGTAGTATTACAATACGGTAAGATATATGGAATGTAAGTACAAAATAGGAATGTAGAAAGTTCGGTAGGAGCTCTGTGTGTGTACAGTATAGGCTTGAACAGGATTAAAGTTATCCAAAGTAAAGATAAATCGGAAAGTGTTAATTGTAGCTAGGATTAATGGACTGTTATATAATTATATCGCACAATGGTAGTATTACAATACGGTAAGATATATGGAATGTAAGTACAAAATAGGAATGTAGAAAGTTCGGTAGGAGCTCTGTGTGTGTACAGTATAGGCTTGAACAGCATTGAAGTTATCCAGAGTAGAGATAAATCGGAAAGTGTTAATTGTAGCTAGGATTAATGGACTGTTATATAATTATATCGCACGATGGTAGTATTACAATACGGTAAGATATATGGAATGTAAGTACAAAATAGGAATGTAGAAAGTTCGGTAGGAGCTCTGTGTGTGTACAGTATAGGCTTGAACAGCATTGAAGTTATCCAGAGTAGAGATAAATCGGAAAGTGTTAATTGTAGCTAGGATTATTGGACTGTTATATAATTATATCGCACAATGGTAGTATTACAATACGGTAAGATATATGGAATGTAAGTACAAAATAGGAATGTAGAAAGTTCGGTAGGAGCTCTGTGTGTGTACAGTACTGTATAACCTAAATGAGAATTGAAGTTGGCAGTGTAAGGATGTTCAGAAAATGTTGAATTGTAGCAAGGATTACATGGAATATAAGAACGAAATAGGAGTTGTAGCTAGGATTAATGAATGTTTATAGAAATATAGCACACACTGGTGGGATTATAATAAGGAAGGATACACGCAATGTAAGAACGAAATAGGAATTCTAGCTAGGATTAATGGATTGTTATAGAATTATAGCTCACATTGTTAGGATTATAATACAATAGATACATCGAATGTAAGAACAAAACAGGAATATAGATGGGATTTAGTGGGAGAATGGAATCACTTCTGTCTACTGTAGGCCTACACCTTTTAAATCTGCTTTCTCCAAGTAGTAAGAGAAGATACGTATTTGCATATGTGTCCGCGTGTGGTGTAATGGAGAAATACATTTTGTAAAACATTAAAACTAAACCCACATGGAATCTGGTTTTCTTACTTTGAAAAATGTGAAGGGTTTCTACGCTGACCAGAGTAATTTACTAATAGCATTATGATTAATATTTAACATTATTGATATTAACATTAGTTATAACACGAATTTACTGTGGTTTTAGCTGATAACAGTAAATACGCTTAGAACATTGACACATTCGTACCCAACGTTTGACTGTAATGAAACGTTGTGAGGTTGGACATAGAATTCGACAAATGTAAAGACCCTATTGCTACTTTAGGGCATGGTTAAATACTGACTGAAACTACGTCCAAGAAAATGTCCTTCATCCAGTTAGTACACAAGATTTCAGCTAAATGACTCCCATTAATATATAACATTATTGATATTAACATTAGTTATAACACGAATTTACTGTGGTTTTAGCTGATAACAGTAAATACGCTTAGAACATTGACACATTCGTACCCAACGTTTGACTGTAATGAAACGTTGTAAGGTTGGACATAGAATTCGACAAATGTAAAGACCCTATTGCTACTTTAGGGCATGGTTAAATACTGACTGAAACTACGTCCAAGAAAATGTCCTTCATCCAGTTAGTACACAAGATTTCAGCTAAATGACTCCCATTAATATATAACATTATTGATATTAACATTAGTTATAACACGAATTTACTGTGGTTTTAGCTGATAACAGTAAATACGCTTAGAACATTGACACATTCGTACCCAACGTTTGACTGTAATGAAACGTTGTAAGGTTGGACATAGAATTCGACAAATGTAAAGACCCTATTGCTACTTTAGGGCATGGTTAAATACTGACTGAAACTACGTCCAAGAAAATGTCCTTCGTCCAGTTAGTACACAAGATTTCAGCTAAATGACTCCCATTAATATATAACATTATTGATATTAACATTAGTTATAACACGAATTTACTGTGGTTTTAGCTGATAACAGTAAATACGCTTAGAACATTGACACAGTCGTTCCCAACGTTTGACTGTAATGAAACGTTGTAAGGTTGGACATAGAATTGGACAAATGTAAAGACCCTATTGCTACTTTAGGGCATGGTTAAATACTGACTGAAACTACGTCCAAGAAAATGTCCTTCATCCAGTTAGTACACAAGATTTCAGCTAAATGACTCCCATTAATATATTACAATCTAGTACATATTAAATTACAAACATAGCTACAGAGTGTGTTGTATTTTTCAATAATTTTCAGAGTGTAGATAAACGATGAAAAGAATTGAAGCTTCAATCAAGAGTAACAAGAATTTAATTCCCAGCCAGAGGTTATTTTCCTCATGTCATGTGGCACGGTTGAATGAAGGAGAAAAATATACATAAATAATAATCCGCGTTCATTGAAAAACACATAGAGAACTCCTAAATTGTATTTCCTGGATAAAGCATGTGGAACAGAGGTCACTAAAAAAAAAATTCTGACATTCGAAATAAAGTTCACAGAATAAGATATCTGGCTCCTTGCTCACGGAAAACGTTATCTTAGACTATGTAACCGAGCAGTTGTTATTCGGTTCCGTCCTCAATGAATCATTTCACGAGACCTTGAATATCTACGCGCAACCAATCTCTCTATAAAAAAATGTCAGGCATAGCTCGCTAATACGTTGAAAACTGGAATAAAATAAATAGAAAACTATATAAAGACATTCATAATCACGCCATTCACTAATCCGTCCTGAACCGTACTTATTGTAGACTGCAACCAGAGCTTTAACGGCTGCAAAACACATCCAGAAGTAAAAGTTCTTTCTTAATATGGCCTGGAAGTGAAACTCAGGTCTTATCAGGGTAAAATTTGTTGCTGTTTTAAAGAGAAAGGCGATTATCCAATACGTCTCGATCGAGAAGAGTGCCAATATCTGAAAAGGAAAACGTTATATTATAATTTTATTAATAACTTTAACAATAGTTTATGACTATCCTAACTTTAAATTTTGTAAATTTGTTAAAACTTACCGAGACAGAACGTTTTCGCTATGTGACAATCTTCATCAGTGTCTTTAGCTAATTATAATCAAAGTTTATAATTTAATAAAGAAAAACTAACATTCGAAGTAACTTTTGCTCGTCTTTAGCTGGGCGACATTATAAAATTATAGTCGTATTTATTGAGATATTATTTTAGTAATAAGTAGTTAAAGTTTCAGGAAGTTCAAATTTAAATCTAAATTTGCCTGTAACAGGTATAAATGGAAGAACCGCAACGTTTGTTTTGTCTTGCGCGGCTGACAGTGTTAAAGAAACCTACCTAACCTCTAGCCTTCACCTTCAAACCATACTTGGAGCGTTACAGTAGGCAGCCACACTCTCTTATCGAATTCCAATTAGCCTAATGCACACTACAAATATATAAAATTACTTACTGAACGTTTCTAAGTGTGGGGCTCGTCGTTTAATATCGGTGGACGTTTAACAAGTGCTCGTATTAAGATATGCTCGCTTAAAACACTCTATTGCCTGTCCGTAATTAAATCGGCGCTGAATTACTCTCCTATGTGATAATACGAAAGAACCAGTTTCTGGTTTTTACAAAAGGCATTGAATTCCTCGTGATTCAGTTCCACATAACAGGTTTCCCCCACTTCCACTTCTGCCGCCGTCATTCTTCAACTGGCTCTCTATACCCGACTCGTAGATGTTTACCTTTTTACTTTCACACAAAGTCCATTCGATACATCAACGCTGCTTTTTTGATTTATCGGTTACACGTACGCTAATAGAAATATGTAGTCCATCATAGTGTCTTCAAGTAGCCACGACCCTCTACATAGACTCAATATTTATTGTACCTTTAAAGGTCTCTGCTTTAGTTTTAATGTCATCCAACTGAGTTGTCACGGCCCTCTACA
Source organism: Prosapia bicincta (assembly GCA_036971475.1). Taxonomy (NCBI): domain Eukaryota; kingdom Metazoa; phylum Arthropoda; class Insecta; order Hemiptera; family Cercopidae; genus Prosapia; species Prosapia bicincta. The sequence goes on along the minus strand of JBAIZL010000009.1, from coordinate 35,693,015 downwards.
TAGACTCAATATTTGTTGTACCTTTAAAGGTATTTGCTTTAGTTTTAATGTCATCCAACTGAGTTGTCACGGCCCTCTACATAGACTCATTATTTGTTGTACCTTTAAAGGTCTCTGCTTTAGTTTTAATGTCATCCAACTGAGTTGTCACGGCCCTCTACATAGACTCAATATTTGTCGTACCTTTAAAGGTCTCTGCTTTAGTTTTAATGTCATCCAACTGAGTTGTCACGGCCCTCTACATAGACTCAATATTTGTTGTACCTTTAAAGGTCTCTGCTTTAGTTTTAATGTCATCCAACTGAGTTGTCACGGCCCTCTACATAGACTCAATATTTGTTGTACCTTTAAAGATCTCTGCTTAGTTTTAATGTCATCCAACTGAGTTGTCACGGCCCTCTACATAGACTCAATATTTGTTGTACCTTTAAAGGTCTCTGCTTTAGTTTTAATGTCATCCAACTGAGTTGTCACGGCCCTCTACATAGACTCAATATTTGTTGTACCTTTAAAGGTCTCTGCTTTAGTTTTAATGTCATCCAACTGAGTTGTCACGGCCCTCTACATAGACTCAATATTTGTTGTACCTTTAAAGGTCTCTGCTTTAGTTTTAATGTCATCCAACTGAGTTGTTCTTGTATTGGTATTACATTAGCTAATACGCAGTTTCCCTCTAATCTTTGAACAAGTGTTTCAAAATTTGGAATGTCAGTGTCTGCAGCTACAAGCATGTATACCATCTGTTTAACTGCGCCACCGATATCACTCTTTTGCCATGTAAAACTTTAGAAATATTTCAAGTTCTCCTCTTAGCTTGAAACCAATCAGCCAAGACAGCCGAATGTTTGAAACATTTCCTTATTTTTATATTGCTAAGTAAGTGCACAGTAGATAACATGGGGACTAGCTGCTTTGCCATGTGAAACTTTAGAAATATTTCAACTTCACCTCTTAGCTTGAAACCAATCAGCCAAGACAGCCGAATGTTTGAAACATTTCCTTATTTTTATATTGCTAAGTAAGTGCACAGTAGATAACATGGGGACTAGCTGCTTTGCCATGTGAAACTTTAGAAATATTTCAACTTCACCTCTTAGCTTGAAACCAATCAGCCAAGACAGCCGAATGTTTGAAACATTTCCTTATTTTTATATTGCTAAGTAAGTGCACAGTAGATAACATGGGGACTAGCTGCTTTGCCATGTGAAACTTTAGAAATATTTCAACTTCACCTCTTAGCTTGAAACCAATCAGCCAAGACAGCCGAATGTTTGAAACATTTCCTTATTTTTATATTGCTAAGTAAGTGCACAGTAGATAACATGGGGACTAGCTGCTTTGCCATGTGAAACTTTAGAAATATTTCAACTTCACCTCTTAGCTTGAAACCAATCAGCCAAGACAGCCGAATGTTTGAAACATTTCCTTATTTTTATATTGCTAAGTAAGTGCACAGTAGATAACATGGGGACTAGCTGCTTTGCCATGTGAAACTTTAGAAATATTTCAACTTCACCTCTTAGCTTGAAACCAATCAGCCAAGACAGCCGAATGTTTGAAACATTTCCTTATTTTTATATTGCTAAGTAAGTGCACAGTAGATAACATGGGGACTAGCTGCTTTGCCATGTGAAACTTTAGAAATATTTCAACTTCTCCTCTTAGCTTGAAACCAATCAGCCAAGACAGCCGAATGTTTGAAACATTTCCTTATTTTTATATTGCTAAGTAAGTGCACAGTAGATAACATGGGGACTAGCTGCTTTGCCATGTGAAACTTTAGAAATATTTCAACTTCACCTCTTAGCTTGAAACCAATCAGCCAAGACAGCCGAATGTTTGAAACATTTCCTTATTTTTATATTGCTAAGTAAGTGCACAGTAGATAACATGGGGACTAGCTGCTTTGCCATGTGAAACTTTAGAAATATTTCAACTTCACCTCTTAGCTTGAAACCAATCAGCCAAGACAGCCGAATGTTTGAAACATTTCCTTATTTTTATATTGCTAAGTAAGTGCACAGTAGATAACATGGGGACTAGCTGCTTTGCCATGTGAAACTTTAGAAATATTTCAACTTCACCTCTTAGCTTGAAACCAATCAGCCAAGACAGCCGAATGTTTGAAACATTTCCTTATTTTTATATTGCTAAGTAAGTGCACAGTAGATAACATGGGGACTAGCTGCTTTGCCATGTGAAACTTTAGAAATATTTCAACTTCACCTCTTAGCTTGAAACCAATCAGCCAAGACAGCCGAATGTTTGAAACATTTCCTTATTTTTATATTGCTAAGTAAGTGCACAGTAGATAACATGGGGACTAGCTGCTTTGCCATGTGAAACTTTAGAAATATTTCAACTTCACCTCTTAGCTTGAAACCAATCAGCCAAGACAGCCGAATGTTTGAAACATTTCCTTATTTTTATATTGCTAAGTAAGTGCACAGTAGATAACATGGGGACTAGCTGCTTTGCCATGTGAAACTTTAGAAATATTTCAACTTCACCTCTTAGCTTGAAACCAATCAGCCAAGACAGCCGAATGTTTGAAACATTTCCTTATTTTTATATTGCTAAGTAAGTGCACAGTAGATAACATGGGGACTAGCTGCTTTGCCATGTGAAACTTTAGAAATATTTCAACTTCACCTCTTAGCTTGAAACCAATCAGCCAAGACAGCCGAATGTTTGAAACATTTCCTTATTTTTATATTGCTAAGTAAGTGCACAGTAGATAACATGGGGACTAGCTGCTTTGCCATGTGAAACTTTAGAAATATTTCAACTTCACCTCTTAGCTTGAAACCAATCAGCCAAGACAGCCGAATGTTTGAAACATTTCCTTATTTTTATATTGCTAAGTAAGTGCACAGTAGATAACATGGGGACTAGCTGCTTTGCCATGTGAAACTTTAGAAATATTTCAACTTCACCTCTTAGCTTGAAACCAATCAGCCAAGACAGCCGAATATTTGAAACATTTCCTTATTTTTATATTGCTAAGTAAGTGCACAATAGGTAACATAGATGCTAGCTGCTTTGCTTTTTTATTAATTAACTTATAGGTTATAAAAATCTTTTGAGGTTTAGAGTAGCACAAAAGATTTTAGTGTTTCTTTTTAATCTACTATCGGTTAAAAAATTGATTTGGTCGGCTTTGTAACAAATTGCATATAAATGTCAATTTGCAAACGGAAATTCAAATGTGATACCCTAAGATAGTTTTCACAAAAAAAGTTTGACTATAAATTGTCAGCGGGTAGTAATATGCGTATTCAAAGTCCTTAAACGATGTCAATGTGTCTAAATTCGTTTGGCTGGCCGTATATTTGAGAAATAAGACTTGCATAATCTTTATTTAGTGTGTTTAAGGATAATGACAGACCACACATCAATTCATGCTAATACAAATACACTCTACGTGTCGATTTTCTACCAAAAAATCCTTTTCATGAGCTAAAAGTCTATTTATCTAATATTAAAGCATAATTTACAATTTATAACATTCATAAACAATACTTTTAACATAATTAAAATCAAATATTTAATTATTCTTAATAAATAGCGACATTTATAAGTCATAACGGACTACTAGACAAACGCAATTTGGATCACAGATACATTTTTCTAGTAGTACAAATTGACTTGTAAATGTCGCTATTAGCATGATTTGATCTGTGGTCTGTCATTATCCTTAAACGCAATAAATAAAACGTAATAAGTGCGCCTAAGTGAACCATGGGAAACTCTGTGACATAGGATTACGTTTTCAACGAACATATTGAATAGGTTACATTTCTTTCTACATTTGTAATTTGGGAACATGAAATTATAATATTTTTTTATGATGAACATGTCAATAATTTTAAGCCTTTAATCTGATTTCTTAAAGAAATAAGTTGTACTCGTACTAAACTCCAATGTCATGCGCGCCCTTTACAAGTTTGTAATGTGTGTGTCGTTAAATAGGTTTAACTGATTTAATTTGACGACCCGTATCTATTTAAGCGTTATCACGATCTTAATCGGCATTAATTTTAATAGTTTTACCTTGAGGATTTCAGTTACCTCCCCCCCCCCCCCCAGTAATATCAAAACCATATAACCGCCCAGCAGATTGGACTTCTGGCTACTCCAAAGATTTACGTATAAGTAAGCAAATCATTTGCAGTTCCTCCTATTAGCTAACACTCTCCCTTTATATATATATGTGGTATAAATTTTCAATCGCTAATAAAATACGTTTTTATTCCTCCAATCAAGCAAATATATTTGTTTACCTGTAGTGGATGACAACTGAAGGTAACACGGTTGTTTCAAATATTTATTCATGAATTAAATTTTAAAAAGTTGAGAGTCTAGTTCGAATTCGAACTGAATATCTTCATGTTTGAAATCCAGCATTTTGGCACTAACATAAAATAAACAAACAAATTGGATTAACGGTATCGAACCTTACTTCACAAACGGAGAGTGCGAAAGGAAAGCGAAAAGGGACTACAACACAGTGCAAAAAAAAGAAATAAATAGTAACAAACAAATATAATAGTCCTACACCAGATATAGAAAGGGAAATAGAAAATTGCAAGCAAATATGCTTTCTATTTTGCCACTTAATATTGTTATTGTGTCGTATGTATAAAGATTTTTATACTAATTGTAATTATAAAATAAAAAGAAACTACAATAAAATGTTTCTTTGTTGACTTCAGTAGGAATTGATTCAATGTTTTTTTATGTTGTTTTAATAATCCGTTTACAGTATTTAAGATAAGCTTATTGAATTTGTAACGAATTAACAAAATAAACTCCATACTTCTAATAAAAATAAAAATTACATTTCTTTAATTTTTTTTTGTACATCTATAACAGGTGTTCACTATCAAAAGGCGGATTATAAAGATAAACAGATTTGGAACTAAACCTATGAAGAGGTATTTAACATAAATAAATAAGAACTCTCTGAGCACATAAGAACGCAACTGATTATAAATTAGGTCAATAACATATATTGTGATTATAGAACTAGGATATGAATTTATTTTTGAGTTATACTTTATTTGTAATAATATTAGCTGTCAAAAAGGTTTTGATTTAATAAGGTTTATTTTGTGACAATTATTTGGCATTTTATTTGTTTACTACAGTATTTCTAAATCGCAAGTAATGATACTTTTCGTATAGTTAGGGACATATTTTTGTTGATTTTTCAAATTTTGTTTATACTAATGGTTTTTTACCACGTTCTTTACTCTTAGTAGCATGGAAGCATTATGACTATTTCTAAATTGCAGTTGTATATATTTCTTCTTTTCTATCGCAATGTCCCTTCTTCCTCCTCGCATTCCAATCGCATCACACATATAAAAAATACCCCGATAAAGAATAGGTATGTGACCACTGCAAATGCGATGCTTCTTTCTCTATTGCGTACACCAGGGGGTTTTGTGCCTCTACTCTAATAGTATGTAATATTAATAATATTTTTGTTCACCTTCACAGAGATTATAGGATTCTATGTAGGTGAAATTGACCAGAGAGAGTGGGGGTTACCGCTATCTGAGCGAATAGGAAGTTCACATCTTGCTGCGGGGGTGAGCCTTGTTACCAATTCGATGTTAAAGTTTCGTACGTCGCTCAGTTTCATTGTAGCTGTGGTGGAGTAATTTACTAGTGTTATAGCTTGCTTCGTTCTGCCGCTGGCGATGGCGGTTTGCATCACTACCCTGCCAACAGACTCATTCCTATTATACTGTAGTTTAAATCTAAGTATAATAAAGTAGTTGATCTCTAAAAAAACCTAATGTTTCTACTTAGCTGTGAGCCGGGTAGACTCCTTCAGGATTCCGTTAGAGTACGGCTAGTAGGGGCAATCTACTGAACCTTACTCTTACATTTAGTTCAGCATACCTTTTCCAGGTGGCAGCGTGTTATTTTTGTCTCTCGCTACTAGCTTAGTGAAATCTTGACCGGTGTGCGAGTGTACCGGCTTCCACAACGCCGACGTCCTACGTGTTAATCCAGGCGCAGTGGGCTTATCTTCGGATCAGTTGTTGCGTCAATCACTCTATTGGGACACCGACCCTCTAGTTATTAATTATGACACACTCAGATGTCAGTCTCGAGATAAGGCTGTTGCATACATATCGTTCTTGGCTAACGAGGACACAGCCCGAACTTTCCAATAATGTCGATATTACACAAGGCGTTTCTAGCTCAAACAGATCTGTTGTAGTGAAGAGGTTATTTTGTCCACTTAAATAATGAAGAATGTTGGGGGAAAACATCGAAGTGTAGGTACGTTTTGCTTTTGGCACTTTGTAAGACTTTATATTGCTTGTCGTTTGTACAACGTCCTTAGCTACTGTAATTATAGTTGAACAAAATTATAAAGTTGTGTTGTCGGTTAAAACGTTGGGGACTTTCACAGTTTTCTCTCAAATAGCCTTGTGGTTTTTTCAAGACATCTCAAATAGCTAAATATTTTAATAGAAGTGGCTATTAATATTAGAAGCCTATTCCTAAGTAGGTGACCATTCGAGTAAAGGCCTGTCTGCAATAGATGACTACAGGAAATAAGTGAACATTTAATTAGGAACCTGTTCGCAAATAGGTGAGGCATCTATAAGAAACCTATCAGAAAATTGTGTGAACATTTAATTAGGAACCTGTTCGCAAATAGGTGAGGTATCTATAAGAAACCTATCAGAAAATTGTGTGAACATTTAATTAGGTACCTGTTCGCAAATAGGTGAGGTATCTATAAGAAACCTATCAGAAAATTGTGTGAACATTTAATTAGGAACCTGTTCGCAAATAGGTGAGGCATCTATAAGAAGCCTATCAGAAAATTGTGTGAACATTTAATTAGGAACCTGTTCGCCAATAGGTGAGGTATCTATAAGAAGCCTATCAGAAAATTGATGATCATTCGAAAAAAAGCCTGTCCACAAATAGAGGACTACAAGAATAGATAGGTCACCGATAAAAATAGATGACCTGTACGAAAATAGATTAAAATTTTATTAGGAACAAGTCTGGAAATGGGTGACCATTTGATTAAAAGTCTATCCAAAAATAGGTGACCATTCAAATAAAATACCTGTCTACCAATAAGTGAACGTTTAATTGGGAACCTGTCCGGAAATATGCGAACATTCTATTAGACGTCTGCCCGAAAACCGTTGAACATTCGATTAGAAGCCATTGTTCGAAAATAGATAAACATTTGATTGGAAATCTGTCCGCAAACAAGTAACCATTCTATTTGATATGTGTCTTCATTTAAAAGGATCATCTTTCCGAAACTTTATCTCCCTTCTGCACATTCCTGTATCTGATACATTTAAAGCTTTCTGTAGCTATTTTGAAAGGCACGATCGCAGTTATGTTTCTCAAATGGAGCTCCACACTTCGCCGCAACCGTGGTTAATAGTGTTTGCTTACAACATTACTATCACGTCTTGGAAATAATCTCTACAATGCTCCTCGTTTTGCTTTTCGAAGTTACTACAGTCGAACTTGAGTGACTAGCAAATCATTTTGAGTCTTTAACTAGTAAAGCTATTAATTTGCAACGCACTGCGCTTAGAATGTCGCTACGAACGTGTCCGATCCGCCAGATAATTCGCATAAAGTTCAGTAGTTAACTGGAACCATATTAATAAAGTATTTATTTGCATTGAGGTTACATAAATACTGATTTCCAAACGGGTCTTGTCTTAGTCCCGTATCGCGTTACCCAATTATATGCAAATAAATACAGACATGTCAGTTGGCAGTTGCATAGAAACACGTGTTTAATCTGGGCGTTGGTTACAGGCTCACACTTTCTTTCCGATTGCGTAACCGCGTCCACGGAACTGGAGCACCTTGATTCGATACGGTGAAAGTTGCTAGGACGTCGTAAACTTTGAACTTGAGAATAAGTGGGCGATTTGAATAAACTCAGAAGTTGAGGCAATCAGAGGATGCTGCGTAAGATGGAGCACTTTAATCAGCTCCTGTGAGGTGTACCGTTTACTTTCAGTCAAGGATTATTAGGCGTTTTAAATAGTTCCAATGGTTGAAGCAATCAAAGAATACTATACACACTTACAAATTTGAGTTTCCGGAGGTAAAACACAGTAAGAGTGCATTTTTATCTTTTTAGTTAGAATACTGAGCTAGGTTTATCGCTTTGGCCGAGCCCAAGATGTTGCTTCATACTATTAATATGTTTAGTCAAAAGATTATCCATCTTTACCTTCTGTTTGGTGGCGTGTCTCCCTAGCGCCGAGTCTCCTCACTGCCGAGGGCAATTTAGTCTCCTCTGCGCTGAAGCCATAAATTATCAAAGTATCTGCTCAGTGATGCAGAAGTGACGAGAGAAAGATAATATCTTATCTTTAAAATGATACCAAACAACATGGTTTACTGTGTTTTATTGTTTACTTTAGCAGTTTGTAATAAGTTTTAGATTATGTTTTATTAAGTTACACTAAAATAGACTTCGAGTTGGTATCATTTTTCTTGTAATTATAAGTAGAATCTACATTTATTAACTATTTTCAGTTAAAATAAATGGGCTAATACGGCCAGTCCTGGAATGAAATGTATGCACAATTTGCGTCAATTCAGTGCTGATCATCTATGCTCAGTTGAGCACACGCCATTACCACGGTTCCTTGCTTTTTGAATTCCAATTCGGTTGTCAAATTATGCTAGGTATCTCGCTCGGCGCTGAGGAGTCCGCTTTTGGGAGACGGAATCGTGCACCGGTTACTCCTGCAGTAGTTACGGCACTAAGCGGATGGTGTGTTGTTAAGATGGAGAAATGTTTACCGCTATAGTAAAAGGCCTTCATAATTATCCTCCGGGGTAATAAAAGACAGCCAAGTTAGATCAAATAGGGGCTATAAAACAAACTCAAGCTTGTTATCCCGTACTCGAAAGAAACGATTCATGAAAGTTTGAAAAACGTGTAAGGTTTCGTTGGGCATGTAGGTAGATGTCGCGAGGATTTTTTCGTTTGTGCGAGGTAAAGTAATGAGGGATAACAAGTGACAACATTTTTGTTATAGCAGGAAAATTCAACCGAATTTATTTTTTTTTTGTGACAAAAATAAACAAATCTTCTTTTGTTCGGCGAGGATTTTACAGTTACAACATAATTAATGCTTTGTCGAATGTTTTCAACGAGAAATTATATTAGGTCATTTGTTATCCCAAAAGCTGAATGTAAAAATTATTATTCAGATCGTTCTTTTTCATAAAGCTTAATTTCATTACCTGTAGCCACGTGCTGGACAGACTATATGGTTCTTTTTAAGTCCTCTTTGTTGTTTATATAAACATAAAATTCCGAATAGCGTGGTAAGATATCATAGCATGCTGGGTAACGCTGGACCGAGATACAAATCTGGTTTCTGCGTAGCGTCGGATGGCCAATAAATCTCTCCAGAGTGGGTTAAACTTTTAAACACTCTTTCGGACTGCTTCCTCATCTCAATTCATACACGACACCTTGGCCTAACATAACCAGAGATCTAACTAGGCATTCGTGGTCAACATCTGCTCCCTTCCGTCCAATTAAAATCTTGCCCCGGCGGACTACCGTTCAATAGAAACCCTCTAATTTAACACATCCTCAAACCTAAACACGTCCCTGTCTGTTTAAGATTCCTTGATAACGTTTTAAGTGATGTAATTTTACAGTATTGAGAACAAAGGGCGGCGGTGCAGGGTTTACTGTGTGCCTCCGATCGTTAGCTCAACTTGGAGGTGTTTTCTTTTATTAGCTTTTGAATTGATTAGTTTTGAATAATTACTCGTGGGAAGTTTATGGCAATAATTTGTTTGCCTGTATCTGGTTAATAAAATGTACATTCTCGATGTGGGCGTAGACGTCCAGCAATGGCCAAGGGAAATTTATTTAAATACACTTCAATAAATATTCCAGCTTTATTTATCCACATTGACGTTCACAGTGTAAAGAGAAAAAAAGCGGGTTCTATAAAACAACCCACTATCAGTTTTAGGTTTATTTTTCTTTCGAATTTACTACGTAATTACAATTTCCAGGTGTTACAAACCTCTTCATCCCTTCAGTATGGGGTAGTTCTGTTTATATACGCTTTCTAAATATTAGGTTGTGTTACGTGAAAAACAGATCTTATCCGTTCTCGTGTGCCCTTACCTAAGGGCCTGATTCTCAGAGGACCAACCTGTGCAATGAACATTGAAAACTAATTAATAACTTCAGAGGTTTTATGTGAATAAATATAGTAAATAATGCTTCGGATTAAAGAGGGAAATATTGGTTCTACCACTACTTCGATGCTACCGTTAGTGTAATAATAAAAAATATCAAAATAATTTAAAATGTGTAAAATATAACATATTAATACACATTGCAAGCGTAGGTGAAAACCATTCAGTGAAGAATGAAAAGTACAAATTTAAAAATATGCCCCATACCATCTTACAATTTTCCTCCAGAGGAAACATTCAGCTAGCACAGTGCTAGAGAAAAACTAAACTAAATTCAAGAGGAACAGATCCTGATTTAAATTCAATTGTTACTACTTTCAGTCTCCAGATTCTATTCCTGCATGTCCTGAATTCCATCATTAAACCGTGTTCTGTGTCTCTCGTCCCTCTTCTCCTTCTTCGATACTTAGTCTGAAAGAGTCCTTTCCTATGAATGACTTTCCATAGGTGGTATTGTTAATTATAAACACAACTCATACTATCCTAACTCGTAGCTGGCCTAGGTTCCCAGTAGAACATCAATCCGTGAAACAATATTTGAAAAGCAATTTACATTCTCCTTGTGGTAGGCCTACGGACGTGAAAGTAATAGGCCTAACGTTTTCTGATCACGACAGAATCAGAAAAGTTAGTTCAATAATACGCTATGTCGGTTGCTGGTAGCTACTTAGCGCTGACTTTAAATCCCTTACATTTAGGATTAGCAGATATTATTACATGTATGATGCCACAAAGAATTGTTTGCAAAAAACCAACTTGTGAAATTATAATTCTTGTAAAAACTGTCATACTCTATTTCGTCACACACTGAGAGGATTTTTATCATCCCTAGCGGTATGCCAGTAGAACAACTTATTTATAAACCCATCACATAACAAACATACAAAAATACTGTACAATAAACTCTCATTATGAGGCTGGGGTACTGCCGGATTAGTGAAATGGCCGGATTACTGGAGGTCCTATTAAAACACAATGTTCTTTGAACAGTATTTATGTGTATTGCCCAAAATTAAAGAAAACATAGGAAACAAGTCCTGCAATGTACATTAAATGATGAAAGTAGAATGATTGGACTGGTCTCTATGCTTTATAATAAAAGGTTACCTTATCGTTAAAGGTAAAAACAAAAATTCAAATGTTTCCGTTTACACTGCAACAGCATTGTGCACTTGCACTTCAGCAACAGTCGCAGTACATAGCTACTGCAACATACGGCTCGAAATCGTTTGTATATCATGAGCTACACACCTAGAACCGGGCGGCGCGGCGTGACATTGACATGCAGTGAAAAATATACAACTTATGTTTACATATTGATTATCCGTCCTTGACGAAAATGCCGGATTACTGGAGGGTCGGATAGGTGAAGTGGAGAGTTTAACCAGGTCTGCTTCGGGTAAGGGACTATAATTTCTCATTGTTCCCTTATATTTACCTTTACCTCACCTTTATTACTCTTCCGAACCCTTGCTGGGAAGAGTAGCCGTACTCTGTGACCCTCCGTGCCTCGGTTATAATCCTTCCCTGTAATAGTTTCACGTATTTCCTTAATCCTAAGGATTGTATGAATCCACAATCCTTCTTAGGGTATTTTTAAATTTGGTGATAGACGTAAACTACCAAATAAAAATTTAATTTGTATGGAACAACATTTTCTCTGACCAAAGAATACGTTGCCTACATTATTTTATTTTAACATCCTAATTTTTGTGTTTCTAAGCAATACACACGTTTTTAATATTATGAATAAATTATTTTTACTTAATAATCTAGAGATTTTGTGGCTGTACATTTCCATTTGTACATAAAGAGGCGAGTCACATTCTCGCACTTTAATGTATACGAGTAGTGTAGAAAATACGCCAGTAATGTCAAATGTCAGAAAGAGATATGTTTGTTCAAATAATACAAATTTAAAATCCATCATTATTAAATAATTGTAAATAACCTGCTGCGATTATTTGCCCAACGCTGAATTTTTCAAGCTCAAACTCCCTGCTCAAGATTATTTTTGTTCATTAAACCAATACGAGGTTATAATGCATGTTCTGTGGGAAAATTCCAATATGTACGTGTTCATAATTGAGTGGAACAACATTTGTGGACACTATAGACCTACCTACGTTGTAAAAGTACTTGAATAATATTTCAATAAATAAGATAATTTATGTTGACCGCTACAAGGGTCTCAAGCTGGGCCCGATTATTCTCTACTTACCATTTTATTTCCTACCATCCTATTCCGTTTCACCTAAAGTACGGTGCATAATTCATTCATTCAGCCAGAGGTAAACACGTCCATCGGTTGTTCTTTACGCTTGTTGGGTATATTTCATGCCAAGCGTGTAGCAGTGCTTGTAAGGCGCAGGGTAAATGATCTACATAAAAAGCCTATAGTTTATGTTGGGAATGTGAATTAAATATTGTGATATCTCCACGTCATGTTGAGCTACGAGAATATAAATTTGTATCAATACGGCAACTGCACAAGCACAAAAACTGTGTTGCGCAAATATGCTTGTATAAATTGACCACGTAAATGTTTAGATTTTGATGCACTTTTAAATTCTTCAAAGTAAGCTTTCTCTTCTAAAAATATTGTGATATCTCCACGTCATGTTGAGCTACGAGAATATAAATTTGTATCAAATCTTATCTATCTAATTTGTTTTATTCACAAATGTCCACGTTTGGGATGAGGTTTATTACAAGAATCAAACCCTTGCCCTTATGAACAGTTTTATCCCTAATCCAGTGGTAAGGGACCATTGCACCCTTTCTATTATTCTACTTTAATTTTATCTTCTTCCTATACGCAGATATAAATAAAGTTCAGTCTGTCAATCAGCCAAATAAGGAAGTTTTGCAACGCGTGACATTTTACGATATGAGACAGGACAGTTTTATCCCTAATCCAGTGGTAAGGGACCATTATACCCTTTCTATTATTCTACTTTAATTTTTATCTTCTTCCTATACGCAGATATAAATAAAGTTCAGTCAGTCAATCAGCCAAATAAGGAAGTTTTGCAACGCGTGACATTTTACGATATGAGACAGGACAGTTTTATCCCTAATCCAGTGGTAAGGGACCATTATACCCTTTCTATTATTCTACTTTAATTTTATCTTCTTCCTATACGCAGATATAAATAAAGTTCAGTCAGTCAATCAGCCAAATAAGGAAGTTTTGCAACGCGTGACATTTTACGATATGAGACAGGACAGTTTTATCCCTAATCCAGTGGTAAGGGACCATTATATCCTTTCTATTATTCTACTTTAATTTTATCTTCTTCCTATACGGAGATATAAATAAAGTTCAGTCAGTCAATCAGCCAAATAAGGAAGTTTTGCAACGCGTGACATTTTACGATATGAGACAGGACAGTTTTATCCCTAATCCAGTGGTAAGGGACCATTATACCCTTTCTATTATTCTACTTTAATTTTTATCTTCTTCCTATACGGAGATATAAATAAAGTTCAGTCAGTCAATCAGCCAAATAAGGAAGTTTTGCAACGCGTGACATTTTACGATATGAGACAGGACAGTTTTATCCCTAATCCAGTGGTAAGGGACTATTATACCCTTTCTATTATTCTACTTTAATTTTATCTTCTTCCTATACGCAGATATAAATAAAGTTCAGTCAGTCAATCAGCCAAATAAGGAAGTTTTGCAACGCGTGACATTTTACGATATGAGACAGGACAGTTTTATCCCTAATCCAGTGGTAAGGGACCATTATACCCTTTCTATTATTCTACTTTAATTTTATCTTCTTCGTATACGGAGATATAAATAAAGTTCAGTCAGTCAATCAGCCAAATAAGGAATTTTTGCAACGCCTGACATTTTACGATATGAGACAGGACAGTTTTATCCCTAATCCAGTGGTAAGGGACCATTATACCCTTTCTATTATTCTACTTTAATTTTTATCTTCTTCCTATACGGAGATATAAATAAAGTTCAGTCAGTCAATCAACCAAATAAGGAAGTTTTGCAACGCGTGACATTTTACGATATGAGACAGGACAGTTTTATCCCTAATCCAGTGGTAAGGGACCATTATACCCTTTCTATTATTATACTTTAATTTTATCTTCTTCCTATACGGAGATATAAATAAAGTTCAGTCAGTCAATCAGCCAAATAAGGAAGTTTTGCAACGCGTGACATTTTACGATATGAGACAGGACAGTTTTATCCCTAATCCAGTGGTAAGGGACCATTATACCCTTTCTATTATTATACTTTAATTTTATCTTCTTCCTATACGGAGATATAAATAAAGTTCAGTCAGTCAATCAGCCAAATAAGGAAGTTTTGCAACGCCTGACATTTTACGATATGAGACAGGACAGTTTTATCCCTAATCCAGTGGTAAGGGACCATTATACCCTTTCTATTATTCTACTTTAATTTTTATCTTCTTCCTATACGGAGATATAAATAAAGTTCAGTCAGTCAATCAGCCAAATAAGGAAGTTTTGCAACGCGTGACATTTTACGATATGAGACAGGACAGTTTTATCCCTAATCCAGTGGTAAGGGACCATTATACCCTTTCTATTATTCTACTTTAATTTTATCTTCTTCGTATACGGAGATATAAATAAAGTTCAGTCAGTCAATCAGCCAAATAAGGAAGTTTTGCAACGCCTGACATTTTACGATATGAGACAGGACAGTTTTATCCCTAATCCAGTGGTAAGGGACCATTATACCCTTTCTATTATTCTACTTTAATTTTTATCTTCTTCCTATACGGAGATATAAATAAAGTTCAGTCAGTCAATCAGCCAAATAAGGAAGTTTTGCAACGCGTGACATTTTACGATATGAGACAGGACAGTTTTATCCCTAATCCAGTGGTAAGGGACCATTATACCCTTTCTATTATTATACTTTAATTTTATCTTCTTCCTATACGGAGATATAAATAAAGTTCAGTCAGTCAATCAGCCAAATAAGGAAGTTTTGCAACGCGTGACATTTTACGATATGAGACAGGACAGTTTTATCCCTAATCCAGTGGTAAGGGACCATTATACCCTTTCTATTATTCTACTTTAATTTTATCTTCTTCCTATATGCAGATATATAAATAAAGTTCAGTCAGTCAATCAGCCAAATAAGGAAGTTTTGCAACGCGTGATATTTTACGATATCAGACAGGACAGTTTTTTTGTATTAAGAAGTGTCTCTTTCGTATTTTGAAAGGGCAATTTTACGATTAAGGAAAGCTAAGTCTATCTCTTCTACTGAGGTACTGGCTAACTAACTATACTTTACAATGGATTACAAAACTTTAGTAATTGTGACGCGTTAAAACATATGTATGAGTTATAGATAAGATGGAAATGGGAGGCAGGGTTAGACACATCTTTGTGAGCCTGTTTGACTGGCTGATCGGGTAGCCTTAAATGACCAAAATTCAACTAAACGAAAGTGCAAGGACTTCAACCAACCAAAATACACGGCCTTCAACTGAAATAAATGTTGCGGTCTATCTTATCCCTGTTCAGAATGGATAATATTGCTGCATTACATTTACTTTAACAACGATAAAGTTAAACCGTAGTATTTTAAAAAATAATTTAAAAGTAATAATAAAAACTATTAAGTTTAGATATTTACAGAAATATTACTTCCCATTTATTAACTTCAAGTTGTGAGATGAACGTCTGCGGAACGGTAATATGATAACCCGCATTATTTCTTTCAGTTAAAGTTAGTGAACTTCGGTTAGTTGAAGTCCGTGCTGATTCGATTAATTGAATCTCGTATATTTTGGCTATTTGATACTTGGATACTTGTACTTGGTTGCGTACATTGTGTGCGTGCATTTTTGTTAGTTGAATTTAGGTCATCTGAAGGAGCCCCAGATGATCTGCTTGAAGTATGCAAAATACTTGATGTTATGATCGTTTCCCGTATCTGTCACCAGATGGATAAATCATAGACCTTAATATTTCCCTTCCTCTTCGTAGACCACAATATCAGTCCCTTTACTACAAGAACACTTTTGAGAGCGTGCTTACCTGTTATAAAACGCAATTACAGGTTTTCGACAAGATATTCTCTTTTTTGTCGTGTCTGAGCTGTTTCACATCAAGTGAGAGTGTTTAACGGTGCTATTATTGCAGCGTTGTCACATTTCTTCTTACTACATTCAATTATTTACGACATGTGTCGTAATTGCCGTCTCTGGTCTGTATGATGTAGTGTGTTGTGTTTTATGGACGTGTTGTGGTAGTTTATTTGGTTTACTTTTACTAGGCTTACGTGTATAGTGTTTGTTCATTAATAGAGTGTTCGCTTTGTGCTTATAACCTATCTAGTAATAATGGGTTAGGATTCCGTACAAAACGTTACCTGGTAGCCAATAGATGATTTACATATTGCAGCCAACTCCTGTTCATTGATATTGATAAAAGCGGTCGTGACCGATAAGGGAGATAACAAGACCACCGTGGAAGCCTAGTTAAAGAACACATCCCATTATATCGGAGATTGCAAGGTGTGGGTCGTGCTTCTCTCACCTTTAACGCATTTAATTGTTCATCTGCATCTTGTTTGCGATATCTCATTTTGGCGCACGGGTCACGATCTGGCCCCAGACAGCCGTCCTACTTGCTTTACAGTGTTTGCTCTTTAAATAGTGGGAAGTGAGACGATGCGTTCCGGAAGCGTACCTTTCCCAATTAGAGCTCGAAATCGAGCTTCAACTGTTATTGCAACAAATTCAGATGTTCACAATGTGTTTATTAAAGTTCTAGTTTTTAATAAATTCCAATTGATTTCTTGTTTTTCTTGTATCCACTTTGCATCTTTATTTATTTCCTGTAACCTGTAGCTCGGATACTCATTCGGAAATCGTTACCATGGAATACTTAACTTCTAACTGAAAGTAAATTTTCAATTATGTAAACCAGTTTCTTACTCTATATATTTAAATATATTTTTGTTCTTTAAATAATTTTAGTCTAATTTTTAATGTATTTTTAAAATAAACCTGCAAGATAATTAAGCACAATAAAACCTGAATATATAAAACAAGAAATTAATTTATTATTCAATTCCTTTTATTAGTTCTTTGCCTTTCTCTCTCTCTCTCTCACTCTCTCTCTCTCTCACTCTCTCTCTCTCTCTCTCTCTCTCTCTCTCTCTCTATATATATATATATATATATATATATATATATATATATATTAAATATGGTGATATGTTTTCTTGTAATATAGTTAATAAATTAAAAATATTTCATAAACAAGAATACTTTTAATGAATATATTTATTCAAAGCTTTTCGCCGATAAAATAGTATCAGCATCTTCAGGAAAATAATTATCTAATCTATATATATATATATATATATATATATATATATATATATATATATATCGTTCACATTTTTAATCGTTAATAAAATACTTTTTATTCATCCACTCAAGTTCAAATACATTATTTTTAAAACTTGGTAACACTTTTTAATGTGATGACACTTGATGCCAATACAGTTTCTTCAAGTATTAATTCATTAACTAAATTTAATAAATAAGTTATTTACGTTTTAAATGTGAGAAAAACTTTTCATAAAAGAAGCAGGATATGCGATATATTTATTTCGTCCCATTTGGCTTAAAAAAAGTGATAACATATGATTTCATAAAACAGCTGATTTTATGTTGTAGGTTATGTGATAGAACAGCTAAACTTTAACTCATAGGTTATGTTACTTCATAATAATTGTAAGTATTTAATAAAAAGTAACTAAAAAAATTTTTCCGTGATGACCTGAGTAGGATGGCTTTATTATTTTTTTTTATATATATTACTTGTTTATAAATTAGTACTTGATGAAATCCGTTGTCACTGGAAATGGTTACTTCGTAATTAAATTGTTCATTAGGTACTAATTTATAAATTATTCTGTTGTTTTGTGTATAATTTTCTTGTTTTTGTAGTTTCTAATATGATTAATTAATTAATATTACACATTTGCTTGAGATAATGATTATTTATAAGAGAATTTTATAATAGAAACTTGTTTTTACAAAATAGCTTGTAGTTTTTGTATTGAATAAAATAATGACAAATCAAATGGATTTTTTGTTTCACTTACTTTGCTTGCTTTATTCTGAAAAAAAAAACAACAAATAAAAACGGAAGGGATCCATTTCAAGGTAATTGGATTTGTGGTTTAAACTAGTTGTATGCAATGTACTGTTTGAGGCGGGTTTGGTGACCGCATATTCCTGTCTGTGTGTGTGTTGCTAAGATACTCCTTTACTGCTACGCTACATCATTGTGGCTCTTAGGTTCCTACTATTAGGTATCCATCTAGATTTCATTTAAATAGTAACCATATTTGCTCTAATTTAGACAGGACATACATTCATGTCCTCAAGTGTACAATGTTTTTTTGCGATTAAAAGAAACCACTTTCTTAATAAGATCTTTCATTTTGACAAGTAGGATAGTGTTATTATTTACAGTTCAAGTTACAAATTTTTTTACAGTCGTACAAAGAGATGTCGCCATTTTGAATTGTAAATTCGTTTTGCGAGTCGAGGAAGCAGGAGTTATAAAATCAAGTGACCGTATAATAAGTCAATAAATAGTGCAATTTATAGATACTGTACGACCTGGCCGGGAAGTGTGGGCATAGCATGACACTGGAAACACATAAAACACGTTTTATTATAACAACTCGGAGAAATTTCAATACAGACGAAGAACAAGCCGAGACGCAAGATTGTGTGCCCTGTTGGCACCGAGAGACATTGTCTGTATGTCATAACTAACGTACCCTTTGGGATCAAGGTTAAACAAACTACGGCGACCCTGTGTGTTTTGTTTATACGGCGCGGGCATGTTGTGATGGCAGTGTTCGCCGAGGCGGTTTTGTAATCTCGTTCTGCATAAACCCTCACAAGGTGGTTGCTGAACATATCTGTTGCAAGATAGGACAACATTAGTGCAATGCGGATATGTTGCAAGTTCCCATAGAGTGAACGATGAGCACCGTATGCTGACGTTGGTAATATACCACATCCATTCTAAGTAAGATGTAAATATTTATACTTGATTTAAAGTAGAATAGGAATGGATCTGTGGCAGGGTATGGGTGCGATGTAGTCAGTTCGAACGCATTCACAGTCAACCCGCCCCTGCCAGCGACTGAAATTGCAGAACGAAGCAAGCTACACCACTAGTAACTCACTCCACTACAGCTACATTGAGACTGAGCGACGAACGGAAGTTTAACGTCGAATTGGCAACAAGGCTCACTCACGCAGCAAGATGTGAACCTCCTATTCGCTCAGAAGGCTGTAATCCCCCCTCCCTCTGGTCGATTTCACCTACGCAGAATCTTATTCTCCTTAAAATCAAACTATAATGTTAAAGTACAGATGTTTCTTTGACAATGTAATTTTGATCTATTCATCATCTGAATATAAGTACTGAATTATCGTACTAAAAGAGGCAATCCTAACGTCGGGCTGGCGGCCCAAATCTGATATTATGTAATTAAGCTAATTTGGACAGTAAGCGTAGAACTGTGTAAGAGAGAATTACATATGAAAGTATAAATGACCATGTCTAGCCTTTTACCTTACTTAATGCCACCCTCGGCAGTTGAGCCTGATCTAGGGCTGTGTAATCCTGAAGGAGTACGGCTTTCCAAAAAAGCTGGTCCGCAGGCTCTAAGAAGTACCTGGTCTCCAGGTTCTAATAAGTACCTGGCTCCTCAGGTTCTAATAAGTACCTGGACCCCAGGTTCTAACAATTACCTGATCTCCAGGCTCTAACACGTACCTGGTTTCTAGGTTCTAACAAGTACCTTGTCCCCAAGTTCTAACAAGTACCTTGTCCCCAAGTTCTAACAAGTACCTGGTCTCCAGGTTCTAACAATTACTCGGTCTCCAGGCTCTAACACGTACCTGGTCTCTAGGTTCTAACAAGTACCTTCTCCCCAAGTTCTAACAAGTACCTTGTCCCCAAGTTCTAACAAGTACCTGGCCCCAGGTTCTAACAATTACCTGGTCTCCAGGCTGTAACACGTACGTGGTTTCTAGGTTCTAACAAGTACCTTGTCTCCAAGTTGTAACAAGTACCTTGTCCCCAAATTCTAACAAGTACCTTGTCTCCAAATTCTAACAATTACCTGGTCCCCAGGTTCTAACAATTACCTGGTCTCCAGGTTCTAACAATTACCTTGTCCCCAAGTTTTAACAAGTACCTTGTCCCCAAGTTATAATAAGTACCTGATCTCCAGGTTCTAACAATTGCCTGGTCTCTAGGTTCTAACAAGTACCTTGTCCCCAAGTTCTAACAAGTACCTGGTCTCCAGGTTCTAACAATTACCTGGTCTCCAGGCTCTAACATGTACCTGGTCTCTAGGTTCTAACAAGTACCTTGTCCCCAAGTTCTAACACGTACCTTGTCCCCAAGTTCTAATAAGTACCTGGTCTCCAGGTTCTAACAATTACCTGGTCTCCAGGTTCTAACAAGTACTTTCTCCCCAGCTTTTAACTTAGTACCTGGTCCCCAAAAAGCTCTCGGTTAAGAAAGCAGGAAAAGATGCCCAAACAATACCTGAACGGATGAGTCTTTCAGGATCTACAATGAATAAGGGTGATGGACGCTACTGATGGAAATAAATGTTGTGGAGGTTGGTTTTTAAAAAGTAAGGGCTCGCACTATCAGCATTAAAATGCCTATTCTGTACTGGATAGTGTCTTATTTGTAATGGTGATACATAAATAACTCTATTCGGTAATATTTTGTAATGTATTCGCTTCATCGGATAGGCGAGAGGTTTTTAAAAAGTTAATAAAACAGGGACGGATGAAAACATGCTCAAGTGTAGTGCAACTGCATGTGTAGTTGTCTAGCAAAACAGGGACGGATGAAAACATGCTCAAGTGTAGTGCAACTGCATGTGTAGTTGTCTAGCAAAACAAGGACGGATGAAAACATGCTCAAGTGTAGTGCAACTGCATGTGTAGTTGTCTAGCAAAACAGGGACGGATGAAAACATGCTCAAGTGTAGTGCAACTGCATGTGTAGTTGTCTAGCAAAACAGGGACGGATGAAAACATGCTCAAGTGTAGTGCAACTGCATGTGTAGTTGTCTAGCAAAACAGGGACGGATGAAAACATGCTCAAGTGTAGTGCAACTGCTTGTGTAGTTGTCTAGCAAAACAAGGACGGATGAAAACATGCTCAAGTGTAGTGCAACTGCTTGTGTAGTTGTCTAGCAAAACAAGGACGGATGAAAACATGCTCAAGTGTAGTGCAACTGCTTGTGTAGTTGTCTAGCAAAACAGGGACGGATGAAAACATGCTCAAGTGTAGTGCAACTGCTTGTGTAGTTGTCTAGCAAAACAAGGACGGATGAAAACATGCTCAAGTGTAGTGCAACTGCTTGTGTAGTTGTCTAGCAAAACAAGGACGGATGAAAACATGCTCAAGTGTAGTGCAACTGCATGTGTAGTTGTCTAGCAAAACAAGGACGGATGAAAACATGCTCAAGTATAGTGCTACTGCATGTGTAGTTGTCTAGCAAAACAGGGACGGATGAAAACATGCTCAAGTGTAGTGCAACTGCATGTGTAGTTGTCTAGCAAAACAAGGACGGATGAAAACATGCTCAAGTGTAGTGCAACTGCATGTGTAGTTGTCTAGCAAAACAAGGACGGATGAAAACATGCTCAAGTGTAGTGCAACTGCATGTGTAGTTGTCTAGCAAAACAGGGACGGATGAAAACATGCTCAAGTGTAGTGCTACTGCATGTGTAGTTGTCTGGCAAAACAGGGATGGATGAAAACATGCTCAAGTATAGTGCAACTGCATGTGTAGTTGTCTAGCAAAACAAGGACGGATGAAAACATGCTCAAGTGTAGTGCAACTGCATGTGTAGTTGTCTAGCAAAACAAGGACGGATGAAAACATGCTCAAGTGTAGTGCAACTGCATGTGTAGTTGTCTAGCAAAACAGGGACGGATGAAAACATGCTCAAGTGTAGTGCAACTGCATGTGTAGTTGTCTGGCAAAACAGGGACGGATGAAAACATGCTCAAGTGTAGTGCAACTGCATGTGTAGTTGTCTAGCACTCTAGATGTGACTGCAAAAAATAAATAACTAGCTCAAAATACAAAGGACTAGATGAAAAATTATTATGAGCAAAATTAATTAGGAATAAATTTTCAGTTTGTAGGACTATATTTTAAGAATTTTTATGAATATATTTTCAGTATTGCCAATATAATAATTATTCAGATATCATTAGGTAACTGTCTTCCTGTGGGTTGAGAGCAGGTCTTGTGGGTTTATGTAAGCGATGATATAATTGTCCGCTTTTCTAAGGGGATCATTAATCCCGCCTAACCTTCCTTATCCTTGGTACAAAGGGGAGTATCGGGTAGTTATCTCTTTGTGAGATATATATAGAGTATTTTGAGATGGTGACCCTAAATAATTGTGCTACAATCCCTTCTATATCCTCTTCCGGATTTTGCCTCCACCTTATTCCTACCTCTATTCATAAGCCTTTCCTACCCTTTGTTGCGCTTTAAAACTACATAGAATTCAATATTTATAATTTTTTATTGCTATGTTAGAAGAAATTTTTTATGATTTAGGTTATTTGAGGTGTAAAATTGCTTGTGTTAAAGTTGTGTGTTTTGATTTTTTTTACGAAACTACAAAGGATTACAACCGACAATTATTTTGAACAAGCTAACGAGATTATCAACACTGCCCGCCTCAAAGCCGACCGCCTTATTAGCGGTGCGACCTTGATTGCGTCGGGTTAACAATGATAACGTCCAGACATTTCTCCCACATAAATCCCGACGACGCGGCGTATGTGGTCGATGCACTTCACTTCCTCTAAATATGTGACTTTCAACTGTTAGACCTGCCTTGCCTGCAAGAACAACGCCGTGTCTCCTTAGGGAAAACCACAATACATCATCCCTCATTTCTTAGCACATGTCTGGGGCCTATATATATATATTCAGGCAAATTCCTACAGAATTTACTAAGAAAAATTTTATTTTTGGTACCCTAGAGCACTATTTATGAAATTGTGTGGTAACCACGGCAACAGTTTATGGTAGTACAATAAATGTTCCAAAGACAACCAAATAGAGGAAAAAATTCATATACAGTGTCAAGGCATGCTAGACTTAGAACTTGAAGATTGTCAGTTCGAATCCGGTTGGAGCCCACAAATTTTATAATCTAATTATTTAATAAATATTTGAAAAAACTGTATTAACATCAATTTTCATTCACTATAGGTTAAAAGAAATGTATTTGAACTCGATTGGATGAATAAAAACGTAAAAATATATATATCCGGAGAGTGTGAGCTAATAGAAGGAATTTAAAAAGTTACATCAATTAAGTGTGAAAATTCTGTTGCTAAGACTGTAATTTACTCGTCGAGCCTGTTTTATTTTTACTATTCGTACGTATCCTCTAACGTCAGCCCGTCGTCGTACATATCTCTAATATGAAGATCTTAAACCTTCTTCCGGATTTCCTCCGTACTTCAGAGCTATTCTTCAATGCAACGTTTCAAGATTTAGCGATCTGAGGGAAAGACGGTTCCTGACGGCTGTAATTTTATAGCCTAATTTTGTAGCATTAACCTCCATTACAAACACTTGTATTGCACTGTCCTAGTCTATTTAGTTGCAAAAATAGCACTCTGTGAAATAGTTCATTTTGTAATGAGTTAATCTGCGAACCAATTTACAGACCGCAAGCTGTCTCTCACGAAGATTGACACATAAAGTAAGAATGCTGTTTTGAGGAACAAAGTAACGGACGCCTTCGCTATAATTACTTGTAGATTACCGCCATTCTGCTTACAGCAAAGGAACGCTCCTCTGACAATCGAGCGGCGTCGCACTAAGTGAAGCCGTGAATGAATCGGAGTCTGTCATTTAGCTGGCTTGTCCGAAGCTCCGTTGCATTTGTAACCGACATAGAGCCAATGTAGCGGTTTATTTCCATTGCAATAATACAATTCTGCATGACTGCAGAACATCGATTTTCTTTGTTACTTTGATAAAAATCTTCGAGAGGGCGAAGGCGGGGTTTTTCTCCGCGTCATTTTTTTTGTTTTGTTAATTAATGTCTTTCTAGTTATCATAAGTTTATTTCTGGTTCATTACTCCAACCCTGCATTCTAGGAAACGGCCCAACTCACTTTTGTTAATTGTTTCCCTCCTAACTTTAGTGTGCATTTTATCTTTGTCACTTGCGGTGTTTATTACTTTATTACAGAAAAATACCTCTCTCCTAACGCCTTTCTCGTAATGAAAACAGTGGTCTAATCGGCCTATACATTGCATACACGTTTTACCAATTCAAAATATTTTAGGAATATGACTTTTAGAAATTTAAAATTGTACAATAATAATTTCTGAAATTGTTTGCATTGTATTTATACAGTATTTAATTGTGAAGTTACCCAACTATAAAAACGAAGGGTTTTGTGCAGAACCCAATTAAATTTTAAAGGGTTTTATGCAGAAAGCTCCCGCTCCCGTTCGAAACTCTATGCTCTCCCCTCTGAGTTTAATAAATGATCAAATTATTATTATTATTATGTTTTGTAATATGTAGGCCTATTACCTACGTTTTAGATTTTCTTAAAATCCTGCCTAAAATGATGTAAATTTGGTGGAAGTTGTATGGATTGGTTGCTATTTTCATTTACTGTAAATCGTCAATTTGAAAACTTTATTTATTTTTGTAATAAAACAATACATTTATTTAAACGTTATCATTTAGAGACAGATGTGTATCCTAAAAACGGAGGAAATGGGTTGTTCGATTTCGTATGAGGGAAGTGATAAACTGTCGAGTACGTGTCATTGAAACTTCGAGTTCTGTAAGATTGGAGCTCCAGAACTCCAATGGCGTGCCGTGCAACAGTGACATACATGAAGATGTATCGTACGACAATAGCGGATGGATATACTTGGGAGTTTCCGGACTGTTTGATTGTGGGCTGGCGGCGCAAGAAATACACTGAGACCAGTGAAGCGTCACATCGTGCTTTTGGTCCTGCCGATAATTAACCTGGTCCTCATTAAATCGTGAAACTTGTTAATTACCCGACCGTCTGACGTTTTCCGTTATACCCGTCTCCGCCCGGAACTGCGTCCAGCGTTATGTGTGGTGAACACGAAGAGCGGCCAAAATGTAAGATAAAGGCTAACCGTCACCGTCCGCGTGGTTAGCGTCGCTTCCCTGAAATAACATGGTTCATGATTCGTAGTAATCATGGGTGTTGGTAAAACGAGTCTTAAGGGAGGTTTTAGATGGGCACAAAGTAGAGTCGCAGAACTATGGAAACAAACAAGAAGTGTTGGAAGAAGATTGTTTTTCTATGGTTTTAAGAACCTAACACAAGTTACACGAAGGCGAACACCAGGGACCGAAGCTTGTTCATTGCTGACATTGATTCTCACAGAAAACAATGACTGAATATATGGAGACAACCTTTTAAACTTTTCGGAAGAAAGGAGAGGTAGAAATTTATCAGACTAATTGGTGTATAAAACGACTTATTGGCGTGAAACGTGACCTTATAATTATCGAATGAGTTATATTTATGTAATAAAATTAATCCTATTAAATATTATTAATAATGATAATGACTATCCTTTTCATATTAAAAAAAGCGTCCACAAAATCGATTTTATGTAATTAAATTAGCCTTGATTTCCTTGACATTTGGAATTTATAAGTTTATTTACTACTGTGTTCTGCAGAAACCGTAAAGTAAAAAATGTGGTGTTGTGTAAGACATGGGTTGTACCTTGAGCGGTAGAATGTGAGAAGGGTTTTAGTTTTGGTGTTTTCTAAACGTCCATTCCAGTTAGTTTAGCTCCTCCGCACTACGAGAAAAGACGTTTTAATTAGGTCGTGTTGAAGTTGCGAAAATATATTAGATGGTCTCGGCTCCCGGCTCCATTTAACGGCCACTAGCTCTCTGTCCATTTGGGGCAACGAGCCATCCGGAAATAATACATCTGCAGCCAGGGCCGCTCGGCGAAGCTGTGAAATTCGGGATTGATATTTGAAGAAGGAGGCTCCTAACGAGCAAGACGTGGGCAAAGGCTTGCATATAATTTCCATATGTAACAGCTCGTCCACGTCCACGCCCTGCTTAGCTTCTCGCTACGAGGGACGTATTCCTTCCAATTAACTGACCCAACTTCCCCAACTAGAGGATTAATAAATCCTCGACCGATCTCGTAAAACAAGGATTACACAAATACACTGCTCGTGCTTAACCTTGTAGGCATGTATAAATTGTGAATTTGCATTTTAATTGCAACTTCATAAACTGAACTGACATTTAGAAAGACAATGTGAATGCTATATTTACACGGTGCAGGTTGTACTGGTCTCTGTGTTCCTTTCACTGTGGGCTGTGGAATGGCTTTACTTTGCCGCAAAGGACACTATCACCAGTATACAACATTGTAATTCCTTCCGTTTCTATATTATTCTAAACCTATTACAAAACGTAATATTCGCTGTATACGGTGATTAGCGTCAGTGTTTGTAGCAAACTATTTAAAAAAATATAAGTGTGACAGACCCTTATCTAGAGTAAAGATTATTTACTTTCAAAACTTTATCCCACATTTCACTAACACAGTATCAACACTGACTACATATCTATATGTAGAGTGTATAATATATATATATATATATATATATATATATATATATATATATATATGAGCTAGCAATGGCATCATTAAAAGATTCCTGTATCCGTTTAGTAGTTATATAATTTTGCTTGTCCCTAAGGGCTTCTTAATTTTTATTGTAATATAAGTGCTCTTTTGTTATTTTTCAGGAGTTGTAATTGTTTGTTACTAGTCAAGAACAAAGCAACCTCATAATAACATTAGACATTTATGTATTTTAGATTAATAAAATGTAGTGCATTTCAAGTGCGAGAAAAATTTGCAAAAGTTTATACTTGACGTTAATTTATTACAGTAGACGAAGGTCCTGAACTCTGAGGGAAATCGAACAATAAACCAGTAGCCAGCTACTCTACCGTGCCACCTATATAGGGCATTGTTAGCTGGTATATTAGATGGGGCGAGTTGAGAGTTTCGGGACGGAAGATATCCAGAAAGTAAATGTACCCATGACTGTTTGGGGTGCATTGCGCGTGGATAAGCAAATCTGATAGCGATCGACCAAACAAGCTACTTTAGCTAAATTCACAGCCGCTGTGGAAGCAAGCGTAATGCAATATAATATTTAACGTGTAAAGCTGTGATGCAGTCAAGGCCGCTAAGCAACAGGTTGTGCAACTTATATAAGTAGATCATACTAATAAATCTAGCTGGCAATTACCGTAACGCCGCTCTTACATCGAGTAGATTAAACAAACGTCAAAATCAAAATAAAAATTACCGCTCGCTGGATTTATTAAATTACTTTAAATGTGGTTATTTATACGGCAGTATTTCTAGTTGGGTATAAATTGAAATAGACTGATTTATTCCTTATTAGGTCTAGTCTTCGTTGAAAGTTGGAATCTTACGTGTAACAGTTTCGACAGTTTCTTTTTAAAAAGACTGTAGCGCTCTTGTAGGCTATAACCATCAAATAGATGTCAAATATAAAGCTGAATTATATTGTATGTTTTTGTCATTAAAAATACTGTATTTTTCTCACAATCACGCTGCAGGATGTCTTCTTTAGAATTCTATTCATGGATATCTTCTCTAATATTTTATGATTTTTGAAGTCGTGGCTTTTGGATGGACACCAGGATGTGTCTTGTTTAGTATTTTATGAAGTCGACATCTTTCGAAACGATCAGGCTCGTGGATATATTCTCTAATATTTTGTGATTTTTTTTGAAGTCGTGAATTTTTGTACTGATCACACTCCAGGATGTCTTCTTTAGTATTTTATGAAGTCGTGATCTTTCGGAAACGATCCAGCTCTAACATATTGTCTAGTATTTCATAGAATCTTAACCTTTCAGAAACTATGCAACTTGAGAATATCTTTTCTTAATATTTCGTAAAACCGTAATCTTTCAGAAACGTTTTCCCTCCAGAATATCTTCTTTAGTGTTTCTTAGAAGCGTTTTTTTTTTTTATCAGACTTCATGATATATTCTACATTATTTCATCGCTGAGAAATAGGTTTACGTTAATTAATATAATTACGTTACATTTATGAAACTCTATAAAAAATTTAATAAAATGGTGGTTAAACAACGTAGCGGGAGGCGGCAACTCTTACTGAAAAGATAGTATTATCGCCATTACTTGTTGCAAGGTATTCCAAGCTGTTATATATACGAACTGATAATCTGGTGGACGCGGTATAGAGAGATGCTAATAGGCAATGTCCAGCAGCTGACCAATGGCCTCTGCGAAGATAACAGCCGATGACAGAGATACCCTTCGCCTCGGTACATCTGTTGTTGCTCCAATCCTACAGTAGGCTTACTTTCAGCCAGCTGAAATAAAATCTTTTTTCTATAAAGGCAATTTGTTTCATACTGCTTCGTCATATTTACACTGCTTCAGTTGAAACACACACACTCACACACACACACACACACACACACACACACACACACACACACACACACACTCACACACACACACACACACACACACACACACACACACACACACACACACACACACACACACACACACACACACACACACACACACACACACACACACACACACACACATACACACACACACACACACACACACACACACACACACACACACACACACACACACACACACACACACACACACACACACACACACACACACACACACACACTCACACACACACACACACACACACACACACACACACATACACACACACACACACACACACACACACACACACACACACACACACACACACACACACACACACGATTATAGTGGAGCGAGAACAATATTGTGCCCTTTCCTCTATTTCCTCTACACCTTGGTGTAAAGACCAAACACGATTTATGTTCCTGATGTTAAGTTTACTTCTGCTATGCTATCCCGAACACTCGAGTCATATCTTTTAATACTAATTTCCTTTTTTTATATAGAGAATAATAGTCGAGGACACTAATCTTCTTAAAGAAAACAAAACGCACCCTTTGATAGCGTTTGCTGTAATTAACGTTTTCGTATTTAATTAATGAATGTCTTTTTAGATTCTATAGATGAAAACATTTGGCAAAATATGAAGCAATTTAGTAGAATGAGTGTTCGCGCTAAGGACGGCCTGCAGACTTCCGGTTGTCATAAACAGATGCACGCCTGGCGCGCAGATAATACTGTTGGTTTTACTATTGCCTAACCGGCTACAAATTAGGCCTAATAACACAAATTATCAACTTAAATTTGTCCCGTCATTTTCTTCTGCAAAGCGACTAGCGGTGACAAAGACAAATGCACACTTTCCGGACAGCGTCCACGCTAAACGAAATTAGAGGTTTGTCAAAAGGGTAAATTTAGAATTAACAAGGCGGCCATACTGCAATTTACAGGAAATACCGCCCTCGACAGGAAGTGTTTGTTGGTATAGCATTGTAATATATCTCTTTGACAACTAGCTAGGCTATGTGATTACAGAATAATTCATCCTTACTGACAGTACAAGTTTTTTTTTCTGTTTTTCTTGTTTTTTATCGGACAGACGGACCATCCCCCTATATAATTATCCGAGCTGTGAGATTGAAGTGACTAAGCTAGGTTTAATGATATACTTCCGGAAACCGAGTTAGGACACACCCTTTCACACACCGCCGTTGTGTTGTCCAATCAAATCTTAGTTTAGGCGCGTCTGATTTGTTTGGTTTATGGTGACTGATCAGTTATACAGGTAACAAACGAGAAAAAGTTCTTTTATTGCAAGAAACATATTTAAATCTGTAAAATTATTTTCTTTACAAACGAATATTTTGAGAACGTTTTAAAATACTATGCGTTAACGCCTATAGAAATGCGGTACCTTATTTTAACAACCACAGTACAATCTGAAACTAGTTTCTTCTCTTATTATACCATAAAGAAAACGTTTAGCTTTTCTTTTTTTAAATGTTAATATATTTTAACTGTTTAATGTCGTAGTTTTTATTGCAGATCCAAATCCTGTTGCTCTATACATGTGTTCGCATCTATGACCTCGATATCGGAGGAGTTTTAGGTCCTACCTCAAACCTCTCAAAGCCCGAGGAGCCATCCCTACCAAGAGAACAAAGAGATTTATATTTCTAGTGTAAATCCTCACATCATCCGGACCTATGATACTCTCTCATTTCCCATACCAAAGCGGATTTATGTTCCTACTGTAATCCTCCATGACCGTAATCCATGCTTAATCTGATTCCGTAGATCAAAGAGGAAACTTACGCCACTTAAGGTGGAGTCATGATTACCCTCCACCCTAAGATTAAATAGGTTAATGACTCTACTTGAATTCCCCTTAGCCTGTCAGTCACTATTGTCATAAATTCGTTCCACCAGGTTCCTACCTCAATTCTCCACTGCCCGTGAGTCATGATTACCTCCTCCTCAAGATCAAAGAGGAGGTATGCATCTACAATTATCTCCCCATATTGCTTAACCATGGTTAGGCCTATTATCGTCTCCTTGAAAATAATGAGATAAATTCTTTATCTCACTCTCCCCTTATATTATTGTAGTCATAGGCTAAATTCGTTCGACAACAGATGGTTCTGGTGCCTCCCTCAATCTTTCCCTGCTCGTGAGTGATGATGAATCTCTGCCCTTTACCAAGAAGATTCGTGTCGTTCCATTCCAGGTAGAGAGATTGTCAAACATATTTTATCTATGGTTATTTTTAATTTTTTTCATTGCTTTTCACTGGATGCGTAATGCTTGACCACTTATTCCACGATAGTGAAGCAAACGTTAATAATGCATTGTATAGCGTAGACTCGGACTTTCTGCAGGAGCTGTTCATTTTTACATCATTACTTACGCTATCCATCTTATTAACTAGCGTAAATCAATTTTTTATGATTAATAATTCCTGAAACGGTTTTATTTTTATAGTCAGCCCGTTCTGCGGTTATTTTAATAAACTGTTCTATCCTGTAAATGACTACAGTATTTCTGGAGAAATATCTATTTTAAGTCTCTAAATGTCTTCCTGGTTCATTGACATAAATATTATTTAACACTGTAATTTGAGTATCTCACCAAGTCTTTTCTTATATTATGTTGTTTTTTCAGGTATGTTACTTGAAGCGAGATTTGAAGGACGTAATCTTGACAGTTAAGATGTAATTGTAAGTACATAATTAGTTTAGCAATTAATGTATTATAATAAATATTATCACATTTAGTCTTGTTTGTGAATGTTTTAGTAGTTTATGAGGGAAAGATAGAGAACATTAATATTTTTATAATTCATCACATTTCAATTGTGGTGTTGTTAAAAAAGTTACATTCACAGTAAATACAAATCACTGACTGGTAACAGCTGTTCTATTTGGATTTCTGTTTCTCCGCACTTTTGTTAGCGAACTAAAGCAGACCCTTTTCTGTTTGCGGAACTTTTTTAATTCCACTGCAAAATTATTTCCAGTTGATATTACTCTATGCCTAACTTGTAATGTTTCCATTGTGTTTCTTATAAACAATGTAATGAGGCTCACGAAGAACCTGGCACCCTTACATCCCTAACCGCCAAGGCTCACGAAGAACCTGGCTCCCTTACATCCCTAACCGCCAAGGCTCACGAAGAACCTGGCTCCCTTATATACCTAACCGTCAAGGCTCACGAAGAACCTGGCACCCTCACATGCCTAACTGCCAAGGCTCACGAAGAACCTGGCACCCTTACATCCCTAACTGCCAAGGCTCACGAAGAACCTGGCACCCTTACATGCCTAACCGCCAAGGCTCACGAAGAACCTGGCACCCTTACATACCTAACTGCCAAGGCTCACGAAGAACCTGGCACCCTTACATACCTAACCGCCAAGGCTCACGAAGAACCTGGCACGCTTACATGCCTAACCGCCAAGGCTCACGAAGACCCTGGCACCCTTACATGCCTAACTGCCAAGGCTCACGAAGAACCTGGCACCCTTACATGCCTAACCGCCAAGGCTCACGAAGAACCTGGCTCCTTTACATCCCTAACCGTCAAGGCTCACGAAGAACCTAGCACCCTTACATACCTAACTGCCAAGGCTCAAGAAGAACCTGGCACCCTTACATACCTAACCGCCAAGGCTCACGAAGAACCTGGCACCCTTACATGCCTAACCGCCAAGGCTCACGAAGAACCTGGCACCCTTACATACCTAACTGCCAAGGCTCACGAAGAACCTGGCACCCTTACATGCCTAACCGCCAAGGCTCACGAAGAATCTGGCACCCTTACATGCCTAACCGCAAAGGCTCACGAAGAACCTGGCTCGCTTATATACCTAACCGTCATGGCTCACGAAGAACCTGGCACCCTCACATGCCTAACTGCCAAGGCTCACGAAGAACCTGGCACCCTTACATCCCTAACCGCCAAGGCTCACGAAGAACCTGGCACCCTTACATACCTAACTGCCAAGGCTCAAGAAGAACCTGGCACCCTTACATACCTAACCGCCAAGGCTCACGAAGAACCTGGCACCCTTACATGCCTAACCGCCAAGGCTCACGAAGAACCTGGCACCCTTACATCCCTAACCGCCAAGGCTCACGAAGAACCTGGCTCCCTTACATCCCTAACCGTCACGAAGAACCTGGCATCCTTACATACCTAACTGCCAAGGCTCACGAAGAACCTGGCACCCTTACATACCTAACCGCCAAGGCTCACGAAGAACCTGGCACCCTTACATGCCTAACCGCCAAGGCTCACGAAGAACCTGGCACCCTGCCATAATATTTTAAATAATATTTAAAAAATTTAGAATTTTATAAATATCATGAAATGCCCAGTAAGTTGATTCCGTTCGATTCATTTTGGTTCAGTACACAAATTATTTATGTTTTCCCTGTTTTAAAAACTAAGTATAGCATATCTTAGACTAGAAAATGGAATCCCATACAAAAGTGTGAAACTAGAAACTATTATACATAGTACAAAGACGATTGAACATGCTTAGACGGTGAAAGACGATGTTAGCATGGTTAGCAGATGCGGAGAAGGCAAGAAAAATGTTAATCCAGCAGATTCTTATCATCCCAATGAAAATCATTAATGCCATACCCTTTCTACCTCCCTTTTACAAAATCTATAGAAATCTCTTTCTACATACCTTTGTAAACAATCGCCATTTTTTTCAGGGATTTTGGGCATGATGTCAAATATCTGTTGAATCAATGCTTTTCCATTAGGATCTGAAGTTAAAAACTTTCTGCCATCAGGACATGCAGCAATATTTGCAATTGTACCCATCATAGATAATATGAAGGTAGTTTCATTTGTAGAACCCTCGGGTAAGCTAACACTGTAAGTGTCTACAAAACATTCTAAAGTTCCACTGATGATGCAAAGAAACTCACTTAGTTTGATCTACAACAAAATATTAAATGAACACTTGAAAGACTCGTAATTAAAACATGAAAGTACAGTATTTTTAATGAATTTTATATTTCTTTATGTTTTATTGAAGTTTTATTATATTTATTTGCTTACGTTATGTTTTGGTTTTTAATTCTATCGTACATTAAAATAAAAAACTAATGACTGATCACTTAACAAAAATAATGTTCCTCGATCACATAACTAATGATAAGTGTTGCCCGACTTCGAGGGTTGACGGTAATCCGCCTAGGGATGTTTTGACCGTGGGCCTAGTTCAACTCCGATCCTTCGAGAGGGTTGATGGTAATCCGCGTAGGGATGTTTTGACCAGGGGCCCAATTCAACTCCGATCCTTCGAGGGTTGACGGTAATCCGCCTAGCGATGTGTTGACCAGGGGCCGAATTCAACTCCGATCCTTCGAGGGTTGACGGTAATCCGCCTAGCGATGTGTTGACCAGGGGCCGAATTCAACTCCGATCCTTCGAGGGTTGACGGTAATCCGCCTAGCGATGTGTTGACCAGGGGCCGAATTCAACTCCGATCCTTCGAGGGTTGACGGTAATCCGCCTAGCGATGTGTTGACCAGGGGCCGAATTCAACTCCGATCCTTCGAGGGTTGACGGTAATCCGCCTAGCGATGTGTTGACCAGGGGCCGAATTCAACTCCGATCCTTCGAGGGTTGACGGTAATCCGCCTAGCGATGTGTTGACCAGGGGCCGAATTCAACTCCGATCCTTCGAGGGTTGACGGTAATCCGCCTAGCGATGTGTTGACCAGGGGCCGAATTCAACTCCGATCCTTCGAGGGTTGACGGTAATCCGCCTAGCGATGTGTTGACCAGGGGCCGAATTCAACTCCGATCCTTCGAGGGTTGACGGTAATCCGCCTAGCGATGTGTTGACCAGGGGCCGAATTCAACTCCGATCCTTCGAGGGTTGACGGTAATCCGCCTAGCGATGTGTTGACCAGGGGCCGAATTCAACTCCGATCCTTCGAGGGTTGACGGTAATCCGCCTAGCGATGTGTTGACCAGGGGCCGAATTCAACTCCGATCCTTCGAGGGTTGACGGTAATCCGCCTAGCGATGTGTTGACCAGGGGCCGAATTCAACTCCGATCCTTCGAGGGTTGACGGTAATCCGCCTAGCGATGTGTTGACCAGGGGCCGAATTCAACTCCGATCCTTCGAGGGTTGACGGTAATCCGCCTAGCGATGTGTTGACCAGGGGCCGAATTCAACTCCGATCCTTCGAGGGTTGACGGTAATCCGCCTAGCGATGTGTTGACCAGGGGCCGAATTCAACTCCGATCCTTCGAGGGTTGACGGTAATCCGCCTAGGGATGTTTTGTCCAGGGGCCCAATTCAACTCCGATCCTTCGAGGGTTGACGGTAATCTGCCTAGCGATGTTTTGACCAGGGGCCCAATTCAACTCCGATCCTTCGAGGGTTGACGGTAATCCGCCTAGGGATGTTTTGACCGTGGACCCAATTCAACTCCGATCCTTCGAGGGTTGACGGTAATCCGCCTAGGGATGTTTTGACCAGGGACCCAGTTCGACTCCGATCCTTCGAGGGTTGACGGTAATCCGCCTAAGGATGCTTTGACCGTGGACCCAGTTCGACTCCGATCCTTCGAGGGTTGACGGTAATCCGCCTAGGGATGTTTTATCCGTGGGCCCAGTTCGACCGTGTCCAGTAATAGAGAATCTAGGGGACATTATTCGAGCCCGCCCTTTTATTGCGTGTATAAAATGTTTGTATTTATAGCTAAGAACGTTTGCAGTTAGCGTGTGCTGCAGCAGGTGCCATGGTTAAATACGTTCGAATTACTTGAGCTATTTTATTAACTCTTTCCTTTGGCAATTCTGAAAGTAAAACATTAAACACGCAGAATTCGAAATTTAAACGGCTAATAAAGCTTTATTAACAGGAAGGCGGTGGCACCTCCAAACGGTCTAATGACTGAATATTGCCCAGGGCAGGAAGCATTTAGGAACTGGTTGAAACCCAAGCTGAGAAATCCATAATAAACTGAATAAAACGCCAGAGACAAAGCATTCATTGTGCAAATTGAATGGGCTGAGAAGGTGCGAATTGGAACGGGCTTTGTGAGAACTGCGAGTTGGAACTGCACTTTTGTTATTAGCGAAATGTGGTGGTTGACACCGGTGAATACGCACATAAGCAACGGATCGGTGCGTGTCAGAGTACCCCAAGCAGTTAAATTTCACACGTTTTTTTTATACGGATCAACCATTTGTTTGTATAACACCTGTAAAAAACCATATGATTTCGAAAACCTTTTTCTGTATATAAAGTTTGAGTCATACCTTATTTTTCATATGGAAAATATTTTGTAGGTCTGTCTACAGTTTTAGAGATAGTTTTATAAACAAAATATCACTCTTTTTGCGCTGCAAAAGCATATTTATACTGTACGGTAATAAATATACTTTGTAACTCTAGTCTCATATACATAGGAGTCGAAGTTTCAGCCGCTTTTGATAAATCGCTTTCGATTAAATCGAACTTATCGCCACAACAGTTAAAGGCAAAGTGACCACTGACAAAGTGGAAACCCTTTTTTAACCAATTTTGACTGGGAAAATACAAAACTTTGAAAGTTATTAGCAAATGGTTTAGTGGTAGATGACCTGGGTTGACAACTGGAGTCTGGTTTGTACGCTATTTTCGCTTGTAAAATTTACGACTAGCCCTCGTCAATTGCTATTGTTTCCTCATGTATGCATATTTCGCTGTACGCATTTTTCGTGCTACCCAAAAAACCATTCAGTTAAAAATCGGGCCAGTCATAATCTACCTTATATCCACTTCTATTACTCTATTATATATCCTTCGAAGGGGATGGAACTCTTCTCCATTATCCCGATAGAGCTTAGATCCACCTTCCCGTAAGCGATCCTGCAAGTGGTTTCTAGGTTTATGTTCGTACCTTAAACCCATTATATTTACCCTAATTTTATATCCTTCGAAGGGGATGGAACCCTTCTCCATTATCCCGATAGAGCTTAGATCCACTTTCCCGTAAGCGATCCTGCAAGTGGTTTCTAGGTTTATGTTCGTACCTTAAACCCATTATATTTACCCTAATTTTATATCCTTCGAAGGGGATGGAACCCTTCTCCATTATCCCGATAGAGCTTAGATCCACCTTCCCGTAAGCGATCCTGCAAGTGGTTTCTAGGTTTATGTTCGTACCTTAAACCCATTATATTTACCCTAATTTTATATCCTTCGAAGGGGATGGAACCCTTCTCCATTATCCCGATAGAGCTTAGATCCACCTTCCCGTAAGCGATCCTGCAAGTGGTTTCTAGGTTTATGTTCGTACCTTAAACCCATTATATTTACCCTAATTTTATATCCTTCGAAGGGGATGGAACCCTTCTCCATTATCCCGATAGAGCTTAGATCCACCTTCCCGTAAGCGATCCTGCAAGTGGTTTCTAGGTTTATGTTCGTACCTTAAACCCATTATATTTACCCTAATTTTATATCCTTCGAAGGGGATGGAACCCTTCTCCATTATCCCGATAGAGCTTAGATCCACCTTCCCGTAAGCGATCCTGCAAGTGGTTTCTAGGTTTATGTTCGTACCTTAAACCCATTATATTTACCCTAATTTTATATCCTTCGAAGGGGATGGAACCCTTCTCCATTATCCCGATAGAGCTTAGATCCACCTTCCCGTAAGCGATCCTGCAAGTGATTTCCGGGTTTATGTTCGTACCTTAAACCCATTATATTTACCCTAATTTTATAGCCTTCGAAGGGGATGGAACACTTCTCCATTATCCCGATAGAGCTTAGATCCACCTTCCCGTAAGCCATCCTGCAAGTGGTTTCCAGGTTTATGTTCGTACCTTAAACCCATTATATTTACCCTAATTTTATATCCTTCGAAGGCGACACAATAGTTGACCGCCTTAAAAACCAATTCAATTTTATATGGAAATCATCTGAAATATTAAATAATACTAAATATATATATATATATATATATATATATATATACACCCGCCGACATTTTAAGCATTCCAAGCAGTCTGCTAACTGGAGAGCTTCTGTAGCAGGTACAAAGCAAGAAACAGACTGCTGTAGAAGTGTATTGGAGTGTAGGGCAGAGCACCTGCTGCGGTTTGCGGTTTCACGCGCGTGTGTTCCCGCGCCACAAAGAAACGCCGAGTTTTCCTCCGGTAGCCAGAGTTAATGAGCTTTCCTCAAACAATGAACACAAAGGAACTGGTGGTCACTTGGTACTGCTTGTACGGGCAAAACTCGCCTTTAGGCTTTTTGTTTGGCGTTGGAGTCTTGTATAGCAAACCGGAACAGTTGCGGGTTCACTGAAGCGAGGAACAAGTTTCGAAGAAGAAGTTTGAACTAAGTGTGAAGTAATAATTAAATAGGGACTTGGCCAAGCGGCTAAAATTTAGGTAGTGAATTCTTTGTAATATTTGCGAAATAATCTGAAAAAAGGGGACAAATACAGCAAGAGGAAAGTATATAAAGGTATAAGGGGGTTAATTACCCTAAAATAAATTTTCTATGAGAAAAAAGGGAAGTGCTTGACGATTTTGTGAAAATGAATTTTAACTTTGCTTATAAAAAGATCTTATGCTTGCCAACTTTGGATCTGATTTTCTAAATAAACGTTGTTTAATAGGTCGGTTACTTAAATTTAGTGTTCGTTCAGTAAGACTACTCTTATATTTTTATTTATTAAAATTAAAATTTTTCATGATTAATATGTTTTTTTTAGTTCAAGCTTTAACATATTTTCTTAAATTAATACTACCTCGTACATTTACCTAATGTTGAATTTTAATGAGTATTTTTTAAATCTGGGATCTATTTACACTAAAAATTATAACAATTTACTAATTTAGCGACTTATTTTAAATTCAAGCGGTAGACAACATAATTTGGCATAAAATGACAAAGTTTGAAAACAAGGAATTAGCTCTCACTTCTCCCCATACGTCATGGGAACATTGAAAGTTGCATTAATCGTTAGTTAAACATAGTCTTTATGTTGGGAAGATCCTAATTGTTCCTCTTATAACGTAACGAACACTATTCTGAAAATAAAAATAAATTTTGCAGTTTAATTTTAGGAATCTTGTTGGGGTAAGAAATATTCCTTTCGACTCTGACACGGGCTAGTTTGTAGCAAGTGTTTCTGAGGTGCTCCTTTCGTATTCAGTACAGATCAAACCTTGCGCCACAAATCAATACATACGTGATTTCATTATTTCCATCAACGGCAAACTTATTTTAAATATGTCTGCGTCCGACAGTCCGCCATGATGGATTTATTGCGTAGATAATATCTGCTTGTTGTTTAACGAATTGATGCACTCGCTTTTACAATCAACATGCGCTATCGAGATATCATACATCGGACGAATAATAATTAAGATCTTGTCCGTTGTTACTGTATGATTTAGTCGATGGCTGAGACAGTTGTTATCTGGACGCAAAAATATTGGGACGCAGCAGTTATGACACGACTAATGAGCTTGCATTAAGGTTTGCGCCCGGGGGCCGCGCCGCTTCCTGTTCTACTCCAGCGTTAATATCTCCGATCGCAGTGCTCGCCGAGTGTAGAGTCGCACCGTAAAGATCGCACTTGCCGGACTAGATATTGACTTTGCCACTTCTACAGTCATCGCACTTATCTGCATCGGATTTATGGGCGCTGCTAACACGCCGCCGACGCTGCTAATAAACATTACGGGATGGGTCACGTATAGCTATCGCGGAAATTGTCGTTTTAGGGGAATATTTATTCAGTCATCACGATACGGATTATCGCGATCATTTGTATTTTACTGACGTGACAGAGATTGCGTCCAAAGAGATAGGTTAGGGTTTGAGCGTGGCTCGATTTATTAAAAAAAAAATTATTAGTGGAAAAGTATTAGAAGAATAAATATTGTAAGATTTTAAGAATTCAAAGATCATTCAGGCTTTCGACTTTTTTCCCTTCTTCCCCAAAGATACTCTAATGTGGGAAATCATATACAATCCAGCATGTGAATTCACGACCTCAAGTCAGATATTCCCAAACGTGGTGGCTTCCGTCAGGCCACTAGACGAGGTCTAGATTGTACGACCCAGAATGTCTTTCTGTAAGCCCTGAACTGGGCACGCCTGGGACGAGATGATACTCCAATCAAACACTACGGTTTCGCCCGATCTGCAGAACTACCCGGGTCAGGTAGAACCTGATTGGTTGGCACTGGACAAGATTGTTATTTAAAATTTTATTTATTCTCTATCACAAAATACGTTTATTTTCTCAAAATCGTTTACAAAGCATCCAAGTTCAATTCAAAGATTACAAATTCGTGACATTCCCTTAGCCATGTCTAATGTACCACTCGCTTTTCCACATTCCTAACAGCACAAAAGCTTTTTCGGTATTTACTTACCGTCCCCACGTACGATTTTAGCGAAACAAATTATACCGGCCGACACAAAACGTCATCGGTGATAAGAAAACAATTATTACAACTCTCGCTCACGTCCCAAAAATTAATAATTTTGGAAAATTTTAATTCCTCTATATGTGGTGGTAATAGTGCTGGTAAAAATGCACATTGCCCACCCTCATTACAATGCTTATGAAGGAATCAAATCAGGTTATGCAGCTATATTGGTAATTATTGTTTGTTATTGCCACGGAAGGTTAATTTTATATACCTATGAAGTACCCTATCTACTGGAGGCTTTATAGCAATATATAAATATACGTATACGTAGTACGGCGCGCTGTTGGAACGCGAACATAGTAGACCTACTCCGCACTAAATGTTTTACTCAACTTTAATTTGATAAAACGGTATTTATTTCCCTGAGCGAGAGTTTACATTACTTTTATCCTACGCCTGATGACATTCTGCGTCGGCCGATATAATTGTTTTCGCTAAAATCGTACACGTGGGAACGAGAAATAAATACCGCTTTGTCGTCATATTGTATTGTGCAACTTATGTGAGGAATAACAACACATAATATCAACGAAAGCTACTTTAAGCATGACGCTACGAATAGTTAAGCTCAAGAAGAGAATTGAACAGATGATGTGTCAAAATCATACTATATAAGAAATGTAACTGATTTGATTAAGAACAAGTAATGTAGTCTTGAACAACAAAGAAAACTTTTATTTTAGTTTTATTTTATAATTACAATTGTTATAAATATAGGCCTATATATACATATGTCAATAACAATATTAAGTAGCAAAATAGAAAGAAAAATTTCCTTGCAATTTTCCATTTTTCTTTTTATTTATGTATGGTGTTGGCCTATTATTCTGTTTCTTACTATTTATACCGTTTCTTTTTTTCATCGCTTGCATTGTGTTGTAGTTTGTTTCGCTTTCCTTTCGCATTGTCCGTTTGTGAAGCAAAGTTCGCTACCGTTAATCCAGTTTGTTTGTTTTATTATTTTAATTCATTTTTAATCCTAGAGTATTATTTATGATATTGTGTGGTTACCATGGCAAAAAATAAGTAGGAAATAAGTTTATTTATTATTTTTTAAAATATTACTTGTTTTGTTTTAACAAAACCAGAAAAGAATCTTCTTTGGGTTAGTTAGATAATTCTACAATAACTGACACTTATGTAGACATTAAAAAAACCAGAACTAACAAAAATATTTAAAAATATATCTACGAAGATGATGATTTCAGAAACAGGAAAGAAAATAAATATTTAAAATTTAAATGTGTGATTAAACCCACAGAGAGAGCATTAAGTAAATATTGAGTTAAAATAAACTCTTATCACCATTAGGTGATGAATTTTGTTTTGTAATTTATTCATACTAAATTTTACAATGCCCGGAATTTAAAAAAAACGTTTTCGAGGTATCATCTAACCGTGTTTGCGAGACCTACAGGTTTTCGTCTAGGCTGCGCATGCGAGAAAGTGACGAGTTTTTGCGGCGTGAGGAGGTGTAATTGCAGGTACTGTTATTTTTTGAATGTCAAACAGATAAGGCAGCGAAAGGTTCTGTTCGTGCAATCCGACTGTCGGCAAATATTTCATGTCATTTCCTTGGCCTTGACATTTCTAGACCGATTCCTTTCCTTTCTAATTCCTTCGGAAGACACCCACCTACACGACTCATCCTTTTTGTAATGCAGGGCTCGTCCTTAACTGCACAGGAATGTGCTATTGCCAATCGGGCAGTGAGTTTTAACAATTTAGACGTTTCTGTGAAGCAAACTTTGAAAATGTTTTCAAGCATGAAAATCAATCCCAATTTTACTGATGATTTCATTTTATCTAAAGTTGCTAGAAACACATTTTAATCCAAGAAGATTCCAAATAACTTGTATTACAAATTGAATTAATTTTAAAACCTGTTTCTAAAGATTGGTTTTTGTAATACGCATGAAAGAGATACTTAATGAATGAAGAGGTGTAACTAATATTCACTACTACTATATATCTAGGATTCGATTACGTGAATTGGATATAATTCACAAAAGAAATGGACAGTGTCTGTGCGTTGTGTTAGAAATTAGGGTATTCATAAACAATGGAGTTAGTACTCTAGGGATCGAGCTATTTATTTATTTATGAATATATTTTATAGTTCACGGCGTTCAGTCAGTATGCTATGACAACCATCGTCTATCAATGGATCAATCTAGGTGTAATAAAGTTAGAGCATACAACCTTCTCTACAAAGAATGAGCCAAGACACTGTTGAAGATTAAACAGGATTCATTTGGGAAAACTTGAATAACGGAGAAACTGATAGCATTATAGTAGACGGCGTTAAAGAGAGTGGCTTCATTAAAATAGCGCAAATTAGGGTCTACATTGATCAGAAAATCAAGGAGTGATTAAAGAGTAACTGTATAATGTTTAATTTAACATTTGGATTGTTTTGGAAATAGAAATGCTCTAGATAAATCAATTACTTTTTTACTTTTATATGATATAAATTCAAAATTTACAATTTCATTTCGATCCATCTTAAATATTAGTTATAGCTGTAAAGAAGACTAACTTCATATGTTATGGAAACCGAAATGCCTGGCCTCTTTGCCTCAAGTGGTTGTATAGAGTAGGCATCTCTATATCACAAGAGACTGTATAGGGTAGACACATTTTTACCACGAGTTGTAATGAGCAGATACTCCTTTATCACAAGGGGCTGTAACGGATAAGTAATGCTTAATCACAAGTGGTTGTAACGTGCAGGTACTTCTATCACAAAGGGTTGCAACGGGCAGGTACTTCTATCACAAAGGGTTGTAACGTGCAGGTACTTCTATCACAAAGGGTTGTAACGGGCAGGTACTTCTATCACAAAGGGTTGTAACGGGCAGGTACTTCTATCACAAAGGGTTGTAACGGGCAGGTACTTCTATCACAAAGGGTTGTAACGGGTAGGTACTTCTATCACAAAGGGTTGTAACGGGCAGGTACTTCTATCACAAAGGGTTGTAACGGGCAGGTACTTCTATCACAAAGGGTTGTAACGGGCAGGTACTTCTATCACAAAGGGTTGTAACGGGTAGGTACTTCTATCACAAGGGGTTGTAACGGGTAGGTACTCCTTAATCACAATGGGTTGTAACGGGTAGGTACTTCTATCACAAGGGGTTGTAACGGGTAGGTACTTCTATCACAAGGGGTTGTAAAGGGTAGGTACTCCTTAATCACAATGGGTTGTAACGGGTAGGTACTTCTATCACAAGGGGTTGTAAAGGGTAGGTACTCCTTAATCACAATGGGTTGTAACGGGTAGGTACTCCTTAATCACAATGGGTTGTAACGGGTAGGTACTTCTATCACAATGGGTTGTAACGGGTAGGTACTTCTATCACAAGGGGTTGTAACGGGCAGGTACTTCTATCACAAAGGGTTGTAACGGGTAGGTACTTCTATCACAAGGGGTTGTAACGGGTAGGTACTCCTTAATCACAATGGGTTGTAACGGGTAGGTACTTCTATCACAAGGGGTTGTAACGGGTAGGTACTTCTATCACAAGGGGTTGTAAAGGGTAGGTACTCCTTAATCACAATGGGTTGTAACGGGTAGGTACTTCTATCACAATGGGTTGTAACGGGTAGGTACTTCTATCACAAGGGGTTGTAACGGGTAGTTACTGCTTAATC
Organism: Prosapia bicincta; assembly: GCA_036971475.1. NCBI lineage: Eukaryota > Metazoa > Arthropoda > Insecta > Hemiptera > Cercopidae > Prosapia > Prosapia bicincta. Next base: position 35,648,963 of record JBAIZL010000009.1, on the reverse strand, counting down.
ACAATGGGTTGTAACGGGTAGGTACTTCTATCACAATGGGTTGTAACGGGTAGGTACTTCTATCACAAGGGGTTGTAACGGGTAGGTACTCCTTAATTACAAAGGGTTGTAACGGGTAGGTGCTTCTATCACAATGGGTTGTAACGGGTAGGTACTTCTATCACAAGGGGTTGTAACGGGTAGGTACTCCTTAATCATAAGGGGTTGTAACGGGTAGATACTTCTATCACAAGGAGTTGTAACGGATAGACACCTCTATCATAAAAGGGTTGTAGTGTGTAGTCACGTCTATCACAGAAAGTAGGTTTACTTCAAGTATGCGTATCAATATCCTTTGGTATATCCAAAGTAATAGATTCATAGGAACATGTAAACTCTCTATGTTACAAATAATAATACAGCATGGAAATAAAATATAAAAATATTCCGTCCGTGGAACGTTTTCCAGAGACCCGCTATAAATACAAAAGTAAAATGTCATCATACAAACACCTTTAACAAATTTAAAATTGTTTCCAGAAATATATAAGTTTAATTTTATGAAAAATTAAAGCGGAAAGTGGGATGGAGAAAAGGAATATGGTAGCTTTAAAGTATATTTTTAAATTAATATTCAGCTAAACTTACAGAATTTTGTGAAACTTCTTAAACAAACTCAGTAGTTGTTCAGTATGAGCCTAGAAAGCAATATGTACGAAGTATTTTTAAAACAATTTTTAAAATAACATGGAGAAGAAAATAACGTTTTATTTAAAAGGAAATAGTTTTCACCTGTAACCTCTAATAACAATGTGATAATACTTTTATTCGTAGGCTATTGCGCTTTAAGAGTTTTTTTAAAACCTTACCAGAGATACCATACAGGAGTAGGGCTACTTATTTCACTTCGCTCCTACTTTCGTACGAAATATTTCTAATCTGGGAAAACAGATTCATTGCTTCAACTTTTCCATATTTGTAAAATAAATTATTTAAATTTGCTTTCTTCTCATGTATTAGTTACTTGTTTATAAATATTTCGCAGCTCTTTGACACTTTAGTGTACACATTATGAGTTATAGTAATTAACTTATGAGTTATGAGTAATTGACACTATATTATTAGTAATGAGATTGTCTCTGGGTTTAAAGTATGATTAAACTACCAGCGACACGATGCAAGATGAAAGCAATTTTTCAAAACAAAAATTATTCTTCGCGAAAGATTAAATTCAGTTGGAATTAAATGTTTATTATAAGCCATATGTTACTCGACAAGCCAACAAGTGTAAATACGTTGACAAATTACCCAGCTGGCCCTTACAGGTCCTCCAGTTCGGACGCGTGCTTTACGAAGTCGCGGATTTGTAGTGGTCATTATATTGGTAATTACAATGTATAACATCTCGTTACCATGGCAACAACAGCATTCATAACTGCGTCTACTCACGATGTAGATCCGGTGACTGGAACGATTTGATATGCTTTATGTAGGCGGCTGTCGCTAGTCCAAGGTCTTGTTATGGTTCGACGTTTTAAATGTCAAAGTAAGATGTTTCTTCCATTTACTTGCAACAGCTCCGCTTTAGGTAACATTATATCGTTGCGTTAATGATTCCTCGCTGTTTATATTACATTCAATGTGTTTTATAATACTAGAGTAGACACGTATAACAACGATACGCCAAGGGATACGTAGAATAACAACGCATATTGTGATATCTGAACAAACTTGAATTTCTGAATACTCCCTATATTATGTTTCACACATATATTGTTTGTATAGAATATATATATATATATATATATATTAAATATGGTGTAATGTTTTCTTGTAATATGTTTTCATTTAATATGCATTAAAAGTTTTTAATTTATTATATATACATACATACATACATACATATATATACCCTCTTTTCTAACATTACCTAAATACATTAATCCATTTTGTAATGTATAAAGGTTAAATATCTACAATTATATTTAATTCACACTTGTTCTAATGTTGTGTAACAATATACTTTTTGTGCGAAATGAAAATTGTTGAAATACCTTGTGTCGGATATTAATTTTACAGAAAAATTTACTTAACATAATACCCATTTTTTATTAGACCTTTACTACAAATAAGATATAGGCATATAATGCATAATAGACATATATATATATATACATATAATACAGAGACATATAATACATGTACAACATGAAACACACATGGATGCATGATACATACAACACACAGACATATATTATTTAAAAAAGATATAACACATAGATATATATAATACATACAACTCATAAACGTGTAACACATATAAGCCAAAGACATATAATACATATAACACACACACATATAATATTTAAAAGTCATAAAACACATAAATACGTAATACATATAACACAACATAGGCATATAATACATAGAAGTATAATAAATGTAACACAGAGATATAATATTTAAAAGGCATATAACACAGACATATAATATTTTGACAGACATATAACACATAGATATATAATACATACAACACAGACGTATAACACATATAAGACATAGACATATAATATATATATAATATTTACAAGACATATAACACATAGATATACATAATACAATTGACACATAGACATATAATACATGTAATATTTACAAGACATATAACACTTACACATAATACAATTAACACATAGACATATAATACATATAATTTTTACAAGACATATAACACACAGATATATAATATGTATAACACATAGACATATAGTACATATAATATTTACAAGACATATAACACACAGATATATAATATGTATAACACATAGACATATAATACATATAATATTTACAAGACATGTAACCCATAGATACATAATACATATAACAAATAGACATATAAGACATATAATATTTACGAGACATATAACGCATAGATACATAATACATATAACAAATAGACAAATAAGATATATAATATGTACAAGACATATAACGCATAGATACATAATACATATAACAAATAGACATATAAGACATATAATATGTACAAGACATATAACGCATAGATACATAATACATACAACAAATAGACATATAAGACATATAATATGTACAAGACATATAACGCATAGATACATAATACATATAACAAATAGACATATAAGACATATAATATGTACAAGACATATAACGCATAGATACATAATACATATAACAAATAGACATATAAGACATATAATATGTACAAGACATATAACGCATAGATACATAATACATATAACAAATAGACATATAAGACATATAATATGTACAAGACATATAACGCATAGATACATAATACATATAACAAATAGACCTATAAGACATATAATATGTACAAGACATATAACGCATAGATATATAATACATATAACAAATAGACATATAATATGTACAAGACATATAACGCATAGATACATAATATATATAACAAATAGACATATAAGACATATAATATGTACAAGACATATAACGCATAGATACATAATACATATAACAAATAGACATATAAGACATATAATATTTACAAGACATATAACGCATAGATACATAATACATATAACAAATAGACATATAAGACATATAATATTTACAAGACATATAACGCATAGATACATAATACATATAACAAATAGACATATAAGACATATAATATGTACAAGACATATAACGCATAGATACATAATACATATAACAAATAGACATATAAGACATATAATATTTACAAGACATATAACGCATAGATACATAATACATGTAACAAATAGACATATAAGACATATAATATGTACAAGACATATAACGCATAGATACATAATACATATAACAAATAGACATATAAGACATATAATATTTACAAGACATATAACGCATAGATACATAATACATATAACAAATAGACATATAAGACATATAATATTTACAAGACATATAACGCATAGATACATAATACATATAACAAATAGACATATAAGACATATAATATTTGCAAGACATATAACGCATAGATACATAATACATATAACAAATAGACATATAAGACATATAATATTTACAAGACATATAACGCATAGATACATAATACATATAACAAATAGACATATAAGACATATAATATTTACAAGACATATAACGCATAGATATATAATACATATAACAAATAGACATATAAGACATATAATATTTACAAGACATATAACGCATAGATACATAATACATATTACAAATAGACATATAAGACATATAATATTTACAAGACATATAACGCATAGATACATAATACATATAACAAATAGACATATAAGACATATAATATTTACAAGACATATAACGCATAGATACATAATACATATAACAAATAGACATATAAGACATATAATATTTACAAGACATATAACGCATAGATACATAATACATATAACAAATAGACATATAAGACATATAATATGTACAAGACATATAACGCATAGATACATAATACATATAACAAATAGACATATAAGACATATAATATTTACAAGACATATAACGCATAGATATATAATACATATTACAAATAGACATATAAGACATATAATATTTACAAGACATATAACGCATAGATACATAATACATATAACAAATAGACATATAAGACATATAATATTTACAAGACATACAACGCATAGATACATAATACATATAACAAATAGACATATAAGACATATAATATTTACAAGACATATAACGCATAGATACATAATACATATAACAAATAGACATATAAGACATATAATATTTACAAGACATATAACGCATAGATGAGTTTTTCGTCGTTACTCTTCTTCCGCAGATTCGACTGTTTATGTCTGTTGTTCCTCCCGCGACGCATGCCTCGATGCTCTCCCTACACTTCAGCCCTGTAGTCTTCGTATTAGTAGACCACCCACTTTCCCAGATCTTTATCACGGGTTTTCACTTGCTCAACCGTGAAACTCGGTTGCTTCCAGCTCCTTTTGGAAGTCTTCTGTCTCATAGTCGAAGTTGGGCCACCTAGAATAGTCATTCCTCGAACTTTGCATGAATGATGTTCTTTAAGTCCAGCAATCAGTTTTTGGGCATTTTTCTTGAGGCACCGGAGTTTGAACTCTCCTTTAATCGGATTCAACGGAAAGTATTCCTGAGCTCCTATTTTAGTGAGGACAACACTAGCTGGAAATATTTGTTCACAGGGAGTTATCACTTTTCTGCCCTGATGGGTTGGCGGTAGCAGCTTAGGTAAAGCAAATTGTTAAAATACCCCTTGTACAATAGTATACCTACGTTGTTCGTATAAAACATGCCCTCCTTCTCCTAATACATAGGCATACAGCAATACCTGTGCTATTCGTTAAGGAATTATGTATAATTGTATGATAACAGATGTCCAGTAGAATAGCTCCGTAAAATTACAGGTTTCCAATAAATTACACTACACGTTCTCATCAATACACTAATAAATACCCCATGCAAATTGTATTTATATTATCACGCAAAATGTGTAGCAATAATACCACTCCAACATAGACAATCTTCCACAATACCGCGTCTTCTAATAACGTATGAATGGAGCGCTGGGCTATAACAATGTAGCAATGAGATTTTTGCACATCATTGTCCCCCAATTGACTCTCTCGACCCGCAACTAATGACCCTCACCACGAAATTATTGCCGAAACTAAATGAAAGATCTTTTTTTATCGCGAACACAAAGCGCCGGTCCAAGGCGTAGTCAATGAAAGCGATTATAACTATTGTTGTAGGGCTGGAGGATCGATTATAACAGCAGTTCAAAATGTCGATTAATCTCGATACGCCCCGGCGTTCGCATTACGCCACACTGTTCCAATAATTTTAATTGGGATCTCGAATTCAAATATTGTCGTTAATTAGGACGCGAAGCTGGTCTCCGTAATTATATACTAAATAAATTCTGCGATTTAATCGAATACGGAACGTGTATTTAAAATTCTCTCGGAATCGTTTCTCAAGAAAATAGTGAAGTTTGGCTGCTGGGTAATTCTGCTCTGGGAGAATTTTAATTAAAATAATGTTTGTTAAACTAAATTTATTGCCGATATCAAGAAGGTCTGGAGAGAAGTGAAACTGGAACGGGGTGAAGTTGAGAGATTGGATAAATAAAATATAATTTGCGTGGATGGAATAAATTAAAACGCTTTCCATATATGTGTTAACATTAAAAAAGTCGTATTAATGTCGAAATTCTACAATAAATGCTATATTTCTTTACAAGCGTAAATTATAAAATTATTTAATTATTAATATAATTATTTAATAATATTTATTTACAAAGATAAATAATAAAATATTAGACTCAAACTCTTCCTAATCACCAGTTTACTACTATCTACGAGTATTAGGAATACACTTTAGTTGAATATTAATAATAAACACTCAAAAACCTCATATACTTTTTTATTTTCCCCTTATGTACATTTTAGTTACCAAGTAACCATCCTCAGAGAGATAACATACAAAGACTCTTTGTATATATTTGTCCTTTGTGGGTGGTTATTTGGTAAGTGATATATACATAAGGGGAAAATATAAAATGATATGAGGTTTTTGAGTGTTTATTACCAGTTTACTCATTACAGACTATTTTCTACGTGTATTTCGTAATCATCAGGGATAATCGTATAGGCAGATGATTGCGATATCGTCGCCGAAACTAGTAAGTAATTAATAAACTTTAATGAAATTTTGAGTGTAATACTTCATTTACCTTTGTAAATTAAGCATCAGTAGCTAAGCTCTAATTAATGGTAAATCTTTGCTCTTTGTTATATAAATGAAATCTGTGAAACAATAAGTAATTTCATGTCATATTATACGACGCGACGTGTCAGGATGGGGGATTTGACTCATTTCAAACCCAGACTGTAAAGTTAAAAGTGGGTCACATCTCGTGACAGCAGTTCTTGAAGGTGAGTTCGAGATCGAAATCCATTATAAATATGTCATAAGTTAATGCACAGGAAGCAAGTCGAGTTTTAGGACTTTCGATAAAAGCACTTGAAAACTTATGTAGCGGTTTTCCTGGACAGAAGATGTCTAAGCATATTGCTTGGAGTTAGTTTTGCTTAATTTACTGCTAGTTCCAGCTGAGATAGTCACTAGAGTTTCCCCAAATGGCGGGGAGGAATCTATACATTTATATAGCTTGCTCAAATTTTTAATGTTAGTAATGCCGTATACATTTTACTCACCTTGTCAAGTTTAAATACAATTTTTAAACTTGTAGGGACGATACTTGATGTTTTCAAATATTAATTCATTCATTAAGTTTTATGAATTAATTTTAGTTTTATATGGAAGAA